>VZTU01015273.1:65794-185827 GCA_013400835.1 Zapornia atra
CACCTGAAATGCTTCCTACAAGTGGGAAGAGAGGCAGGATTTCTTATGGGCAGCTGGGCTTCAGCACTCCTGCAGCCAAGGTAATGGTGGTTACCCAAATCACTTCCCTTTTTATGGGGCAGTTACACCATCTGGCTAATCCTCTTAAAACTCCACTGTCTACACTCCTGTGCTCACACGTGTCAAGAATTAAACTCTCTCCAGCATTACACAACAAGCTCTGACGGCTACAGGCATCTTATGAAACTCTACCAGCTATGCATGTGCACTCATTAAAGATACCCTGCAAAACACCCTATTATGCTCAATTATCCATTGCTCTTATTTTCTGGTTCCATAGCTTTGATCCTCTCAGGAATGTCTGAAGAGTGGACTATTCCATAGCATGCATCTTGCCAGGGCCCTGAGTAAATTTACAGTGAATTACAAGCTACAAAGCATGTTCACTCTGTAATGATTTTTTTTTCCAGTTCCTTTTCACATGTGCCAGTGAGTTTTTAAGAAGTTTAAATTACAGGCCTCATTTTAAAAAGTGCTAGATTTTCACTATTTCACTTGAAATCAGTTAAACAAATGCAATAAATTGAGCCAAGCTCAATTCAGTAAATTAGAGTCACATTAGAAATCCAATTAATCAGGAGCATCAACTTGCACTCTGAATAGCACTAACTCTTGCCTACTGAAGTCTGAATTTCATGAATGCATTAAAGTATTCAGAAAGCACAGAGTTAATTTTAGAGGGAGTGGGAAAATGCCTGAAATTATAATTTGTAAAAGGACAAAGGAAATTTACCCAGGGTAGCTGTACGCAACATACCCTTTGTACACAGGACAAGTTATGAGAACCCTACTATCAAGGTCTTGTGCTAACACATTGTAGGAGACTATTGCATAGGTGAGAAATACTTTAGTGATGGGTTTGGAGGGGGATTTTTCTTTAATTTCTTATCCTTTTGAGTACTTGCTTCATTTTAAAATTGCAATTTTCTGTTTTCTAAGTTCAGAGCAGTAAGAGTTGGCTTTTGGCACTTTGAGAGGTTAGGTGTAAAGGAAAACAGTCTGATTTTCTACAGAAGCAATACACATTTATTATTGACAGCCCTTATTACTCTGAAAGTAGCAGATAAAGTGGCCACCAAACGTTTTAAGGGTGTGGACCTGTAGATGTTTCTGAGTGTGTCTAATTCTTCATCCCTTTGAAATCTTCCTAGTAGGTTCTTTATTCATTTGACATATCTCTGTATCTAGAAGACACTTTCTTCCAGACTGAGATACATCAGTCTGGAAGAGATTAAAAGCAGCCTGAATGTTTGGCCCTGGCAAAGCACTTTGTATGAATACTTCCTAACTCACTTCAGGCAAAAACTGCCCTGGTGAGGTCAGACCACCTTGTTTCTTTCAGGGGGACCTAGAAGAGGCAACCCATTCAGAGCCAAGGTTGAAGACATGTTTAGATTTTAAGCAATCAGAACATAATTAATAAACATTCTGAACTACGACTGCTTTAAAAAGTCTTTGTGCTTTTTACTCTAATCAGAGCTTTCTAAGGCAGGTGTAGTGAACTGTATCTCATCTGCATTGCTATAATGTCTATTAAATTAGTAATACATATTTCTCCAGTTGAAAGTTCTCTCGTGCCTACACCTACAATATGAAATGCACAACACTGACAATATTTCAGTGTATCTTACATCAACAAGCAGATTAGTGGAAATTTTGTGTTATTCCTTTCAAAACCAATGGATTAGGAAACAGGCAACACTTACTAAATTTCAATTAGTCTTCTCTTCTACAAATTCTGTATCCAAATTAGTGAATTAATTGACCCATAGAAGTACAATACCTTACACTACTTAAAAGCACATCACAGTGAATGAGTATAGGTTTATATATACTTAAGGCTGTGTCTTCAAGAAAAGTGGGTTGGTTTTGGGGGTTTGCTTTGTTTTGTTTTTAACAGTAGGTTAACTTAACAAGAGGAAGGTTATGGTGGCAAAACTGGAATATCCAATTTTAGGCCATCCAGGAGCAGATCAGGTATGTCTGTCATTACCACCTTTATAAAAGAAGCCAGCTGGTGCAAACATACTTTGCTAACAATGCTATTTAATTTTTCTTTAAAAAATAGAAGCTTTTACAACTGTAGCTGGTATAAAGCACAAAGCCAGCATGAACACTGTACCAGGAATTCTAGTTAAGCTCAGAAAAAGTGAGTGTGTACTCTCAGAATCTGGATTAAATGCATTTTAAATGCATTTCTGCACTTGAAACCACAGCCTAAAGGCACCTTTGCTAAAATGATGTGAGACAAGCTCCCAACAGATCTTATTGCAAATCAGTTGTGTGACGTTAACAATGTCCCAGTTAGAGACTGTAGCTCCTTATCTCCATGAGGGTTTCAAGGCAAACTACCTAAGGTGACAATTATTGCATAGTTTACAGCCTCTCTTTCTTAGCAGCAGATGAAAATCACTAAGTAAAAGCACGTGTTTCACTGGGAGCTGAGGATTCGTGCCATTATGCAATACTGGACCCTACACCTACTTTCCTGCTCAAATTACATTCTAATCTGTAGCTCTAATGATTTTATTCCATACTCTTGTCATGTTTCTCAGCTGGATTTCACAATATTTGCAGTGTTAGGTAACCATCTAATAAAGGGAGGCGCTGCCAGGTGGTACCACACACCTGCTGATTTTGTGTGAATGATCTGCCTTATCTTGCAAAATGGCTCCACAGGTAAGCTCTTGGATTTTGCAACCTAAATTGAAGTGTCTAAATCTATTTTTTAAAAAAAATCACAGTTAAACGAAAGCAGTGCTCAACATTCAGTGTAAGAGAGATTTCTACTTGCAATTCTGGAAAATTCTTGGGTTTGTTGGGGGTTTTTTTCTTTGTGTCTACTACAGTAAAAGCACTTACACAAGGATATCTTCACATTTCTCGGATCGCGTGTCACGCAGTAAGCCCCGTAACCAGCCACAGAACCAAAGGTGAGACCAGCAGCTAAAGAGATTTTACTACCTGCAAGAAACCATTCAAGTGTTAATTCTCAAGGCAATGTCTTTCAAGCTCAATCTTTACACAGGAGCTCTCTCTCCACACAGTATTATCCAAATATTTTTAAAATGTAACCCATTTTGCTGCAGTGCAGCTAGCTCACCCGGTGTGAACAGAGAGGTAACATTTCTGTACCTGGGTCATTCTCTTGCATGGCATTAGGGGCAAAACTGACTAAATTAGAGGGAGATGATGAGGTGCCATGAGGCAATTTGGGAAAAACAACCTTCGAAACACAAACCTGAACTCTGCAGTTTTCTCTACCATACATACCTTTGGAAGCATTTTTGTAATTTCTCATGACTATGTTGATTTTGACTATGTTGATTTTAACTATGTTTTACAGCCCTTGGGAGTCTCCAAAAATGGTACAAATGTGTCAATATATACAAAGGGTAAATTGAACAGGTGACGTCATAAGCCTTTCAGTCTGACATCAGTCCTGGGCGAGGACATGGTATCACCAACATCACAATTAATAAAGAATTTGAAAAGAGTTAAAACAATCAGATGGTAATGAAGATGAAAATATGGCTTGTATTAGTATCTTAATATGTTCTTTCACTGCTGTTACAAAACTGGGTGATAAAGCCCAGAGTTTCAATAACATACCTGGGTTTCTGAATAGGCATTTGACTCCAGTATATAAGTGTAGAATCAGCACAGCAGGCTTTATCAGGATTGATTAGACCACAATATATATAAAAATGAAGAATTCAGATCTCCAGATGCTGTTAATCTCTCAGTTCTGTTATATTGAATATTTTTAATGAAGAATTTGCAAGAAAACAGAAATCACTAGCAATAAAGAACCTAATATAGATTTGCCACAAGGACTGACCAACTGTTAAAAGAGTGAAGAGAACAAGCAAATGGGACAGTCAGTGAGCACAGCTGCATGCAAACAAAAGAACCCAGCAAGGGCTGTCAGAAAGCGAGATATAAAGCCACATCTCTAAGGGTAAAGCAGATGCACGCTGAGCAGGGAATCAGAGCCCCTGAATCACAAGCATACGGACAGATAATGGCCGCAGAAGGAGACTGACGGGCTGCTGGGATGTGTGCTTGTGGGGAAGCTAACTGGGATAGCCTGGAGATCCCGCCCGTCCTTGGTACCACTGCGACCTCTGCTGTGCTCGACTCGAGCACTGCGAGCTGGAAAGGGCTGTGGAAACAACCGGAACAGGGAAAACGCGCTTTACAGTAACCCAAAAAGCTGGTTATCGTAGCGTGAAAATGCGTGACACTAGCAGAATGTGAGAATTAACCACTGAAACAGAATACAAACAGAATACCCAAATAAACGGTTTTCTTTCCAATGTATGCCTGGAAATCTCAGAATCGAGCCTGGGTGCCTCTGTAGAAAATAAAGCTGCAATGAAAGCGCATCCATTGTGCCCAATGGGTGAATGATTACAAAAGAAATGAGAATACCCAAAATACACTGAAGGTCAAAGATAACATGACAGCCCCTTTTTGCCCTGAAAACAAAGTTATCTGTATGCTTAAAAGGAACAAATGACCACTTAAATGCCTAAGTTGACTCAAGTAAATCTCATGAGACTCATTTATAGGGGTGCAGAATGTATTCAAGATGCAGTTGTGTTGGACTATAGCAACATTGTAATGTCTCGCATCAATTCTTTTACAAAATGTAGCAGAATGGAAAGTCAAGGCTTCATTTCCAAACCCTGCTGACCCAGTGTTTACCTTTACGAGTGTATCCTACAACACCTCCAACAGCTAGCAAGGCAGCATATGCAAAACCAATCCAGTCAATAGCCATGGCCTCAACTCTGGGGAAGAAAACACATTGTAACAAACAAGTTTCTTGACCTTACTAAAGGAAATTATAATTACTTAAAGTGTTCTAAATAGCACTACATTCTCCTAAGTCATATTTGGCTGCTGTGTCAAAACATTTCAATTATGAGGGTGTGTCTATTGGCTACTGTATTATCTTTTCACTAGCTGCCCCCCTAACCTTCCCCCCACCCCCCCCTTATTACCTCAGTATCTAGCTATACTGTATTTCTGTGAGGGGAAATTAGCATTTTGGGGATGTATTTGGCATACCTTTTTTCCCCAGTCAAAAATACATGAATGCAAGCAGAAAGCTCAACACCACTCTCAGTATCAGATTTGTTGCATTTGTGCTGTCTGGATACATGCTATGGATACACAGGGGTCTTCTGAGTGCAGAGTTTAGTGCCCTTTCTGCTGAGCTGTACTTGATGTAGTTTGAGCAGGCCCTGCAACACCAGGCAAACACAGGAATTTTTAGGCACTACCTGAAGTTTCCAGATGGAAACCTTGGCTCTCTTCAGGAAGCCATGTATACAGCAGCTTTGTCCTATCATTGTCTTTTGTCTCACCTTTAGATTCTGATGCATTCTCCAGTTAGACTTCTGTCCTCCAAAAAGCATTTAAGTTACTGAGGCCATATGGCTCCCTTCTTGCCTGGCTGGGCTTTGTAAAGGT
Source organism: Zapornia atra (assembly GCA_013400835.1). Classification (NCBI taxonomy): domain Eukaryota; kingdom Metazoa; phylum Chordata; class Aves; order Gruiformes; family Rallidae; genus Zapornia; species Zapornia atra. Next base: position 71,336 of record VZTU01015273.1, read on the forward strand.
ACAAGCTGCAGTGGTCTGCAGCCCGACAGCCCCAGCAGCGCTACTGCTCTGTCCCACCAGCCGGTGGGGCACACCTTTCTGCCTCCATCTCCCAACAAAACATACGCTTAATTAAGCACACACTTCTTTCTACCTGAGCAGGGGTGTCCTTGGTCAGATTGTGAAAGGGGTGGGAGGAAAGAGCACAGGCTCATCACTTCAAGTCATGCCTTAAAGTCAGCAACTCACAACACACCCCTGACACACATAACCCCCTCGAGATGCGACGTGGCTTTAGGGGCACCCTTGAAAACGAAGTCGGTGAAGGCAGATACTAGACTTAGATCTCGGCCTTCGATCCACCCGGCCTTCGATCCACACGGCTTTCGTGATCAAGGGAGCCAGGCCGAGGCCGAGCGCCGCCGTCCGCCCTCGAGTGGGGCTTCCACCTGCTGCCCCGGGCCCGCCGGGTGCGCGCCTCCCACCGCCTGCCTCTTCCCCACTTCTTCCCCCGCCTCCGCTCCGTGCAGCCCTCCTGCCCCCCGCGGCGGACCCCCCGTCAGAAGGCGGGCGGCTGCGGCGGTAGCAGTATCGCCCTCCCCGCGGCCCGCTCGCCCTTAGCCGCCCCCGCCACGGCTCAACCCCGCTGGAGACGGCGCCCCTCCGCCGCTCCACCGTACCTCGTCCCGCTGCACCGCGCCCGCCCCACCGCCCTCCGACCTCTCCGGGCCCCGCCTCCCGCGCCCGGCGGGCAATGTGAGGCATCATAGAGCCTGCACCTTCATCCCGCTAAGCCGTCCCCTCTCCGGCCTCTGCCCCTCGGCGGGCCTGGACCCGAGCCCGGGCGAAAGACGGCGCCTGTCGCCGTAATGGCGGCGCCGCGCCGGCACCCGGTCGCGCTGCCTCATGCGGAGCTGCCTGTGCGGGGGGAGCGGTGTTTTGTAGCCTTTGGGCTGAGGCGGGAGGCGGGGAGACAAGCCCGGTCAGCGCAGGGCAGTGGTGCTTTGCACCGTGTTTGTGGGGTCCCCTCAGCGGCAGGGCCTAGCTCCGGGGTCGGCCTCTTCTGCTTAGTGAGTCTCCTCGTCCTGCCCTCAAGCGGCTGGCCGTGGTTTATTTTAGCATTCTAAGCCTGAAAAATCCTGCCCTGCCATGTTGGGAATGGAAGACTGGATTCTGTAGAGCTGCCTGCCCCCTGAAGGGTGCACATCTTGCAGAGACCTGGGCAGGGGTAGGAGCAAGGATAGGGGTCTCTGGCCTGTACTACCCCTGAGGCACCCTGTTACCCAGCGGCAGGCACCCATTGCCATGCAGGCACCTTTTGCTCTTCACACAGGGTGCTTCCTCTCTCCTTCTCGCTTCCATCTTGGAAACTTTGAGGGTTTCCTCAACCAGACACATAGGATGAATGCTGAAACCCGGCAGGCACAAACCTTTAGACTTGGATACTGCATTCATAGCTGAAACTCTGTTGTGTGCTTATTTTAACACGTTGCATTATCATCTGCTAGTCTCGTTTGCTGGAGCTATTCCATCAGGAGACATTTTTGTCCATATTGTGTCCCCCCTCTACAGTATGTCATAAGCTTTCTCTCAAGTGAGCTGTTCTTGACTGGTGTGGGACGTGTCCTTCAGCAGTAATTGAGGGGTGCCTGCCTGTGACATTCCCCACGCTTCCATTGTTCCATGGACAAACTGAGCAAAAACATGGCCACAGCAGGGAGAGACGCACAATGCTGTGTGATGGAACTTGGATACCTGCCTTCTTCAGGGGTCATTTGAAAACTCCTGCCAAAATCTTGTGTTTCCTTTAGATTTCTTTGCTTCAAGGTGTGGGAGTTTTCCGCTCCAGAGAGCTTGCTGGAAAGCAAATCAGTATGCTCATTAAGGTTAACAGATTTAATTTCCACTCCTAACGTTCCATTTGTTTTTTTCTGTTAGCATTTAACTGCTGTGACACAAACTCACTCCGTGTGAGTTGTCCAAGTGTGCTGGGTGGAAAACAGAACCAATCTCCTTATCTCACCAGTGTCTGTGGGAAGGAAGACTGAAGGTACAGCAACTTTGGAAAACAAACATAGGACACTTGAGGGCAGGACAGCTCCAAAATGCAAACCAAAAGCAGATTCATAAGCTGAAGTCCAGAAATCTTGGATTTTTTTATGAAGCATTCCGAAACTTGAAGCTCTTGAAAAGCACAGTAAAATAAACAGTGGATTAAACAAAGCAAAACCATGCAGTTCTATTTGAGGGGGCTCCAAAGTGGAATAAATGCAGTGTCTTTTGGCAACTCCAGGGTAATGACCAGTTGTGGTTACTGATTCGATGATAGTCCTCACTAAAGTAGATTGGATAACCCTGAAGTCTGGTCTAAATTTGATTTCACGTAATTATATGCTGCTTGTTATGTTCCCTTCCATTTTCAATTGTGAAAAGTACTTGGTATTGTTTTCCCTAAGCTGTTATTTAAACTATTGTCTGATGTGAAAGAGTTGCTGTATTTTACAGCACAGGTAGCCTTCCCTGGGAGGTTTTTAATGGGCAGAGAATTCATTAAATTCCTTTGTTGGTAGCAAGATAAACTCCTCAGTCCTAACAGTGAAATCTAACAGCTAGCAGCAAAGCTGGAGTTAATGGTGCTAAGCACTTCCTATTCTAGTTTTCAGTTGTTCATAACTGCCAGTCTGAGTTGAAATTTACCCTGTTGGGTTTCTGCTGTTTTATTTTAGCTTGTTTTGGTTGTTTTGTTTCCTATTATGATTTGTTTGCTTTGTTTTTTGGGAAGTTCCATTGCAACAATCAAGCCAACTACAAGAATGAATTTAAGGAAGAATACACATTTTTGTCCATTTTAAACATAACCATTGCACTGAACAGCCTCTAGCATCTCTCTGGTATGGAAAAACAGACTTCAAATTTGGTAGGCTTTAGTTTCAGGGATGAAAATAAAACCTGAAGGAAAAAAGGGTTAAAAATGCTGAACAGGGTTTCTTAAAATTCTAAAGCCCAGTCTCCTGAAAGTTCCACCACTGTTGATCACATGTGACCTTTTGTCAGGCCCACCTATATTCACATCTGAATGTATGCACTCTCTCTGGAGAAAGGCTGAGCTTGTGCCTTGCTTTGCAGATGTTCTGTAAAAAGCAAGAAGCCTTTAAGGGGCTTGGACTGAAATGTAACGCAGCCCATCTCCCCTTCCCCACCCCTCCAACCCTCCCTCAATCCCTGAACATTTTTGTCCAGGCTACCTGCTGGTAGAGAGGGTGTTTGCAGAATGAATTACATAAAAGACCTGTCTCCTGCTGTAAGCTATTGATGGGTTTTGTTGCTATTTGTGTGTTAACACTAAAAATGCTCACAGTTCTAATCTCTAAGTAAGATTTAATGTTAACATCATGTGGTACCAGAAGGGATCTGTAGAAATGGAAGACCGCCTTCAAAATACCAGAGAAAGAAGAGGTCCTGAGTGGCAAAAATTGAGCAGCAAAGCATGTAGAGATAGCTGTAATTCTGGAAGGGTTTTGTGCAAAAGTTTGTTCTCTTCCTCAAGTGGGGCTGTGGAGAAGGAGCAAAATGCAGTTTTTAAATGTACATGGCAATGGATTCAGGTTTAATAATCTGTTGTTAAATAGGGAAGAAGTCAGTTGTCACTTTCTGGTACAAAAAAGTGGCTGTTAGAAATAAATTCTGTAAGCTTTCACATATATGTGTGCACTAACATGTATTTTTATATATGTTATTTATATATATATATACATGCACAAATGTAAAAGTAGTGAGAAGGACAGTGGTCTTAAAAATAATAGAAGTTTTTTTTTGAAAGGCTGAGGAGACTGATCTGGAGCCTCACTGGGCTGCATTTACAGGTACTGAGGTGTCAGTTCCTGGAAGATTTAGTACAAAAGCTTAGATCCAGAGTCATCCCTGGAAATTCAGTCAAATCTTAAAAAGCAGATACTGCTCGTTACAAGAACCATGAAGCAATCTGGCAGAGCATGTACATTAATAAACAGCCACACAAACTAAGGCCTTTTCTCAACTAAAGATATGTAAACATGGACTAAAGCCTCCAAAGGGAATAAGAGATCGGCTCTTGCACAGTCATTTCACAGGAGGTGGTGCTCGAATTTAACAGCTCACTGCTGCCAAAAGGGCCTCTTCACATCCAATTATGCTTTCCAGTCCCTTATTTTGTGCAGTAATTGATGGGGTTTGCTCCTTCTCTCCCAGTTCTCAATGGCTGAGTCAACTGAAACATAACTGGGCAGAAAAATAGGTAGTTATTTGCTAAATTAGTTCAGTCAGTTAGTTGTTTCAGATAGTTCGTTCAGGAGGGTCCAGCCAAGCATCATGGCACCAAGGAAGAGCTGGGACTGCATGACCTGGTGGGAGGCTGGGGAGAGCTTCTGTAGGGTTTGGTGAGAAAGAGTGAGATAACCTGAAGTTGCATATTTCCTCTGCCTTTTCAGAGGTAAACTGTGGCACAGAGTGAAATTCTTGGTAAATTCAGTGAAATGCAGCTCAGAATTATGGTTGTTCGGTGGTATCTCAGGAATCTTCCCAGATGCTGAGTCCAACAAACTTGTGTTTCTGGATGCTGGCAAACACTGAAATAAGGTATGTGCCCACAGAAACCTACCTGTGAGCCCTGGGAGCTGACAATACCCAGGTTTTGTGTGAGGTCTCTGGCAAAACTAGGTTCCAGCCACATTTAATACCGGACACATTAATGTGATTGTGATATGCAGTGATGGGAGAGCTAAAACTGCTTCTACCCACCAGGCATGATCAAAGGGCTGTAGCAGTTGCTAAGAGCAAGTGATGAAACTGCCCTGGGTTCTGATCAGCGTAGCCATTCGGTTTTCCTCGCTGAATTCTCAAAAGCTGATGGACTCCATATCCTGAAGAAACTGAGGTTTTTTCCTTCAGTATCTTAGGAATCCTTGGTGTAAATAAATCCAGATTAGGACCACTAGCTGTGCTGCACTGTGCTTCCAAGTTATCCCAAATTTCCCATCTTTCGTAAGTATGTGGATTTTAAAGCAGTTCAGGAAGTCAGAGTGAAACCCTGAGGGATTTCAGAGACATTTGAAGAGGCTTGTTTGTCACTGTGCAATGTTTTCAACTGATTGAAAACAACTCATGAAGATGAAAGGTTCTTGGGACTGAGAAAGGATTTGTGTGTGTGTATTTTCAGACATTAGTATCTGTGGTGCTATGATAGACATCAGATCTCTGACACCTCTCACCACTAGGTACAGAGGGGTCTACTTTCGGCTGCACACACTGAGAGACGAGAGTTTTTCAGACAACAGCTCATTGAAGGACAGAGGCACAGGATTCCTTGCCCTCTCCAAATTCTAGCAGATAACACCCAGGCATGCCTAAAGCCTGTGTATGCCTCAAGGCAGCTTCCTGGGCTGAAAAATAGTTTGAAGCTAGGAAAGTTTTAAAATGAAAGTTCATACATGCATGCCCTGTCTTTGCTCTTTCTTAGGCATTAGTTCATGGCCACTGTTCTTGCTGTTCTCTTACCCGTGTCCATAGACTGACACAGGAGCATGAGTGGGCTGGACCTTTGTTGAGGTCCAGTAAGGGCAAGTGTATGGACAGAAGTATCCAAATTGTAAGCATCCTTCAGATCATTCTCATGAAAAATAGTAAAAGGAGAGTAAAATACAACATCCTTCCCAGAAGGAAGAGGCCTGTGAGATCCTAGCTTTTATGGGGTGCACAGAGAGTGGCTCAAGCTGAGATTTTGCAGTAACTTATTTCAATTGCTGACTTCCCCATTCTCAGTCCCTTCCTTGAACTACCTCTGGCATTCAGCGAACTTTGTGCTGAACCATGATGATAAAACATAAGAAAATTTAGCTTGCTGTTGACATTTCTGCTCTGAAACTGCAATCTTAGAGAGTTGACCCTTGCTTGTGTATTGAAGAGGGGAGCGAGAGGTGGAGGGACAGTCCCATGCAAACCCACATGCCATACTGCAAGGCACTGAGGCTCTCTGCAGCATGAGCTTCAAATTTCAGAGTGGATATGATCAGGGTTTATAAATTCAAGTCAGTGGGTAGAGGGATTGCAGATTGCTCCAAATCCTGCAGTAGTAAAACTATGGGGCACTCACTGAAGCCGATAGGAGATTGGTTTATAAAAAGTGAAATATATCTTTTTAAAAGTATTTTAATGTAGCAGGTACAGCGAACTTGTGGATTTTGCTGCCAGGAGAGGTTTTGGAAGCAGATAGGTCAGCTGACTGGAAGGGAAACTAAACAACGGAATGGACTACAGGTTCATAAAGAGATTCTAAAAGGAATGATCAGGGATGTGCTCCCTAACATCCCTGCTACTATGATTGTGGGAGCTGGAGGAGAACAAAGGAAATGTATATGCCTGACTTGCATGTTCTCTTTGAATAGCATCTCTTATCATTGGAGAAAGGCTCGTGGGGGGGGATAGCTGGGTGTTGGTCTGACCCATCAGGGCTTCCCTTGTGTTCTTTTCAGGACCTTAGTTTTGTGTCCACAGGTATGTGAAGACAAATGTGATGTTGGTAGGAGACTGTATTTTATTGTTCGAAGGTGGTATCTCAAGGTTGTCCTATCTCGGTGAAACCTGATATTTAGACGACTAACGCTGTGTTGTACCATATTGAGGAAACATGTAACTTTAGGACAATCCACATAGTATTAGCACTTAGAAAAAGAGCCACTGACTAAATTATATGCCCCCTAAAATCCTTCTGTGCTGTCTGCACAGAATTTGATGAATACACATGTCCCAGGAAAGCTTTCATAATGCATGATAGAATTTTCCCCTAGGATATCCATGTGTTTTGGATATATTGTTTGAGATTCTTCTGGAAAACATCTAGTGCAGCTGAAGGAGAGAGAGTGCCAGATTAGACAGATTACTAGGCATGAATCCCAACTCTTATTTGTATGAGTATTCCTTCAGCCTTTAGATAATCACATTAACATCAGGACTATTGCTTACACAAGTACTACTGAGAAAAAGTGGTGAACAGGCTTGGGCCCTCAAAGCAGTGTTCTTGTTCCAGCACTTTACCAGTAAGATTCTGACCTTGTTTCCTCTTCAGATCTCATTAGAGTTGGGACAGCCAGTAAAGAGGACCACCCACTACTCGGCAGCCACCAGTTATGATTATCAACCCATGTTTTACACCTATCAGATACATTTTTTCCTTCCCCTTCTGTGGTGGGTTGACCCAGGCTGGAGGCCAGGTCACGACCAAAGCCACTCTGTCACTGCCCTCCTCAGCTGGATAGAGGAGAGAAAATAGAACAAAAGGTTCATGGGTTGAGATAAGGACAGGGAGAGACCAGTCAGCAATTACCGTCATGGGCAAAACAAACTCAACTGGGAAAAAAAGAATCTAATTTATTACCAAAGCAAGACAGAGTAGAGCAATGAGAAATAAACCCAAATCTTAACACACCCTCCCTGCACCTCTCCCTTCTTTCTGGGCTCAACTTTATTCCCAAATGCTCTACCTCCTCCCCACCAGCAGCATGGTGGGATGGGGAATGGGGGTTGCAGTGAGTTCATCACATGTTGTCCCTGACACTTCTTCCTCCTCAGGGGAGGACTCCTCACACTCTGCTCCTGCTGCAGCATGGGGTCCCTCTCATGGGAGACAGCCCTCCATGAACTTCTCCAATGTGAGTCTGTCCCATGGGCTATAGTTCTTCACAAACTGTCCCAGCGTGGGTCCCTTCCATGGGGTGCAGACCTTCAAGACCAGACCCCTCCAGTGTAGTCCCCCCACAGGGTCACAAGTCCTGCCAGAAAACCTGCTCCAGCATGGGATTGTCTCTGCATGGGGCCACAGGTCCTGCCAGGATCCTGCTCCAGCCTGGACTTCCCATAGGATCACAGCCTGCTCTGGATGCATCTGTCTGCTCTGATGTGGGGTTGTCCACGGGCTGCATATGGAATATCCACTTCCCATCATCCTCCATGGGCTGCCGGGGCACAGCCTGCCTTACCATGGTCTTCTCCACTGGTTGGAGGATAATCTCTGCTCTGGTGACTGGAGCACATCCTGCCCCTCCTTCATTGTGTGTCTGCAGAGTTCCTTTCACTTCTTCTCACTTCTCCCTCTGATTGCAAAAGCTGCCACGAGTTGGGGTTTTTTTCCTTTTTAACTCTGTTATCCCAAAGATGCTACCACTGTCGCTGATGGGCTCGGCCTTGACCAGTATTGGGTCCATCTTGGAGCCTGTTTGACATGGGGGAAATTTCTAGCAGCTCCTTGCAGAAGCCACCCCTGTAGCCCATTACTACCGAAATCTGGCCATGCAAACCCAAAACACCTTCCAAAATTCATCTCACACTTTGATAGATGAGAGTATATTAGTACTATATTTCATGATCGGTTAATTATGGATCCAGATCTTTGGCTTCTGCTGAGTGTTTCTTTTGCTGCTCCTCCAGTGCAGATGAACACAACCATGGGGTAAAGGAGCCCCCAAAGTGGTGTAACACTGGTATCTCATGGTGGTTGTCATCAGGCAGCATGAGTTAGGATATGTCTCCTGGCAAGCCAGTTTGGAGAAGCACAGTGAGACCTCAGAGGTATCACCTAATAACAGCAGTGACCTAATTTGAAAAAAGAAAAATGCTATCTTCATTTTTTGTGGTTGGTAATACCCAGAGGAGTAGAGTATCACTGTGGGTGCAAAGGAAGGGTCATAACCATAAATGATAGAAAGTGTTTACATATCTACTTTTGTGTGCAATTAATCAATCTAGGAAATAAATGAAGTGATTTTCATTTGTACACCTAAAAAGGGGGAGCCAAGTCCAAGCACTCACATAGATCAGTCCCAAAAAATGAAAACGTGAGAAGAATAATGCCAACAACCCTGCAACTTAAACTCCAGATACCAAGCCAAACATCTTTGAAGGAAGAAGTATTCCATGGAAAAATAGCATACTCTTGCCATCTTTCAGACCACAGAGTTACAGTCGTTATGGTAAAGCTGTAATTACTGCATTGTGAATACAGTGCCACAGACAATGGCCCGTCGGTATTTTTCCACTATAAAGCCTCATGCGAGGTTTGCAATTTTGTGAAACACAATTATCTTTGGCTGGGATATCCAGCTACAGTCTCAGCCCAGAAATAGATTATATTTTTTTTTGTTTGTTTCCTTTACCAAGTTGTTCAAAGTTCATTGTTCGGTAAGTGCTGGAGCCTTCCTGACTGACTGCCTGCTGACGCCCCGCCTGTGCGGCGAGGCTGTGCGGAGAGGTTTCTTGTCACTTGCATCAGTATTGAGGCTGTGAGGCTATTGCAGAGTCCGCAGTTTAGGCCAAGCTGCCTGCATTGCTGTCAGTGCAGCCTGGGAAAGCCGGGGCAGCGGGGCTATAGCAAATGAGCACTGACGGGCGTATCCAGGCGTGCGCGGCAAAACACACTTCAGGGAATACTAGAGTATGTGATTACAGCTATGGAAGGAGGGAGTCTTGGCCAGGGTGGGATTGGAAACATTTGTCTGCTTCACAGAAAAAGGAAATTCTGAGTTATGTAGGGAAAAAACCCAACAAACTCAACCAAAACCCCCAAACCCTATAGGATTAGTGAAACTCTGCAGCGTGCAAAAACCACTTGTACAGTTATGATTTCGATTCTTTAATGGGGCTTAGCTAAGGCTCTTCTCTGTTGGACTGTGATAACTGAGATCCCAATCCAGCCCAGTCTGTCTTTTTCACAGCTAAATCCGAGGGAAAATATGGTGCCAACAGCGAGTACTGATCTCCCAATTGAAGTATAATGGCATGTTTAATTACAAATGCAAACCATATAACATCTGCATATAAACTCCTGGGAAATAGGTCTGAAATAACCATATGTGTAATGTCTTACTTCAAAACAATTATTCTGAAACAAATATTGCATGCACTTAAGGGTTGTCACCTGTATTTAGATGTGATTCACCAGACATGAATTTATTCCTTAATTCATTCAGTGTCAGTGCTATGGAAGAAAACAAAATCCTTGAGGTACGACCATCTCTGGTTGCTTCGGCAACTTGTTCAACATTGCAGGGCAAAACAGCTGAGTTCACATAGTCTAAAATAAATATGGATCAAAGCAGTTTATTGCTTTATTGACAGTATGTAATCAACCAGCAACCAGTCAACTATGCATACAACATCAGTAATACAATAGGCAAACCATACCAGAAATTTCTAAACATTCTCCCATAACTAATCCCAAAGCCGCCTTAGCGTACACGTACACATGCACAGGAACACATGGACATCCACACGAGTTGTATGCACCCCCTCATGAGCAGTGTAAGTTACACAAACACAACTCCCCTTCCCAAAGAATGCAGGTCTCCTGTGGGAGACATGGGTCCTCTCCCCTTACGCAGACCCCTGTAGCTCCCTGCAGGTCACTGGCTGGACCACATGCTCTTAAGCTGTCTGTCCTCCAAGGTCTCTCCCTCCCATGAAGATTTTTCATGCTTCTTTTCAGCCTGACTCCTGCTTTGTGTCGAGTCTGTTATTCCCCAGTAACTGTTTCATCTGGCTGATGGTCATCTTCTGTAAACACAATCAGTCTGGGCGGGTGCTGACCAGGCAGTTTGCTGTATGTGGTCTGCAGACACTGACACACATACATTCACACTTTGGACACATCTTTATCTTCACAGGTGACACTATCCATGCCATTTGTCAATGTGCAAGGCGGGGTTTGAGGTGGGTGGGCTGTGGGTCTCTGCCTGATCCATAATGAGGAAGAACCATCAGTAGGGAGGCATGTGGGCCACAGGAGAAGGGAGAGCAAGGGGCACAGCCTTGTGGCCTTGCAGCCATGTGGCTGATGCTCCTCCAACCAGAGAGAATTGTGATGTTCTGGATGCATCCCACATGGTTGAAGGTAATAAGTGGGCAAGCAAACCTATTTTCAGACTCTCTTCGAGCTCCAAAATCCAAAAATAAAAATAGTGGCTGCTTTACTAAATGTCTATTGAACACCTATTACGATTCTCAATAAAGGCATCATAAATGAGATAGAAGCAGCAAATTGGATCTTTGGAAAAACTGTGCAGAGAGACCACCTGGACCTGATGTTCTACTGGATGGTGAGGAATTTACATTTCACACTCCCACAGTTTACATTTTCTGAGGTGCTAAAGACATTTGGATCATTTTATTTTTTGGATGTTTTACATAAAATGAAGAGCCGTGATTGAATCTGGAACCGGAGTCAGGAAATAGCCAGACTGTGTACAATGTAGCAGAGCGCTAACGTGCCACGTGTTAGGTGATTAATTTAGTATAAATGCCAGTTATGGATTTGGTTTGTCAGCAGTTGGCTGGAGTTTTGTGATTATTGGCCAGTCGTTTAACTGATGATTTGATCTGTGACAGAATCCTCAACTTTTGGGAGGGGCAGAGCGCTGCATTGATAATTTAAGGCATTAAATGTATGCAGAGCTTCTAGGAAGGATACAGATAAGTTCTGGGGTCTTAATGTAGCTGATGAATAGCCTTTTCTCTCAATACAGTGTGATTTATGGTGGTAAGTCGGGGCAGGGAATAGAGCTATGTGGCTGCTATTGTTGCAGTCTGTCTTCAGGCAGCGTTTTTGAATCGCAGATAGGCATGCAAGGAAAACTCGGGGTCTGGCTATAAACACAGCTGCGAAGTATGGCACTGCTCTTGCCTCTGAGTCAATCTCTCATCGCTGTGCTTGGCATATCGGCACTGGGCCACAGGGAAGGGCTGCCTGTCAGAGGTAAATGAAGAGGGAGGCACTAACCATCTGTAGGTATTTAAGGTCTCCTGACATTTTTTACATGCTGAAGGATAATCCAGTGTTATAATTTATAGCATGTCTACATATTATCCTCCACATTTTCCAAGGGAATTCAGTATTCTTGGTCTTTTGTCTTTCACTTCTGTGTCATATCTCTTTATGTCACAAACTGATTTTCCCGTCTCTGCAGTTCACTTTTGGCTGAAATGACCCCTGTAAGTCTTTGTGAGTTTGATATTTTTCAAAAGATGTTCTGTGTAAATTACAGGTCACCGTTCCTGCTGGAGCTCAAATGCAAGCAGCAGTTTTCCCTAAAACTTTAGGATTTTGAGTGGGCTAAAATAGGATTAAGATCTGGTTTCTACTTTGAAAAAATCAGCGTGCCATATTCCCTTGCTTTCTCTTATCCATATGGTGTAAATAATTTGGCAAATGCAAATGCCAGCTTTATTCCAGAGAAAAGATGTTTAGATAGGTAAAGGTTCTGTGCCTGCAGACTTTCTGTATGTGCACACCTATAGCCTGTTAGCAATAAGTAATCATGTACACTACTTGTAAAATCAAATCTTGTTTCCATTAAGAAATTAAGAAAGATTTTTAATGGTAGCTTTACATGTCAAACAGTTGTATTTTACACATGTATTTCTGTTTAATCATTTATTAGGTGTGTCAGCGTGAAGGAAATCAGCTCTGTCTGCACGCACGCACACAGAGTAAGGTTGGCTTTTTCCAGGGGGAAAGAAAAAATAGGCTGTTTGAATATTTTTGTTAATTATCTTTGTAATCCAGGCATTCAAATACTGTAATGTGCCGAGCTCACATGGAGAGAAAGGAAAGATACAGAGAATTTGTAATAAAACTGCAGTCCCAGCAGGGTTTGAAGTACACTGCTTTGAAATACAAAGCCAGAACTTTATTATCCAAGCTAAGCAAATTTTCTGAACATATACAAGGTGTTGTTATGGTAAGTGAAGGAAGCCTGTGAAGTTACTTGGAGTTGTTTGAAATACACTGAGTGTAAAACCTAAAACACATTTATATTTCGGTGGATGGTTGGCAGAGATCAGAACAAAGTCCCTTTTCCTGAACAGGATCTGCATGCGTGCTGACCACACAGAGGTGAGGCCAGTGCCTCATCTGCTGCACAGGCCTGTGGCCTTTATAGGTGAACAATGCCTCATCCTTAGGGAATGGGGAGACGAGTATGGGTTGCAATATGGAGCACAGAGCAGATGAGTATGAAGGCTATGCATTTGTGTTCCAGGGAGGCAAGGTGGGGAAAATACAAGGTTATTCCACCCTTTCCATGTAGCACCTTCCTCTCCCATTTTCTTGTAATACAGTAACAGGAGCCTACGGGAGTTGCTGAGAAATAGAGAAAGTGGAGACTGATGGGGTTTTTGGCACAAACGGGTCCCACAACGTGCTGGAGCTGCAATGCTTTGCAGAATTGTGTGGAGCAGTGCTGTTTGGACCAGGTCAGCTGCCTGTTCATTTTCTAGAGCTGGAAGCCGGCTGTAGCGTTGGGAGGAAGTGACTTGGCACCTCCCTGTTCCCTACCACCTGCCTCAAAAGGCCTGAAATGACCTGCCATAAAACATCCATGAAGGACTTACTTTTTCTTAGGGTGGAAGTATACTTCAAGATGACACCACCAGAGGCCCAGGATTTAGACCAAGTAGTTTTGCTTTTTGCAGAAAAAATAATCTGTCTGAATTTTAGTGTTACTCTTCCTTTCTAAGGGCCCTTTTCTGGTGGAAATGATTATGCAGAACCTGTGTTAGAATAATTAGGCTGACACCAACTAGCTATCAAACTCATTGCTAGAGTATCTGAGCAATTCCTGGATACAATATTGCCTCACAGAGTTACTGTTGTCTGTCACATTCCTACTGCTGTTCACTGGCTCCAAAGGAAAGAGTTTGCACTTTTCTTTTTTAGGATTTTTTTGGAGGCTTTATAGAGGGAGCAGGTTTGGAGAACAAGTGTTATGAGGAGCGGCTGAAGGAACTGGGGTTGTTTAACGTGGAGAAGAGGAGACTGAGGGGAGGCATCACTCTCTACAAATACCTGAAAGGAGGTTGTAGTGAGGTGGGAGTTTGTCCCCTCTCCCAAGTAACTAGTAATAGGATGAGAGGAAATGGCCTCAAGTTGTGTCAGGGGAGGTTTAGATTGCTATTAGAAAACATTTCTTCACGGAAACAGTGATCAGGTGTTGGAAGAGGCTGCCCAGAGAGGTGGTGGAGTCATCATTGCTGGAGGTGTTAAAAAAACACTTAGATGTGGTACTCCAGGACGTGGTTTAGTTGACATGGTGGTATTGGACAAACAGTTGGACTTGATGATCTTACAAGTCTTTTCCAACGTTAGAGATTCTATGATTCCAGGTAAGGTTCATTAGAGCCTTCAACCGTGGACTATACAATGCTTGGATTTCCAGTGTGGACATGGTGTTCCGGATCAGATTCACACATCTAATACTATAGCTATCTCTTAGTACACCTTCATCTTTTTGGGCTAGGAGTGTCTAACCTCAGCCCAGTCTACTAAAAGCTCAGGTGATCTGAATTCCCTTTTTACAGCTTTGCATAGAGCAACATTTTAGCTGCTCCTGATGACAGTGGTTTTGTGAGGGGAAAATAAGGAAGGAAATTCTCACTCTTGTTTATGATTTCAGACTCTTTTTGAGAAAAGGTTCAGTGCAACCTTCAATGTAACGTAAGGTTCTTCTTCCTTCCTATTTTTGAGGCTTACTGTTCATGTATTTTATAGAAGACGGATGTTGCTAACACAGAACAGTGTGGTTGTTATCTGTTATACCATGATATATTTACTGAGAAAATTTTAATAAGTAAACCACAGTCTTGAACCTCTGAACCCTTCTAAACCAGCCAATTCCCATGGGGGGTTCAGGAGTTTTTATGGACAGATACTGTGTTCTCATGAGAATTTTATTAGAGCTTGTAGACTCGAGACTGACTAGCAAGAGAATTTATGAGGTTACATGGGAACTATCACACCTTTCATTCCAACACCCTATGAGTTTATAAAATGAACCCTTCCTTAAACTGTGTTATTTAATAAAAGCATTTTAATGCGACTTTAATAAAGTATCTAATGTTATCAATTATTTTTCATCAGTCAGCGCAGCTGGTAATTTTAACAGCTTTTCAGTTTTTAATTATCCTGGTTTAGAGAGTTGGGTAAAGGGTTTTCTGCTAAACATTGGGGGAAAAAGGCAAAGGAGGTCATAAGTTACTAATGCATCAAAGAACCGCGTCAAGATGGATAATAGGAAGGGCAAATAGTGTCCATTCTATTCTGTTTACTCTCTTGAATACTCTCTACAGTTCCTCTTGCTGTTTTGTTTAAATTTAGAACAATGTTGAAGTTCTGTAGCTGCTCATTATCCCACTTGAAATTTAACTCAAAATGTTATTTTGCATCATGTAGTTCAGCTGGAAGGCTGCCCAAGCCAGAATTGAGGTCTGTGGTAGTGAACTACAGAGGAAGTGGTCTAAGCAAGACTCCCTTCTGGGGATATTCCAACATTTCATTATATTGTGTGTACTAATGAGTAGAGCAAAGGACTGAGAGCCAGGAAGGGCAGAGTTTTAATCAAGTGACTCATGACATGGCTTCCAGCAAAATACATGACCTTGTAATTCAGCCATCTTAGCTATAACAGTGGGCAAAAATAAGGACTCAGTATAGTGGTCAGGCAGAGGTACTCATGTCCTTGTTTCAGCTGCATTCGCGGTCTGCAGCTTTTTTTTCCTCAACTTTGGAATAGACTCCATGAGAAGATTTCCTTTCAGCTACTCCAGAGAGGCTCAAACCAATGTTGACATGTATTTTTCCTTGAGCAAGAGCTTTTAAAACTGTCAGATAGAGGTCAGTCCTTTGCTCAGTCTCATTCACCTGTGAATGATCATGTTTGTTGGTCATGGTGATGATCAGGAGTCAGGGAGATCAGGGACAAGGAGGATGAAGATGCATACTTTGAATGTTGGGTTCAAATTGGATACACCATGTTTTCCCAGCCAGGTAGAGTGGGGAGACCACCAAGGCTGCACTGTTTGGGTGCCTGAAGAATGTTCTGTAATTGGTACATGAAGTGCATCAGATTTCCAAATGGCAGTGGAAATACTGGCTTGGCCATTGTCCCAACAAATTGCAGTTATTTGAGGCTTTGTTTTAAATATAGGGTAGATCTTTGGTAAGCATAGGCTGCTGCTGCTGCTGCCTGCAGCTCTAGCTAAGTGTGTTAGTCCTTATGTCTGTCTCCGATCATGGTCCCAGAACTCCGCCTGGAGAGCTTTGGGCTTGAAGCAGTATGTGAAGGCATTCACCTGTCCCCAAGATTCTTTTGTATGGAATATGCCATACAGAAGTATCAAGAAGAGCTACCTATCCTATTTCTGTATCTTTCAGGCCCTAAAAAAGGAGTAAGACTGTCTCACTTTACCAGTTTTGGAACCATCCCTTTTATTTTGGCCCCGCATTACACATCTACTATGGCAATGGGAGGAAGAAAACCTGGTGGGATTTGGCTGCTTATGTGATCAGCTTTCATACCTTAAACCCCTGTTTGTGGTGGCAAAGCATAGGGAGTCAAGCTGTCCTTGGTTCTTACTCCGTGGATTTAGCAGAACTGCATTTCTGTGACAGTTGTTCAAGCATAGGGAAAACAAATGCATCTCATGTCTCTAACCTTTACTCCCAGGACAGGAAGGAATGGGCAAGTTAGATACCGTACTGCCTTTGGTAATTCAATTGATCTACTTTTTTCAGATGTTTATGCAGAACAGGTTGACTAAGCCTCTTGTGTTTCAGAGAGAAAGTGCCCCTGAGCTAACATTTCACTGATCCTGTGAAGATTAAAATAGGAGGAAATAGCATACAAACAGGACCACAAATCATTGCAGTTATTTAATAAAAGAAAAGCATTAGTTGGCTCAAAACCAAACTGGAAAGGCAATTTGTTGAAGTTATCAAGGAGACCACATAGCCAGATATAATTTCTAGCCTCATTTTTTATGTCTTACATTCTTCTATGAATTTGTTTCTCTTCTGTTTGACATTTCACGTTCACTGGATTTTTTTCTTTTTCTGTTTTGGTTCATGTGAGCACAGCAGTTTGGAGTTGGATCATTATTCCTCAAGTTCTACCGCAGTTAAGTAGAAAATGCAGCAACAATTTCTGATTATCGTGACACTAGATGAGAAAAAGCTTTGAAGGTACAGGGAACTTATGAACTCAACTCCTGGCACTTCTAGTCAAAGTTGCATGCTTTTGAACATCTCCATAATAAATAATTACCATGCAAGTGATTTTCCATCTCCTTAAAGAGTTGCATCATACCCTGCTTGGTTCTCTGTGCAGTGCCTAGCCATTCCTATTGCATAAAATTTTCTTAATGTGAACAAGGACCAATCAATGTTAAGTGCAGATATTTTTCTCATCAAAACATGTTCCTGTAAAACAAATCTGAATTCAGTCAGTGGTCCTTGGTACAGTGACAGGCCTCTTATGGGTTACTGGAAACATTCTGGCTTTCTTTCATTCCCTAATAAGAACTTTATGTTTGTCTCTTTTTATCAGCATATGGCATAACATGATCAAACAAATTCTGTACCCATGAATGTCCATCAGGTTCTCATTGGAAAACATTGCAAACGATGCCATGTACTGTTAGGAATGGTTCAACAACAGTTTTCATGGGGATTTTTGCTGCCTCTGGCAAATATAAAATTGTTTCCGTCAGATAGTCGTATTGCTGGTTATCTGTGTCCCCTTCCTGCCAGCCAGTGCCCGAGCAGAGGTGGTGGCTACCGAGCCTGTATCTCTACTAGAACCGCCCTATTTTGTGATCCAAATGATTATTTCAGGCTCTAGCAAATGGGTGTTTCCACAAACAGCTGGCCTGTGAAGGGTGCCTGCTGACACAGAGTGGCACACTTTTAACACTTCGGTTACCCTGCTCAGGTTATCTTCCTGCCTTGCTGCCTGTTGGCCAGGCCTGACGCTACCGGCTTCTTAGGCCACGCTTCAATGGGTGGTACAATCTGCAAAGCTTGCTAATAATGGTCTAGTATTTTATGATTAGTCTTAAATGTAGTAAAATAGGTTTTATTGCTGTGCCTTGGCCAGGAATTCTGATTGCAACTTGTGCTTCCAAGTGTGCTTCGCTGTTTTAGATATTTTCTAGTAAGACATTATTTGACCTTTGTCCCATCTGTCAGGGTGAATCTCTGTCCTAATCTAAGATTCCCGTGCCATGATCATCCACTGTGGTTTTCTGCTAGAAAGAAAAGCCCTCATTTCTCCCTGCCCATCCACAAAGAAGAAAACAAACTGAGGACCTTCTCGTTAGCAAAGTTCAAGCTGAGAGAAGGGATGACTGAGCATCCTTCCAATGTGGAAAACTTCAAATAAAAATAAAAAAAGAAAAGCAAGGAACCCCTAGAGGAATGTTGTCTAATGATGTGTTTTTCCATTGCAGTTTGGACTAAAAGAATGGGAGAAGGAACCTCCTTTTGCTGAGCTAATTGATGTTGTGGACTAGCATGGAAAATGTTTTGGAAATACTAACCAGCCATTTTCCTTCACAGCCAGAGAAGGAAAACCCAAGGGAACTGTTGCCTTCCTAATTGTGGAAAAGTGCAGGGGCACAACTCAAGCTTGCTTTTTCCATCTTCAATTTAATTGTGCATTACAGTTTAAATGTATTTCCATAGTGTGCAAAACAGTAGAGAAATTTGAACTCTAGGTCATGAAAGAAATACACATGGATATTTGCAGGAAGTATCCTCATTGGGTGCTGCTTCAGAATATCGTTTACATTTGTAGATTTCACATCCTTAGGAAAATTGCTTTGTAGAAAGACTGTTTCATCAAATATACTTAAAGTTTATAAAATGTTCATTAAATATGTATAAAAACACAGTGTGAGAAAACCTGTTTCTATTGGCACTGTCATGTAATTCATTTATCTTTTCAGACGTGTTTTTGTTGGCATATTCATCTATGTTTGGCCTCATTTTAATGAACTTTTAACTGCTAAAGAGCGGTTATCTGAGACACAAGAATCAAAAGTTGTTAAAGTTCCTCAGAACTAAGAAGAATAGACAGAAGTACTGCTCAGCATTTTACACATTAAGCTGTGGAACAATGAGCTATTATTATCCCCTGTTAAAAACAGCAAAATAAGAAATATGCCAGTTTATATTTGAAGTTGGCAACAGTTCAGAAAGTTGAGAGAATGTGAAATTGTGGAAATTCACTGCCTTAATTTTCCCTTCGTGCTTCTTCTATGTGAGTATTTTAGATTCTGTGGAGATGCTCAAAATTTATTTGCTCTAGAAGCTTCATCTTCCATCCCCTCACCATTAACAGCGGTAGTGTGGAGCTGATAAGAAGGACCTAAAAAAACGTCAGTTGTTGTTGTTATCCAGACACCAGACAAAACACCTTTCAGCCTAACTTGGTAGTTACATACATTTTCAATAGATGCTAGGAACAAGGAAGCATTAGTGTCCTCACTTTACAGATAGGGAATTAAAATACAAGGGTAGCAAGTGTACAGCTCATCTCACTGACTCGAGCTTCAAGCAAGTTAGGTGTTTAACACTGGGCTAGTTGTATAGGCTCCTTCCTGGCCACAGTGATTTATCCCATCTGCCTTAGAGTGGAAGGCTCTTGCTCTTTCTGCCTCTCTGCTGACTGTAAGGGGAGCCAAAGCTGAAAATTCCTCCAACCAATTTTTTCACTGGTGAGAATGATGGAAACTAGCATAATTGAAACCCTAGATCTTCATGAATCAGCCTTGATCAGCCTGAGATTGGCCAGCCTCTGCTTATAAGGTTTTCTAAACCTTCAGATGCAAATTTTGAAGCATTCTTTAGTCCAGAGAGAAATGGATTGGGTAGTTTGGCACAGCAGGTGGTGGCTGATGGGTTGTACTCTACCTGGAGGCCAGGACTGTTGTTCAGAGGTTAAGAGGGATCTCATTGATAAATGCTCAAAGGGGGTTGTAAAGAAGATGGAGCCAGGTTTTTTTCAGTGGTACACAGTTATGGGACCAGAAGTAATGGTCATAAACACAGGAAGGTGACTGATCACTGGCACAGGTCCAGAGAAGTTGTGCAGCCTCTGTTTTTGGAAATACTCAAAAGCAATATGGACCCGGCCTGCTTTAGGTGACCCTTCTTGAGCAGAGGGATTGGGCCAGATGACCTCCAGAGGTGCCTTTGAAGCTCAACCATTTTGTGATTTTTCCCCCACAAGGACAGCCCAGCACTAGATCAGATTGGCCAGAGAGGTTGTGTGATCTCCATCCCTGGACATTTCCAGGGTTGAATAAAGCCTGAGCAACCTGGTCTGACCTCATACCTGGCCCTGTTTTGAGGACAAGGTTGGGCTAGAGGACTCCTGGCTTCCTTCCAACCTGAACAAGTCTGTGACTCTCAGCTGGCCATGCACTATGACTTCTCCTTTACACCCACTCTTCTCTTCAACACCAGCAATGTCAGATGTTATGAGGAGAGGAGCTGACAACAAAACTCAACACCACATTGTGTCACTCTCTTAATCTGCATTGTCCCTGGGTTACTGAATGCTCTTCTTAGTTCCACTCACTACACTGTGGAATAGATGTAGGAGAACAAGGAAAGATGCAGAAAAGTGCACTGTGAGGACAGACTACATCAGCTAGCTTCTGCAGCTTGGTGAGAGGTGCTGGGCCTGGATGCACCACAGGCTGAGGAAGTGCTGGATACTGAGGCAATGCTAAAAAAGGAATGGTTAGTCACCATTTCTTGGAAGACAAGTAGTAGAGAGTGCTCAACAAAATGATCAGGCAGCAAGATTAAAAACAAACAAGACTTGTTCATGAGTATGTAACAACATTGTGAAAGACATTGTGGAGGCCAAAAGTACAAGTAGATTCAAGAAGTGATTAGATGAGTTCATGGAAAATATATCCATTGGCACACAGGGATTTGGATTAAACTGTCACTTCAGGAAGTTCCTAAATGACTGTTTGCTGGAGGTCAAGAAGACAAGTCAGAGAAAGTTCGGCCATTGCATGGCCTTGGCTCTGCCCCTGTGCATCTGCTGTTGTCCACCACAGAGGAGCGCCCTGTGCTGGATAGACCTTGGCCATTCTGACACTTCTCATTGCTACCTCACCAGTAGCAACTGTAGCCTGCTCCTGCTACCTGATGAGGGTGGATGAGATGGGTGGGTAAAAGAAGACACAAGTTCTGAAGGAAAAGAAAGTCACGTGAAAGAAAGGCCTGGGAACTGGGAAACCACACTTGTTACTGACCTGTGACTGCTGGATAGCTCCAGATCAAGAATTTTTTTTTCTTTTTGCAGCACATTATCCTCAAATATAAGATTTGTGTTTTTGACAAACACTGGAGGTGTTGTGAACATAAGGAAACAACTTTTCACTGTGAAGATGGCTAAACACTGGCACAGATTGACCAGAGAGGCTGGAGATCTTCATGCTTAGAGATATTCAAAAGCCAGCTGGACATGCTCCTGAGCAACCATCTCTAGATCACCCTGCTTGACCAGGCAGGATGGACTAGATGACCTCCAGAGGTCCCTTTGTACCTCAAACACACTGTGATCCTGTGAAACAGCAATCTTAGTAAATACTAAATATAATTAAAATGTTAGGAGTGTTCCTTTAAACTACTGAACCTCCCTGGAAGTTTAACAATGTGCCTGAGAAAGGAGAGCCACTCTCTGTTTAAAGGGATCTTTCAGCCTTTTTGTTTAAACATGACCAATATTTATGTGCTCTACATAACCTACTCTTTTCTGAGCATTGTCTTGCACTGGTTTTGGATGCTTCTTGAGGTACATGTAGAAGAAACCATAGCTGCCATCCACCAGTGTTGTCTTTAAAGTGTCTCAGCTGGGTGGAATACTCCTAAGCAAGTATATTAGATGACTGGATGGCCAC
Source organism: Zapornia atra (assembly GCA_013400835.1). Lineage (NCBI taxonomy): Eukaryota > Metazoa > Chordata > Aves > Gruiformes > Rallidae > Zapornia > Zapornia atra. The sequence goes on from VZTU01015273.1 coordinate 93,092, forward strand.
CTCATGTTCAAAGACAAGAACCATGTTTATACAACCATATCTTCCTCTCCAGCACGCTGGGCACACAGATACTTTCACTATCTATGTATTGGCACCAACTTCCGTATTTGGAGCTTTGTCTTTGTTCAGCTTTGATGCATTTATCTGGGCAGATGCCCTTAGCTGAGCTCACAAACACAGCTGTAACCAGACAACATGAATTTTACCCCAGGGAGAAAAGTGTTTGGTGTTTCAGTAACAGGTCTCCAGCTGTGGACTCCTGGGTGTACCCCTGTCCCTGAGTGCTGCTCTGTGCTTGTGCAGAGCAGGTCTGTGCTGCAGACACCTTGGCTAGCCATTGTGATGGTTCCCAAGCTGTGAGTGTGGTGTTGCTAATTAATCTTTCCTATTCCATGTGTTTTGCAGCCTTGGTACCCAGAGTGATGCCACATGGTTTCTTCTAGACCCCAGGTTTAGATGGATACCTCTGTACTCTATTGCAGTCCATGCAGCAGATATCCCTGGGTGTACCCTTAGTGCTGCCCAGGGTGGGTGTTGCACAACAGCAGCAAGACCACTTTGCAGTCAGAAGAGTATAGGGCAATGATGGCTCATCCAAAATGACTAGATAGGAAAACTGAAGACACTATTTACTGCTACTCATTAACAGTATGAGTCCCTGAAACACTGTCATTTCCCATTGCCCATTGTCCCATTTTCCATTGCTAGTTAACCTTTGAATTTTATTCTTCATTAAACAGAAAGGGCCAGAAGGATGAGAGAAAAATGTGCTTTTATCTCAGGCTTTACACCAGAGCAGTGCTACCATATAAAATAAATACCTTGGATACTACAGCTTTGAGATTTGGCTCCAGACAAAAAGATGATATGGACAAGAGTTAGATGTGTCTATGTGAAGCTACAATTTTGAAAATTACTCTTTCTTTACATTTGGCAGATTCAGTAGGTCTGTAGCTTTATTAATTTCAAAGCATTGCCTCTACACTGTCAGGGCTACATGTAGGTACCTACAAGTACATAGTTTCTTTCTCCTGCCATTTCCAGCTTTTAAGATTTAAAATAAAACAGGGAAGGTGACAATGGTCTAAGATGATGACATATGGACAAAGAGGGAAGAGGAGAGTTAAAAGTGATGTTTTTCTGTGTGCTTGACCCCATGCTGAGCTGTAACTTTTTGTCTCTTGCTTCAATTTTTTCTTGGTATCTCACTTGTTATTGTAACTTTGCCCAATTTTTCTCCCCTTCCTTTCTCTATGCTATGTCTTCATATAAACACAAAGAGCGCAGCAGTCAGCATTAAAACCAGCGAGATCAGAATGACTTCAGTTGGCTTACAGCAGGGATGAATTTTCTCCCTTGCCATAGGGCGAGCAAGGGAAAGAGGAGATGAGAGGAAGGGGCTTCTTTAAAGTAATCAAATGCAGACTTCTCACAAACATGCAGCTTTTAAAACACCAAGGCCACGATGTTGAGCTGTCCAGGTTTTCACTGTTGTCACGATCCACAACCCGGACAAGACTTAGTTTGGCAGAGGCTAAACCCCCTTGAGTTCCAACCCAACCTCAGATCGCTCTGGGTGGCTGGGGGTGGCTGGGCTTAACCCCTGAGTGACGTCCAATTACCAGGTGTTTTATTGTGATCAGTTCTGAATTCAGTTCTCGGAGAACAGAATTGAGACTCGAAACAGAGTCAAGGTGAAGGTTGCTTTATTTGGAAAAAAACGTGCAGGGAAAGGGGGGAAGAAAGAAAAAGAGGGGTTAAAAGGAGAGATAGAGATAGAAAGAGAGAGAGAGAGTGGAAAGAGGAAGAGGGGTGGGGGGAGGCTATATCTACCACCATGAGGCTACGTCATTCTGTCCGACGGCAGAGTATTCTTCAGTTTCTCCGGGTCCGATGGAAGGGGAGAGCGTTCCCTCCTTTGTCCCTCGATGTCTCCATTTTCCGTTGCTTCCTTTCATGTGTTGCTTCTCCCTGAAGTGTGTGTGTGTGTGCTTGTGTGTGTGTACTCTCCATGGCCAAAAGCTCCCTTTTTGTAGGGATACTGATCCTTTGTCTCGCTACAAGATTCCACCTGGCCTGTGGGACTGCCCCAGGGTGGATGACATGTCCGATGTACAGGAATGTCTGATGTGTGAATGGTTCTGGATGTCTCTCCTGATGTACGAATGGTTCCTGATGTATACCTTCTGGATGGCTTGTTGAATAGTCATTAGGTTCTCTGAAGCCTGAGCCTGAGTGGTGGTGATGTAATGTGTTTGGTTAGGTGAGAGGAGAAAGGGGGGGAGGGGAACGGGACACGGTTCTGTTGACAATTGGTAAGGCATAATTCCAATACCTTACAGCTGTGTCCATTGCTCTCAAGACTGATGGTTTGGTTTTCTTGAGACATACTCTGTGTCTCACTGAAACCACTGAGAGATGATTTTCTTGGTGCAATTGATTGATGAGGAAATTAGTACCAGAGGCACAGATCTCTCTCTGGATATTTTACACGTTGCTTTGGAAAGCAGAAAGGAAGCGTTACAAAAATGGCACAGTAGCATTAAAAGCGTACCTGGCAACACTAGTTTCCCAACTTGAAAAGAAAACCAGCAGCAAATTAGGCCCCAAAGTTTAATGACCTGAGTAGGGGAGGGAGAGCGAGTGCCCTTTGTATGCAAGCCAGGAACCGGTTGCCTAGACAGTCAGTGAAAGTCAGATCAAAAGGCTGTTTGAAAACCCTGGCTTTTAGAAGCAAAGATGGGAAACAACATCTTTCTTTTCTAGCTCTGGAGTTGGGAGATAGAGGAAACAATAGCTATTGTATAGATAGAGAGTTATTTGAATTCTCCCTACTACCTCTGTGCACCTGATCAAACAGTCGGCGATTGAAAGGCTGATGTACCGTCAAGCTTCCTGCCTGATACAAACTTGATAAAAATTGTTACAGCTGGAACATCTAAGAGCACAAAGCTTACAAAAAAACAGATCCCTGGGAGGAAAAGCGAGGCAAGACTGAAAAAAAGTCCTAAATTGGGACCTTGTTGTTCAGGCCTGCTCAGGCTTCAGAGGAAGACCGAGTGAAGGAGAGACAATTACTTCTCTCCAAAGGTACCTTGGATGGGATGTACACAACTGCCCACACTTCCAACGCCACCTTTTCTGTGACATAATCTTACCCCACTACACTAGTACATCATCCCTGTGTACCCTTCTCCTATGGGCAACATGCTGTCAATCCCAGATCCTACTGTTTTATGCTGGGCTCCCCAGCATACCCCAACCTCCCTCCCTTGCTTTGGCAGCTGGGATCGCTTACCTCTCTCCACTCCTATTTCTCCCACATTCCCACTCCATGCTTCCTGCTTTTTCTGCCTCTTGCAGCCAGACCCAGGGCACAGCTGCAACAACGGTGGCCTCCCACCACAGAAGCAGGGTGGAGAACAGGGGTCTGTCAACTGCTGTCCTGTGCGCAGGGTCTCACTCTGCAACTCAGCAACCCAACACAGGAGTCACCACCAAAGTGGTGCACTAAACGCTAGCACCCTGTGAGCCAGCCTCAGAGATGCTAAATACCTGACTGGACAGGGCCCTGGGAAACCCGCTGCAGGTGACCCTGCTAGGTGACCCTGGGGTTGCACCAGATGATCTCCAAAGGCCCACCTCAACTTATCTGTGAGTATGCAAGCACTGAGCTCCATGATGAGAGATGTGAAAAGCTGGAAGCAAAATTTCAGCTCAGCTGGAACACAGAATGGCCACAGCTCTGGACAGCAAAATGTAGGTCAGTACTGCATCTCCCAGGCAGCGTGGGAAAGCTGGGCTACTGTCTGTGCTCATTAGGAAAATGAACATTTCTGCTATGAAAAAACATATCCATTGTAAATTGCAAAGGAGCAATTTATTTCAGTGAAAGAGCTGGCAGTTCTATTTAAGGGATGGTATATTCATATCCCAATTATAATCTGCTGTACGTAAAATTGATACAATTGCTGCCTTTTCACTGGGAATGTTGTCAGGAAAACTTTTAGTGCACCTATTTTGAGAAATTTGTAATACCATGCAATGTACAGAGACATGATTTAATATACTGCCACACTTTACCCACTTCCTCAAGCCCGTTAGCCAGTCACAGAGCAATTTCAACATTCAAAACCAATTCTGACTGTGTATGATCCCCCCTAGTTCTGTCACTGCTGGGAAGGTGCTGTACTTTGCATCTGCAGTGGCCAGAAGCTGATGGAGATCCACAGCATGGCCAGCGACCTTTGGGCATGGCCAGCATCATTCAGGCATGGTGCTGGGCCACCAAACGCCGTTCAGCAGGTCAGCTTTGCAAAGTCAGCCTTACAGGACCTGCCTACAGGCTTATGTTGTTCTTTTGCTTTTGGTTTTCTTTTGAATTTTAAATGACTACATTGGGGAGAATGTTGGAACCCTGGAAAATTGTTCTTCAACAGGAGCCAAAAAAAAGAACAGCTGTACACCACAGAACCAGAAAGGGATGGATACATTCATCCTGGTGGCCTGGGGACTTTGAAAGGGCTTTGAATGACATAAGGAGTTTTGAACTCATCTAATGGGAATTATATAGGATGAGCGTGTTTTGGATATTAAATCATTGTGCCTGAATAAGGATGGATTAGACACAACTTTTTAGGAATGCATGCTAATAAGCTGCTGCCTGGAAGCCTTCTCCTACTTTCAGTCACGCTGCTAGCAGCATTACCAGCCTTGTGAGCTCAGTCATCAGGGAGGTGACTGAAATAACTGACAGCCTGGCTCAGATACTCATTGTTATTAGGTCTGGTCCTTTCATTTTGGTCTTACATTCTCTTTAGCACAGTCTGGCAATTGAGCTGCTCTCCTGCTGACCCAAGTACAAGCCAGGGAATAAACTAAGGCAGTGTGAGGTGCTGCTGCGCTGTGTAACTGCCTCATGCTAGGGACTGGACTGATGATGCTGTTTGCATAAATAGAAATCATCTCTCTAATCCCAGTACTTCTCTGGCTTCAAAAAATTGCATCAGCAGATTCTTTGTACAAAGGGACAGATGTCCTTTGTACAAAGGGACAGAAAAAGGCAACACAAATGTAGGTTGCATAACGTGAGCTTCCCCAGACGTCTGTACCCTCAGATTCACTTCTAGTACCTAACATGGGACTCTGGCTAGTGGAGGAATGCATTGCTCTTCTTTAACGATGCTGGGAGGTCATGCAGGTGACCTGACCCTTTATTTGTTTGGCTCTGGAAAGCTCAAGTGAGTTTGCAGTGTGCCCAGCCTGCACACAGCAGTCGTGCCAGCAGGTCTCCTCCTGCTCCTGGGTCTAGCAAGCCTGTGCACCTGGCAGAGTTTTCCCTTTGCAACACAGGAGCATCGAGCTTAAGGATTATCATAAGCTTTCCTCATGTTGGCATTTTGTACTATCTGGGCCCTGATGCCTTCCAAATTGGATTATCCTCTTACTCTTCCTGGTGCCCCTGAAATCAGTGAAGTCAGTGTAGTGTAAGTGATGGCAAGACTGTACCAGAGAAGATTAAAGAAGTGCAATGGGTTTTACATGCAGTAATAAAGAACCAATCCAAGTAACAGTATGTAAGCCAGGGCACAAAAAGCACAAGGCAAAAGCAGATGGGAAGAGACTACCCCAAAGCAGAGAGGCAAAAGACAGAGTGAAGCAGTGAGATAAATTCGTGTAAGTAGCAAGGGTGCAAGAAAACAGCACACAAATAGATACACAGTGTCTGGCTAAAGCAGCAGTGATCTAGAAACCACAAGGAAGCCAACAAAAAGAGGGAAAACAGCATGAAATGAGGAGAATAGGATCCTTTAGGAGAATTGAACAGCAGAGAAACAAAGCTGAAAGCTGAGAGTGTGGGAGGCGTTTCCATAAAAAATACCAAACAAACCAGGTACAGAAAAATCCTGTAATGAAATACTGTGCTGAATTCATCCTGTTCAGGCTCATTTTCTCAGCAGCAGTGATTACCGCAGCAGCCAGTGATGGAGGAGCTCTCAAGGTCATCTCATCTGACTGCCTGCAGAGCAGAGAGCTTCTTGGAGCCAATAGTGTCTTTTATTTGCTTCCTCTGGCTTTTAATAATGACTAAATATAAACTGAGCTGTTGGCTATGTACATTTTATTGTCAGTGGGCAATGAAAATGTGTCAGATCCTGAAGAGAAGGGGTACAGTGTGGAGGTGAGGGAGGTTGTAGGTTGCAGGGCATGTATAGAGAGGGCAGGAGTTGCAGTGCTTGCCTGTTTCTTGAGAAGCAATCCCCACTTGTCTGTACCTCTGCAGTTCACTTGAGAAGACAGGATCCAAGGTGCTCTGCAAATAAACCCAGCTCTGCCGTAGCGCCCAGTCCTCTGCTGCCAGATTGGACAAAGCCCTCCATTTTCTTGCTCTTCTCTTTTAATCTTTTTGTGCAGGCAGGGCTATGAACAGCTGTATATGGTTTGTTGTTGAATACACACCAGGGTGCCTGGGACGTTCTGGCTCTCCTGCAGGTATTTCATTATATCAGTTTGAGAAACGCTATTACAGTGTAATGCAACACAGCCCCGCTCTCATCGTGCATCACTGCATGGAAGGTTAAACAACAGGAATGCTGAAGGGATCGTTAACACCACAGAGCCAGTGATCTTCCCTGAGAGGAGAAATAAAACTTACAACAGTCCAGTGGCTCAAAGGTTCAGTGCAAGTTTGTTGAAAGCCGGATAGGAGCAATTTACTCTGATCCCAAAGGGAATGACGTGCCACAGGCTGAATGCTGCAGAGTCAGTGGCCCCAGTCATCTCACCGTGATGAGCTTTCAGCTTGGGTAATGGTGGCAAGATTTAGGGGGTTTCTCAGTTACCCTGGAAGTGCACCACTGACTGCCCCGAAATGCATTTTAGAAGCTTCCAAAGTAAGGTAGAAATAGATCTCACCACGTTTTAGATTTTTCCTTCTAAAAGCAGGCACATAATTACACTTTCTGAGCTTCCTGTTTGCCTGGGCAATAGAAATTTCTGGATCAGAGCATGACGTTTAGCCACATACTTCACTAGATGCAGTACATCAAACATTGCCTAATGAGACTGATCTTTTGTATGGGAACACTGCTAAAAATAACTCTGCTTCTGTCGTTCTCCACAGTGCGATGCAAGTAGCTCCCTATCAGCTGGATAGCAAGAAACCGAAGAGGCGGGGAAAGCAGGCCCAGCAAGAGGGCACTTCTCTCCCCAGGCCATCCCCGAAAGGAGGAGGAGGGTGGGATACCCTGTTTGAGGCTGTCAGGGCACAAGCCAAACCACACACAGACACAGACACAGACACACACACACACAGCAGGTGCTTTGGTTCGGTGCTCTGGCAGCTCAGCGATTGTTTTCACAGCCCCCGGGAGGGTAGCATCCCCCCCACGCCAGCCTCTGCACACCAGGCCAGGAGCAGAGGAGGGCAGGAGGCTACCTGCCTGCTCAGGGGTGGCTGCACTGCCTACAGCCCACACTGCAGGAGCTGGGATGTCTCCTGTGCCCCAATGGAGGCAGAGGGACAGGGGACAGTGTCTGCCAGGCTTAGCACAGATGTCTGCGCCTGAGCTGCTCAGGCTGTGCTTGCCATATAGCCAGCCGATGTGTAGTCAATATGATGACTCAAGCTAGGCTCTGCTTCATCTCGTCCTGGAATCAATGGCTAAAATTGCTGAGATGAAAGAAGCACTGGACATGCATTTACCTCCCGAGCAACTGTATAGAGAAGGAAGTAAAAAGGTCTGGGCTCCTCTGTCTCCTATAAGGGTGTCCAGATCAGCTGCAGCTCTGTAGGTTGTGGATGTCTCAAGTTATCTGAGATGAGTGTGATGTCAAGCGCTTGGCTACAGCTCACAGGCCTGCTGAGCATCGCCCACAAATTCAAATCAGACTCTCTCTTTCTAAACAGAACATCCAAACAGTGAGTGTAGGAATGCAGGGAGCTTGGCATGGGATCCCCAGGCAAAACAGTCCACACAAGGGTTCCCTCAAAACAGGGAGGAGAGTCTGGTTTTTTCTGGAGGAGGTACAAGTCAGAGCACAGGGATCGCTATTATTCTTCCCAGTTTTTTCTGCAAAGTAGGAGATGAAGAGAAAAAAAAAAAAAAAGTAGTAGTTTATTCCTCTAGGCCACAGGTTAGTCAGTGTATTGAACCTGAGGTCCAGGTGGCTACACCCAGCTCTTGACATGAGCATGCGTTTAGATACTTTGTTTTCCAAGGGCTCTGGGTAAGCACCACTGGGGTTGCATCGTCTTCATCCTCAGCTCCTTCCCATCTGGTTCAGATTGCAGCTCACTGACCCCCCCATGCCACACACCCCCAAGACCTTTTCTGATTTTCTGTCAGGCTGGGAGAAGCTCAGATGTAGAAATTAGCTCGCTGTGCATTCAGCGAGTTTCCTACAGAAAGCATGGTGCTTTCAGGCTTGTTACTGTGCCATCGGGTTCTGAAAGCAGCTTAGGATGAAACTCAAAACCCCTTTGCATATTTTCAGTAAGAAATCATCTATCTTCCCTGTTGCTGTGGCCGTCCTCATCCTCCTCTGCCCTCCCGTGAAATTGTGTTTTCTAAACTGATTTCTGTCATTTCTGTCACTGTGAACCCAACTTGCTATTGCTGCTGGTTTCATCTGTTTTCCCACCCCGCAGGGAGAGGAGCAGGGAGGTTGGGTTTTTCCTCCCTCTGACGCAGAGGGTTTATGCCAGTGTTGGAGGAGAGGCCTTGTGTCCCCTTGCACCACCGCTCAAGACCAAGGGCTCCTTGGAAGGCAGGTCTCTCAACTGAAATTCTGTGAGCACGGTGAGTGCAGATGCACAGAGGTCTGTCGAGGAGACTTGTGATCTCAGCGAATGGCGACACTTCCCTCGCCCTTGGTCAATCCTGTCCAGTGAGTTCCCGGCATCTCCTCCGTTTTACTGACTGTAAAACGTGAGGGTCAGCTCGCCGCCCCTTCCCCTTGCCACCACCGAGCGAGTGGAAATGGCAAAGGGCTGGTATCTTCTGGTTCACCACGAGATGGTAGTAAACGCTAGCGCTGGGCCGGCGCCGGAGCACCGCCTGCAGAGCAAGCACCGGCTTCCCTTTCCCTCCCCGAGCAAAGCCACACCGGAGCGACAGGGTTGTGCTGGGCATCTGCAAATGCTGGCACCGCGCTCTGTTTTAATTATAACCCAATCTCCCCTCCCTCTGACTCCAACCCTTGTAGTCCCTACCCTGGGCGTTGAGATTCGCCCTGCCACTTTGCCCCTTGTGATCGATACTGACCTTCTCCCTGCTGCTAGGGGCGAGGGGCTTGCTGCCAGGGTCTCTCCCAGCCTTGTTTTGCACCCATGCTGCCTCACACCACGCAGGGGAGAAAAGACAACGGCTCTCAGCAGTGGATATCCCTGGGGTCTCACAGCCCACTCTCCCCAGTGCTCTGGCGTGGGACTGCTTAGGAATATACGCATTTTCTACCTTAGAGTAGCCACTGAGTTACAGACGATGTGCAGGCAAGACCACTCATGTTTGAAGCTTCATTATAAACCACACTGAAAGATCCGGGGTTGACCTTTTTCACTGCAGTGAAAACCAGGATGTCCCAGCATTTGCAGCTTGACATGGAAAAAAATATGGAGGTATGGAAAAAAACCCCAACCAGATGCACTGACGCTGTCCTGACGTGTTTTCTGCATCAGCACCTGCTTGTTGCCAAATAATAGACACCCCCCTACAACTCCAACCCCTTGGCTTATCAAGTGTAACATCTCTTCCAGTCCTTCTGTGTGGCTTCATGTAGGAGCTTCACCCAGGCAGGATTTTGGTGTGAAATGTTTCAAACAACCCAGGTAGCCCAAATCACTACAGGGGCCCAGGGGATGGGGAGCAGGGTCAGACGGGGCATCCAGCCCCAGGCTGCTGCTGCCTCCAGAGGAGGCTGAGCTTGCAGGGATGGGGTGTTTCCCACTGCTGACTGTGGGTGGCTTGCTGAAAGGACACTCTGACTGGGAAGCAATGATTTCAGGTGTGACACAAAGACAACTTTCCCCTGGTAGAGGAAAGGAGGGATGGCATCCCACAGGACTGTGCTAGCCAAGCACCTCAGGAGTGGATGTCAGCACGGGGAGGCTCATGTCAGGCAACCTGTAAGGCAGCATCCACGCCACATGTGTCAGCTGGGCCAAAATTCTGGTGTTTAATCCAAGATGCTGCTGAGCTGCTGCTGTGATGAACAGATTAGGTCCTACCCAACACTGGACAAGCCTCTTGGCTTACCCTTGCTGCCTCCTGACCGAGACCTCTGCTGTTAGCGTGAAGCTGCTCCTTGGCTCTGCTCCTGTGCAGAGCAGCTTAGATGGCAGATGGTGTAAGAGGACTATTTTGATCCAGAAAAGAGAAGGACGTGAGACTTGGCAGAGCGCTGGCTTCTTACAGCCCTGCCTCTTGCAACCGACTCACACAGCATAAAGGGGCAAGCTCCAGCTGCCCTGGCAGGCCAGCTGCTTGTCGTGGGGGGTATGGGGGAGGCTGAAACCCCAAAAGGGAGCCCTGCGAGCCCTTACATATGAGCTATGTGGCTGTGACTGAGCACGTAGGACTGCCGTACTGTCTGGCTGAGGCACGGTGTGCTGCAGGGACAACTAACTGATGGGAATAGTTTCTTTTTGATTAAGGTCTGTGCTCTTCTCCCAGCTTTACATTTTGTATTTCTAATGTGTTTTATAATTGACCCATCAGCCTTCTTCCAGGCAGAAGTTACTAATATCAGCCAGCCAGGTTGGTTATAGCAGCACTGACTTCACCTGGGTGGCAGGACTGATTCCGAGCACTTTAGACACTTCCACGATGTCAGAAATTAATACTTAGTGGACAAAATGCAGTATTTACTTACACAAGGAAGCAAAGCACTTAGATATTCTGTACATGACTTAGCTACTCTCTGCTTCAGCCCTTTGGTTTAGCTTAGCCTTTATAACCTCATTGCAGCCTTCCAGTACCTGAAGGGAACATACAAACAGGAGGGGAATCAACTTTCTAAAAGGGTAGACAACGGCGGGGCAAGGGGGAATGGGTTAAAGCTAAAGGAGGGAAGGTTTAGAGTAGATATTAGGGGAAAGTCCTTTACAGAGACAGTGGTGAGGTGCTGGAACAGGCTGCCCAGAGAGGTGGTGGATGCCCTGACCCAGGAGGTGTTCAAGGCCAGGTTGGACGGGGCCCTGGGCAACCTTGTGTAGATCCAGGCCTGGAGGTTGGTGGCCCTGCCTGTGGCAGGGGGTTGGAACTGTATGATCCTTGGGGTCCCTTCCAACCCAGACCATTCTATGAGTCTATGATTTGTGGGACCAAGCTGGCTTGGTGCACAATCGGGTTTGATACAAGTAGCCAAACTTCATTACAGAGAAAGCAGAGTCTGAGATATGTGGAGCCATAAAATGGATTCACTGAAGAGAACTAGTTAAAAACAAAGACTGAACCAAATCTGGTCCAAACCACAAATGATCCCATATCGATCCTTGAGTCCAACAACTTCTCAGAGTTCAAGGTTGAGAGAAGGAAGGATGGAAGTTACATACATGGCTGGTAGTGTACCCTATGGTTCAACTGCCCGGTGCATCTTGCTGTCTGGAGCTTAGGTTTATTAACACATACCTTTGCCCAATCAGCAATATTTACACCAAAGCTTTCCTTGCCAGGGCTGTGTGGAAGGTTGGGTTTTTTTCCAAGTTTTCAGCCAAAACAATTCCACATTTCCGAAAGCATCCTTTTTCCTTAACTTAATCATGGCCAGACTAAAGACAAACACCCCCCACCTCCTCCCAATACTCTGGCAATCTCCTTCAAAAAGCTGTGATGCTCTTTTTATTGGAAGAGGGACTTGGAACTGGACAAAAAGTAACCTTACTGCTGAGATGGACTTTTTCTAATCTCAGTGAAAAGTCTGTCTCAATTTGGCCAATTCATAAGGCTCTGGAAAAAGCCCAAGCCAGCTGTAGTTCACACGTGCTTGCCAGCGGCCGGCTAGAGCTTCCAAATTTTGTTCTCTGGTGAGTTCATGAGCATGGGACATGCTCCAGGGCCCAGAGCAGAAATTCCCTAGCAACTACAGGTCCTAACAGCTTCAGGCCAGCCCAGGTCTAAATGAAGACACTTGGAGTGGAAAGCAGGGATTTTTATTTTGTTTTCACCTGTTTGTTTCCAGGCTACAGGCGGGACGTCAGCTGCACGGGATTCAGAGGAGGTGTGCTATGCAAGGGAGAGCTCGGAGAAGTAGATTTGGAGAAGACAAAATGAACCCTGGCAGAGAACTGGGACACACAGACACACACACAGAGAAAGTGTGGAAAGGGAAATGGGAGGGCGGAGGGGAGACCGCAGCACGGCAACGCGCGGGGTCTGTCAAGGCCACTGGGGAATGCTGCGCAGGGAAAGGGTGCGAGGGATCCTGCTTCAGCCTCTCTTTGCACATTATTCTGAGCTCACTCAGGAATGCTTGTGCTGACTCAGGTGGCCTTCCCGTACCTACCAACTGTACGTTCCATCAGCCTTGTCACGATGACAGAGTTACACTTTTCCTCCTGATACCATCTTGGTGAATGTTATTAAAAAAGGTACAAAGCTCCACAAAACAAGACAAAACAAAACTCTTGTTGAAGACCCCGAAATGCAAGGAAAGTCATGGCCAACATGCTGCAAACAGAAAATCAGAGCCTAGAACTTTTTCCTGGTTATTCAGTCCAAGTACATTTGTGGTAGCAGAACAGCACGGTACGATGGCTTGTGGGTGTACTTTGTATGCTCCTGTTGCCTTCTGCAGCTGATGCAAGCCCAAAAGTCTTCTGCAAACTAAAGTTAGGCATCTCTAAGGGATAAGGGATGGAAAAGTAATCACTATGTATGGAAGAACTTGGCCTGAGCCGACGAAGAAGGAAGGGAGAGGTGAAAACCTGGCAGACCCATATCCAATTATTCTACTGTATAATTTGATATCCAAGTTACTACAAACTTTGAGGGTTCAGGAGCACGCTTTCCCTTCCAGGATGTCATACAATTTGGAGAGGGTTTTTCTTCTAAAGCTTAAAACTTGTTCCAAACAAAAAAAAAGGACTACAAAGTTCCTATGTACTTCAGCGGAGCCCGGCCCGGCCCCTGGAGATGCTGTGCACACTGCATAAACCCAGCGGTGCTGCCGGTGCCTGCTGCCCGCCCGGAGATCCCCTGGTCAGAGGGGCACTTTCTCATCTCACTGGGACTGCAGCTCCACTGTTTGGCCTGAGTTCTCATTCCCACGTTCTCACAGAATCATAAACTGGTAGGCGTTGGAAGGGACCTCTGGTGACCATCTAGCTGAACCCTGCTAAAGCAGGAGCACCTAGAGCATGTGGCACAGGATCATGTCCAGGCAGGTTTGGAATATCTCCAGAGAACAAGACTCCACAACCTCTCTGGGCAGCCTGTCCCAGTGCTCTGTCACCCTGAGTAGAGTTTTTCCTCATGTTGAGAGGGAACTTCCCCTGTTCCAGTTTGTGCCCATTACCCCTGGTCCTGTCACTGGGCACCACTGAGAAGAGTCTGGCCCCACCCTCTAGACACCCACCCTTTAGACATTTCCTGCCTTTCTTGAACTGGGGAGCCCAGAAGTGTCCACAGTGCTCCAGATTTGGCCTCACCAGGGCAGAGTAGAGGGGGAGGAGAACCTTCTGCAGCTCTTGTTGATGGGCCACCTCGTATTTATCTCTGTGACCAGCATTCTTGGTGGTATCAGGATGTGTCCCTGCTCACACATTCCCTTTTATACACCTTGAACTGCCAGAAATCGTTGTTAGCTTTGAACTGTCTCTGAAAGCCTCACCTGGCTTTCCAAAGGGATGCAGAAGACAAGTGTCTGCAGCCACTGGGCACGTCCAACCCTGCGGTGCAAACAGGGATGTGTTTCAAGTACTGAGACTTCTTGAATCTCTGGCTATCTTGTCATAGGACAGGAATACAGCTGACAGTATCAGGATGCGTTTACACTGTCTCTGTTACTGTTGAAACATGGGAAGCACAATACCATATCCTCTACTGGCATTACTATGATTAGCTACACAAAATTATTGGTCAGCTCTCTCGAATAACTTTCCTTTTCTGGACAATAAACCCACCATTTCTTCAGGAACTTCTTTTTTTCCTTTTTAAACATCAGTGTGGATTGTGTTCTTTTTCTTCTTTTTTCTTCCCCCCTTTTTTTCTCATTAGAAACACAGGTGGGTCTCTGACTGCAACCAAGTGCATGGTTCCTATCTACAAGTCCTATTTGCAAGTGCGTGGTTCCAGAAAGAAGTAATTCTGCATTTTAATTTACCCTCCCCAGCTGTAGAGAACTGTGTGTGCACCCTTACCAATACTCTCCATGTTCACGGGTGCGGGGCCATACCGATGCCACCCTTGGTGGCAAACGGGAATTCATTAAATCACCTTGATGGCAAACCAACTTTTTTAATGCTTCGTGTGACAAGAAGCAAAGACCTCTTTGTTTATGAAAGCCAAAAAGTGCTCACAGATTATATAGATCAGAGGCAAATTTGCAGTCTCCTTATCACTCCCCTTAGGGAGTGGAACCCCTTCTTTATGAGGAAAGGCTGAAGAAGCTGGGCCTCTTTAGCCTGGGGGAGACTGAGGGGTGACCTTATTAATGTTTATTAATATGTAATGCTGGAGCACAGGAAGTTCCATGTGAATAGAAGGAGGAACTTTTTCACTGTGAGGGTGGCAGAGCACTGGCACAGGCTGCCGAGAGAGGTAGTGGAGTCTCCTTCTCTGGAGACATTCAAAACCCACCTGGATGCATTCCTGTGTGATTTAGTCTAGGTGATCCTGCTCTGGCAGGGGATTGGACTCAATGATCTCTAGAGGTCCCTTCCAACTCCTGATGTTCTGTGATTCTGTGACTCTGTGATCACAAGACTAAAAGATTTGTGTGCAAGCTAACATAACAGCAATGCCATTTCCTGGACCTATAATGTTCCTGCTAGAAGTGCAACGCTGGACTCCAGGAGATGTGAATTTCTGCTAAACCATAAGTAAGTGAAAACCTTATCCAGGGACTGGTGCATACAGCATGAAAAGTAATTTAACTTAGTATCTCCAGTTCAGGTTTCAGCCTTGAGAACTCTGCATACTCTCATTTGTGCCTAATGATGTCGTAGAGCATTCGATACTTCTTTGGGATCATTACAGTGCTAACTCTCCCGTCTTGGCCAACTGCAAATTAAATTCTCTCTAGCTCAGTCTCCCCTGTGGTCCCAACTGGCGGAAATAGTTGCACAGCTGAGTGAGGCCAGAGCCTGGCTGCATCCAGAAACTCAAACTTGCTTTGGCAATTCCAGCCTTCGTGGGTGTCTCTGCAGGCAGCAGGGAAGGACAGTCTGGTCTTAGCAGGGAGAGTGCGAGACCAGAACAGATGTTGTGGACACAAGGCCTGCTACTGCCCATGAAGCTCCAGGCTGACACCTTACAAAGACACTTCAAATATACAGCACTTTCAGAGCAGAACCCTTCCTCTTTCCCTCATCTCATAACCCCAACCTGGAGGCTTTAGCTGGTTGCATGCTGGTGTGAGCGTGCGGGCAGCTTTTGGTTCCACCTTGTCCCTGCAGAGGTGCATTTTTGGATGCAGAAATGCCCCCGGGATGAAGGTGAATGCAGAAGCCCACTTACCGTGCCAACGCCCTCAGCACTGGTTAGTCATTCCGGGCCCTACTAATTTTGAAGCCCTTTCTGACCTTTGCCAGAACACCCAAAAGTGGGGAAAAGCAACATCTGCACATCTCCCTGAGGACATGCAGTGGTGGGAGAAGTACTGTAGCTCTGGTCTGCCTCAGGCTGGGAGGTGTGGGGCCCTATCTCCTACTTCCCACTCCAGTGCCTGGGCTTTGATGCCCTGAAGTAGGCATCAGCCTACAACTCCTTGCTAGGATATGCTTCAAAGCATGAATGAGCCTCAAAACATCTTTTGGAAGGACTCTCTGGAGAGGGGTCCTGGATATTTTGCGAATAAGCCACATGGGGTTTAGGACCTACTGTTCTAAACCCTTTGTGCTTGCAGCCCTGGGCAATTCCTGTCTGTGTGGAGGGACTGAGATTTGAGGCCCCCGTTTTCCTCAGAGGCTTTGTGGGGAGCCTGGTGGCTCAGACCAGCAGCTCCGGCTGCTGCAGCATGGCCAGACGACCAACAGCAGCTTCTGCTCTTACACATCTGTGTCCTCTGTTGTATCGCTGAGGCCACTGGGCAAACAGGTTGAGATGTCTCTGGTTCAAATTAGTCACGCAGGGAACACAAACAGAGGCACCAAAATGTTCCCACACGATATTAAAGGGAGACAGGATGGCTGTGAAATAGTTTGTACAAGCATAACCAATGAAGCTTTCACATTACAAACACAACCCAGAAACAAGGCATTATTTTTCAGGGCAGCACAGTCAGGAAAACTGTCCATCAGTGGAAGAAAACACTCCATCAGAAGTGCGATCCATCTTGGATGTTCAATACAGACTTACCCATAGCCCTCTCAACAACAACGTCCTCTTCCACCCAGTCCACCAGCAAGACCTCAGCCTTGCCACTGGCTTTGCCCACCAAATGCCTGTCCTCGAGAGAACACAGCTTGAAGGGGCTGTGTGTCCCACGTCTGTGTGTCAGCAGCCTATCATCTGGCTGAATACAAACAGGGAAATACTTTGGGTCCAGGAGAACGAAGGAAACCTGAGATTCCCATCAGTGCCTGTAAAGCGATTAGGGACTCCTCGTTAGGAGGACAACTGGCCGGTCAGTCCGGGGTAGGGCTGCAGATCTGGAACTGACAGAGGACACGTAGAAGTATTCACAACACCGACCGGGAAATTGGTCCTGCACACAAAACACATCTTCCCTGGAATCAATCAGATGTGGTCATGCCTGACTGGAGCTGATGTTTCTCATCTTTTTCTGTATTAGATTATTGCTGCTTTTCCTTCTCTGGCCTTGCCCTGGGTTTGGTTTTGTTTAGTTGTGTGACTTTTGCCGTTGTAAAAACTTAAAATAACAAGTTTGTGTTTTTTTTTTTTTTGGTCTCATGCTTAGAAAATTGTGCAACATGCTTCACTGGGGCCACAGAGCTCCAAACTGATGAGACAGGCACATGAACATGATGAGAGACACCCCAGCACATTCACTTCAAGCCCTGTCACCTGAGCCAGTCTGCTAAAAAGTGACCTAGAACTGCAGGTTAGGACCAAACTGTGGTTTCCATATTTATAAAGGAAAAACCTTTATAAAGCAGGTGCCGAGATCTTGAACCCATTAACTGGTTTTCCATCGCCTTTCTGGGTGTGGCTGAAGTTTCTACTGTTAAGTGGTGGGAGTTTTTTTTTTTGGTGGTGGTGGGAAGAGAAAAATTCTTTCTTCATTTTTACCACCACTACGCCAGAAATCCCAGCCCTGGTCTCCTTCATGATCCAAACCTCTCTCTTCCCACAAAGTGAAAATATATTCTGTGCACTCCAAAATGCCAAAATAATCAGGGGCCAATTTTTAAGTACTAAACCCCAGTTTTACAGGTATTCTACGTTCTCCTGAAGGGAGAAGAACCGCATAGTATGCTAAGAAAATGCTTCAGAGGAGTCAGCAAAAGAGTGGGGCAGGAGTAGTACAGGTGATGGTACTGCTCAATTGCTTCTCACAGTAGCAACACCCAGTGCTTCAGTTTTGTGTCTCACTTCACTTTTTGTGTCTGTGTTCCCTACTATCTGAAGTAATGCTCCTTCGCTAGCCCAATTCCTTCCACAAAAGGGAACACAAGAGCAACCTTGTGGAGCTAGCAGGTAGTGGTGGCACTGCCAGCTCCAGAAGGTTGACATACAGTTTCTGCACGTGAACAGAGCAGTGCTTCTCATCAGACGCACCAATACAACTGGAAAAATAAACTTTGGAGCATAACAGGCCCCTCTCAGATTTAGTATGCGCCAAAGCTTAGGTGGCATGTGCTACTGAGATAGGCTGCAGGTATCTGCAGCACCTCTGTGTCTGCCCGCGCTCCGGCAGTGAGGCCTGCACAAGGCCCATGGCTGCTGAGCCCCACTCCCCGCCACAACGCCGGCACCGCAGCAGCGCTGAGCGGTGCTGACAAGGAGCAGGCGGCGCGGTCCTTCACGGGCGACAGGCTCTTGCGATCCGACCGGCCTGGCGCTGTGTCACGCTGGAACAAGCACCGGCCGAGTCAAACGCGGCCTTTTAGCCGCACAGAAAGAAAGAGGTTATTTCTCTTTTCATTGACTGTCTCTCTCATGCAGCTCCTTCTGCCAAGGGCTTAGCCCCACACTCGTAGCCTTTCTGCAGGCAGCTGCCCATAACCAAGTTACCAACATGGAAGTGCAGACAAAACTGAACAAGTAGACAGGACAGAAAAGTTGAATGAGCACTGGCTCTTCTTATTTTAATGAAGAAATATTTCAAGTTAATATCAGTGCATATTTAGAAATAGCATGTGATACTCCCAATGCCAAATACATCAGCAAATTACAGTTTCAAAACTTTATAAATTAATGGCAAAAAAAAAAAAATTAAAGATTAACATAGAGAATAAGGTTCAAAATAAACAACCTGTTTGTTTGTTACACCATGTCAATTGTATTCCTGGTACTTAAACAGCAAGAGAGATCCAGGACTTCGTGGTAATTAGGCTCTCCGAAACAGCAGTTATCCTTCTACAAATGAATTAAGCAGTTTGTGTTTAATTTTGATGTATAATTAAACGTTATTCTTAGCTGTTACAAAGAAATTTAGTCCTGTCAGAGTAAAATTTCATTCCATGACTGAAAATGACACTAACATCAGAACACTGCCTTCTGGCTATACCCACTGGAAACAGCTGAGAATAGGAAGAACTACGTGTGAGCACATTTGGCTGTTACATAAAACAGCTTGCTTTTTTTTTTTTCCTGGTTTCACAGCCTCATAACAATACTGTTTTTCAACGTTGTTCCCAGTCATTGTTTTTAAAATGGTTCATCAACATATCCTGAATCAATCACTGATATAAATAACTCCAGTGACAAAATCCATTATGGAAGGACACAGAACTGCAAACTGAAAGTTGCACTGAATGATTTTAAGGTGGAACTGTAATTACTCTGTAATAAGAAAAAAAAAGCCCACCACATGGTAAAAGTGGTGTCTGGAATTAACTGGCGATCGTGGAATCTGGAAAACTGAGCTATGATTTTAAGAGACATTTAACTGAAGATGGATTCCAATGCAAGACAAATCGTACTGAAGCTAAAGAGATGCACATTTAAAGCTTGCAAGTGTGATATAAAAATATTCTCTAGTTCTTTCATTTTGATAAAGGGACTCTGATTCCCTAATGGAAGAAGATAAAATGCATCCCCTTCCCTACCCCATTGCTGTACATACAGACTATTCCCTTGATAACAGGAAATGGTGTTTTCCCAACAAAAATACCAGTTCAAAGGAATCGCAGACTTTCTGGTAGCAAGGGTTTGTTGCCTCTGCTTTTAAGAGTATATTTTCAAGCAGGTGAAACAAATAGGATATGCAGTTCTTTCACTACTAGTCTACTGTGCAAGTCGTATACATCAACCCCGTAACTTCAACCCAACTGCAGCCTGCATTGCCTAGAATGATTTGAGACTCTGGTGTGGTATTACAGCGTAGAGATGACTGCCAGGTTACGAAACATCAGGCTAAATCAGGTTAGTAGGAAAAGGCACATGCTTCAGATTTAAGCAGGAACATCTGAAGGTTCCTCGTTACCATACCCGTGCGCTCCTGAAGTTACGGTAAGTCTCTGCATTACCCAAAGGGCAGAGTTTGACTTCCAGAAAAATCTACAGAGGTAACAGGGAACTTCTGCTTATGGCACGTACACACGAAATGTCTGTAAGCTCAGCTGAAACTCTCCAGGTGCTAGGGGGAATGTGGACACAGGGTAGGCTACAGTCTGGTTAGGCCAGAAACAAAAACTTAGCGTTTCATTATGCTGCACACATTCCTCTTATGCATAAATACAGGGTGCACAAGGTAAGCTCTTTCCTCCGTAAAACTCAATGTTTTGCATATGTAAAATAATCAGCTAATACTGCAATATAATCAAAATTCATGCATTAGATAAACAGAGCTTCTTCCCCATGAACAGCAGCTCTCAGGAACATTTTATTCTGCTTCAGGTAACATCTCGTGAATTGCCAGCTTACGTAGTCCCTTTTAAAGAACATGTTACTTCAGGAAAACTGAAAAGCAAAATTTAAAGAAAAAAAAAAAGAGAGTTTTGATTGATACAGCTGGGACAGATGCAACTGAGTTGCTGCAATGCACCAAAGAGTAACGAAAATTCAACATGAATATCAGAAGAATAAATATATACCCTAAATTAATCTCTGTAAATACATTCACAGGTCCACTTAAGACACCCTTATGCATAACTCATACTTCATCAAATCTGCAGATAGAGATGGATGTTAGTTCATGGGGAAAGCAATTTATCATATAAGTCAGTTTATCTGTCTTTATTCCAGCAAAAATCAGTAGCAAATTTGAAAATCTACATTTATTTTCCCCAGACCAACCGCACAGAGGCTCAAGTTCACAAATTCTATTATTTCCAATGTTTGATCAATAAGGCTTTATTTACACTTTTTTTTTTTTTTACTATAAAGTCAGGAAAAAGGTTGGTGCAATGTGCAAGAAAAGACTGCACGTGTCACTGATTGGAGACTAACACCTGCTTACGGTTTAATGCTAACCCACAGGCAGCCAATTAAAGTCCCGTATATCCATGTTTTTACATAGAGTTTCCTTCCAGATTCTGTCAGAAGCATACTAGCAGTCAGGCCACCTAAAAACAGCAAAGATGGCAAAGTCTTCTTGAGGCTTAGTTTGGAATGAACACTTTTCCCAGGGAACTTATTTCTTCTTTTAGAATCTTTTGCATCATAAAACTCTATTAGTAACCTAGAAGCAGACAAAAGGAGACAGTCAAAAGTCATGCATTCAGACGAGAAGTTTTAAGCAACTTACTTTCACCCATCCAACAACTGCTTCTAATCACACATTGTTTTCAAACCGTTTAACAATACGCAGCAGCTCGCCTGTAACAAGTTTAAGCGACCAGTCGGCCTTAAGAAGATGATGCAATCAAAGTAACATTGCAGTCAGAGTACTCAACCCAAGCCCTTGTGTGCAACAAAGGAGATTTTCTGCAGGGACCAATTTTAATGCTGAACATAAAAATTGGAAAGAATCATTTTCATTCAGCATTTAGCTAAAAAAAACCAAAGCCCAGAGGACCAGGCAATATCGTAAGACAAAATGACACACGGTTCATCACTGCGCTCGGAAGGCAAGGGGGGAATTATCTTCATGGAACAAACTAATGACCAACGTGCAAGACTAAAATGCTACACCACAGGCAGAGTAGTCATTTTTGGGCACCTCTTTTTGAAAATCAGTAATAAAAGCATTTGAAAATTCTGGGCTTTTAAGTATCTCTACATTTGCCCGACAGATCGCTTCAGTCCCAGGAAAGATGTTCCAGTCAACAGCAGTCTACAATGAGACATAGATGATCAGGGTTCACTTTTGCTGGTCTTTACCAGAAGACTACTTGTGGGCCACGGGACGGCTTTTTATTTTATCTGTCAGTTACTTGCCTATAAAACTTGTCAGACCTTCTTGCCTCTAAAAAATCAGGGAAAGAACAGTAACTTAATGATCCTTAGCTTTTAAGACACTTTAATAAATGTTTACAGACAGGCAGGTTAACTTTTACATGGATTCAAAAATCTCAGGATAAGTTAATCCATTTTTTACTTCCAGAGAGCATGAAACTGGCAGAATAATTTTAAAGCAGAACATAACTGAAGAAGCAGAGAAATTTCTAACTCACGCAACTGTATTCTGGGATTTAGAAGGTAAGCAGATTCAAGCTTCTTCCAGTTAGACTTCAGACCCAGCAAATTAAACCATCAGCTCTCAACCAATACTTAAATCTCACATTAGGCACGAGGTCCCCTGGGGACTGTTGCATGTGCTCACGAGTGACCTTATGCTGGAGATGATGGAGGGAGCCAGGCACTTTAGTCCTGCCATGATTCAAAGATAGACAGCTAAAACTACTTCTTCATCTAATTTCCCCAATGAAGGTAGGGATCTTGGGGTTACTTGTGCTTTTACAGAGTTGCTGTCTGATGGTAAATGCATAACAATTTTGGAAGAAGGGATTAGATCAAGACCTGGCCCTTTCTAACTCTAAAAGTACCTATGGGGCTAGACTCACCCTCCTTTTACTTGCTTGCCAACCTTGGGCATCCTACATTCCTGGCTGTGCATAGAGAGTATGCAGATAAGTGAGAGTCTTGCCTGAAACTGAAGCTCTGCAGTCTAAGGAAGACCTAAAACCCCAGGAATCCCAACCTCCTGAGCAAAAGCTTGAACCACAAGGTTATTATACAAAGTATGTACAGGAGCAGCAACACCACCTCTCTTCAGAGCACCCTACAGCTCGCGCTGCTGATAACACAGAAATCCTGGGTGTTATCTGTTAATACAAAAGCTGACAGCTTCTTTAAAGAGAAAGATCTGCACATTGTTACTCACTTATCCTTTATTTCAAAACGTTCATGGAGCCACCTCCTCATATACATCTGCTCTTCTGGAATGTCCTTCAGTTCAATTCGATCAATGAAAACATGAACCCTTGGGCATTCCTTGCAAAGAAATTCTAAAAAAGAGAGCAAACCAACAGGACTGAGTTCCAAAAACATTGCAGGGTATTTATTTGTCTAAAATACACCAAAATTTTGACCTCGTACCTCTAAAATCTTCCTTGAAAGCCCAAGTTTTGACTCTTTATGTTTGGATTCTGAGCATTTCACTAAACTTAGAATCCATCTGGCCTACACACTTTTGAAATGGTAGCCCACTGTCACGTGCAGCATGGAAAAGTTGTTCTAAAATACACTCTAACTGGAAAATGCTTGAAAACATTACACTTCTACCTCAGCACCGATCTACTCATTCTGTAGTGTGGGATGCAGTAACTTGGATGTCATAATGTTATTCAGTCTGCAATTCTGATTAAAGATAGCAATCCTCTTTGCTTGTCCTTTCTGAAACCTGGATTTTGTTTGCCCCTGGATGACAAAAGTAGAATTATAGTAATTTCCCAAAGCATTTCCATAAGGAAGAGGGCTTCAGTTTTAGTAATAACCTGTAATTAAAAAGTACAACAGGGCAAAAAATGCAGAACAAAATGCTGCTTTCCATTTTGCATCCCTGCATTTCTCTTCTGCCTTACAAAGCTCAAGACAGCTCTAATGCAAACCTACTTCAGTTCCTCAATTCGTCCCTAGAAAAATCTAGCAGCAAGCACTGAGGCCATTACAAACAAGACTCCATTATTCCAATAGTTTTGTGATATTCATTTCTTATAGCTAATGTGGTAACATGCACATGGGATGAAAAACCCAACAGTATTTGAGTATTAATAACCATTTGCTTTTATCAGTAGTAAGGGGTATTGTAGCAATGACAGCACCCCTCTACAAAGAGATGGGTGATGCGAGGATGGAAGTCCTTTGAAACTTGGACAATCTTCTGACTTTGAAAAGGGGCCAGAAGTGCCTTCCTACAACACAGACTGGCAACAAATGTAACACAGACTGGGTGGTCCCTTTAGGTTGTTGACATTTTTTGGACAGCAGGACAGATGCACAGAAGACTTTGACCCTTAACTGTTAGGGGTATCTTGAGGAATGACTGTGCAGAATAATTGTCACAGCACGTACATCTTTATTACTGCCTGCCAAAGCAGTTAGCCCCCTATTTATTTTTCTTCTTTACAGGATTATTTACTTTTAAGGACTTTGCTGGAAAAGCAATCCTTATCACACACCAGAAATTGCAGTACAGAAAGTTAAAAGCCTGTTCACGCAAATGTGTTTGCATGCTTCTGGCAGGGGGAGAGGGGGAGGAAGGGGATGGAGAAGAAATAGAGATCAGTAAAGACTTAAGAGCATTTTGATGCAGAAATTTGTAAGGTGCTGCAGGCAGTTTTTTCAGCTCTCTGTCAAGAGGGCAATTCACTGAACTGCACCGTAGCGTGAGGGGACCAACACGGCCCACACACCATCAACTGAAGAAATGGTGGAGGCCTCTAACCAGAAGCAAGTCCACCTCTTAGACATGGAGTAGCAAATACAACTGACACTAAAAAGCACCCGGTGAAACCGTTCCTAGCTACAGCTATTAGATGGCAGGTGATTAAGCACTTGGAGATCCAGAATCATGGTAGGCACAGATACTGTCTTCATGTTTATGCGCAACATTTTTACTAGCCATGAAGAAATCAGTGCTTATGTACCTGAAAGGAGGTTGTTCCTCATGCTTTTAATGCTAAGGAAGGATTTTACAGATCTGTTTCTCTGAGGGTACTATCCAGGCCACTATCCAAAGGTCATTCACTATTTGAGCTCCTAAAAGCATACTATTAATATTTGAAAATGACAGATGTATTATCCATGTCTTAACTGCTTATAATGTTCACTGATGTACAAATCCTCTTTTTGAGTGGCATTATCTATTAAGTGGAACTGTCTAAAAATATGCAAAACTATCTAGAAAACAAATGCATGAAAGCCAGATAATATGGCATTTTTGAATTAGACAGAAAAGCATCTATCTCTGCACATTCACACAGGGCTGAAGATCTAGCTTTCAAAGATCGTTGAAACATTCTGGGCACTCTGTAGCATATGTTTCTTTTGCTTCATGTTGTTCTGCATAGGAACAAGTAACTCTTTTCTGATGTTATACTTTCAGTTATAAATTATTAAGGGAAATTATAAACCAAGCAAAATTCTAAGCTAGATGAGATAGCATTATTAATAGCTATATGGTATTTTTAAAACTAATGTTATGCTGCTTTTAAAAAAAGATTGCTATTTGGTCATTTAAAGACAGCAACAGAATACATGATCAATAGTAAACTCTAGTTAATAAAACAGGAATAAAACATTAGTATTTCAAAAGAAACACCTTCCTCCCCACACAAAGCTGAAATGTGGCAACTCTACAAATCCGCTTAGAAGGAAAAAAATCCCAAACCTGTCCACAGATACCTAAGCATTGCTGCTTGTTTTCTACTTCAGGCTCAAGTTCTACTGCAAGGTCATTCAAACTACTCCCCACACAGGTCTTCTTTCACCTGTCTACACTGAGTGGCCATATGTGAAGATGCTAAATCTTCATCTTTATTTCCCACTTTTGTAAATCCCAGTGCTCTTTTTCTCAGTCTTACCCTCCAATTTGAGACTTAGTTGAAGGCCTCATTGAAGGTTGTGTGATCTCCAACTGCAGGTGCTCCTCTAGAGAGAGTCATGATACCCACCCATCAACTCCTACCCATGAACTCAGCCAGAGCCTGGACATCCAGGGCATCTGCAGAAGACGCTGCAATGCTTGCAGTCAAGCTAATCAGGGAATCTGACTGCTCTTTAATTATTCATGTCAACGTTTAATGCAACTAATCCCATTTGTTTTTTTTTTTTAAGATGCAAAATGTCACTGCAATCACGTGAGACAACCAGTGGATAAGAACAATATATTGAGAGGTTGCTTTTGAGAAGAAACAGCTGTATTTTATCACCACAACCTCGAAAGGTTTGTGGTGGTCCCATGACCCCTAATTTCACATTAGGTTAACTCCCAAAAGACTTATGTAATTAAGCTAAGAAACGAAGTCTTACCAAAGCAATTTATTATCTGCAAATTACATCCAACTTCAGGGACACTAGCCCTTAAGGCCAACGTCTGACAGGCTTTTCAGATCCCCAAACTTGCCAGAAATAGCTATAATTAACAGCAGGAACAAGCAAGGCCAAACTTTTCTTCAAAAGACAAAAACGTTAAGTTCAAATCCTACATCACAAACACAGTATGGGGAACAGCATTAGTCAGTCCTGAACTGGGCACTGGGTTAAATGAACACCAAAACAAGTTGTGTGGAAGCCAAGTGGACTGACCTTTGAGTGGGAGATAATCACCCAATAAAACCTTCCATCTACCTAAATAGCAAGATGCAAGTGCAGAATGTTTATAGTGCTTCTAGTGACCAACCCCAGCAGGAAGAATGAATTCAAAACAGTACGGTGGATCGAGCATATTTCTTCTTGAACTGTGGCACTGTGGCCCTCCTTCTACAGGACAGGATTCATGCTAACACAGGGCTGAAGAACTGCAGTGCAGGATTAGGATGAGTGGGATGCAACATCCTGAAGGAAAGAAATTAGACCCACAGAGCTTTTATCTGCACACTTATACACTCTTTGTCTGTGGTGTTTTATTTGCTGGGGCTTCCACAAAATGCTACCAGTTTGCAACTCCCCACCTTCAAAAGCCAATCAATTCTGGTTTGAATTATCAGCCCTACTACGGAAAGCAAGGGGAGGAGAGTAGCTCCAAAGCATAAACACACCTGTAACTGAGAAAGGACACACAAATTATGTCACATCACCTTTCCCATAATGCTACAACAGAAGTTCAGTGCAGTACCGCAAATTATTTGCCTTGCCCCTTAAGAAAGTTGTGACAGTGGTGTTACACTTAAACAGATATTCCAGTTTTCAATTACTAATGAAGTCTATTTTTATATGCACTTTAAATATGACAAAAATAAAGTAGCTCAGATTTCAACCTCCTACATCGGCTTTTACTTCAACATAATTACTGCCAAAGTCCTTCAAATTAAGAAAGGACAAACTGAAGCTTGACATAATCGTGTCCACTTAGAGAGCCCCAAATTCTCTCCTGTTTTAACAGATTTCGGTCATGTTTGCCATAAGTTGAAAGTGAGATCACAGGAAACTGAAATCTGAATAAAGTTTATTTTAAACAATTAGTTATTTCAAACTTGTAAGAATATGACTCTTCAGTAACAAAACACTGTGTGCTGTGGTGAGTTTAGTTTTACAGGCAAAGACATTCCTCTCTGGGCAGTATATGCTTTCTTCACTTTCAAAATCTTCATCAGCTTTCATTAGTGTTCTGCCACCAAAGAAGTTCTTAAGATATCTCCTCAGCAGAAGAGATCCCATTTCTCCACTGTCATTTGCTTCATAAACCGAACTGGCAAAACAAACATAAATTTAAGTGCTGTGTTGTTTCGCAGCTTCACGCTTTCCGTCACCTCCAGTTGAGCTGACAGGAAACTATTGTACGGCTTTGTCTAACACAATAAAGTAGCAGTATGGCAACACAGCACTGGACAGGAAGGCGAACATCCAGGATACAGCAAAGGTTGTTTAGTTGGGTTAGCCAGTGGAGGAGCAGGCAGCACTGGTACCGCCTGGTACTGCTGATGTGGGGATGTGTGGAGGGGTGTTCTGCAGGCCAGGCTAAAGCCTGGGATGTGAGGAATAGTACTCTCTCAGAAATACTGACCCAGATGCTCGCAGAGATCCAAGCCAGCACGTGCTCATGAGGGATATGACCTAGGGAGTAAGAACCTTGGGAACTGGGGGACCTTCTGAGACAACAGAAAGGGTAGGCACCTGAATCATCACTGAGGTGCTAGCAATGAAAACTGAAAGGGTCTTAGCATTTCAACTAGGAAAGGTCTGGAAAAGCAACCTGTTCAGATGGTGTAACATATGATGTTTATGTAGCTAAAATTCCACGTGAGGGAAAAATTCAGAAGTGCCTCTGTACCAACACATGAGAAGACAACTTCTTGGCACCCAGAGATTACCCCTTTAAGGCAGGTATCCCTGCGACCTTGAAGGTACATACAATGTTATCAGGCTACCAAATTTATAGGAACGATACAATAGGATGCACAGGTGAGGGAATGGCCATCTGTGCTGTGTGGAGGATTATGTGAAGTATAACAGCATGAAAACAGTACAAGGAGATGGAAGCACAATGAAATCCTTGCAGATGGAAATCCCAAGTTTTAATAAAATATATTACATTTAATAAAATAGATCTATTAAATGACTTCCTGGTAAGTTTGATAAGAGCGATCAAAAACTGTGTAGCCAGACTGAATGCTGCAGGAGGGTGAAATTCCAGCTACCTTTATTGAACTGCATCATTGCTTCCATCAGGATGAGGCGTAGATGGAGGGAAAAAACAAACCCAAAAGAAAGAGGAAAAATGAAGATTGTTTCCTGGAACAACAGGTTGCAAAAGCCACAGGAAAAGATGCCATTCCTGAGGTGGTATTGAGTGGTGCACAATGTTAGCGAGAAGTTCTCTGCAACCACAGTACAATTAACTTCAGTACTGCAGAGAGTCTACAGCACACAAATGTGGAATTAAAGGGACTCTTTAATGGGGAAAGAAAAGGGCAAAACGTCAAAATGACATAAAAGAAACAGTCCAAAAGCAGGCAGGCTAGAGGCTGTTAAAAAGCCAAACCCCAAAATAAAAAACTCCAGAAAAAACTCATATTGGAAACCCACATAAAAGACATGTAGCACTGCAAAAGAAAGTCAGGGTGAGTCTGAAACCCACCTGTGTGGCTTAAAGGAGGCTACCACTATATTCCTACCTTCCCCTCTCTGAGGAATGGAAAGCATGTCCAAACAAGGAAAAGCCAAAAAACCACTCACAGCAAACGTAAAGATAAAACTAAGAGGACTAAAAAGGAACTTCAAAAATGCAAAGGATGCTCTAACAATTTAACTTCTTTGAATATATTAAAAGCAGTAAACCAGCTAAGGGACTGGTGGGACTGCTGGATGACAAAGGTGTGAAGAGCAACACTCATGGTAAAGTATAAGTCCATACAAGAGAAGCTCAAATATTTGTTTGCATTATTCCTTCTTGCTGAAAATGTTTGATTCCTATAGCCATTGCATTGTTTGTACCAGACTGCTCAAAGGAACTAGATCAATAAGTAAACAGACAGAAAGTATTAGACTAAATAAACATGTTAGATGTCAGGAAGTCACCAAAACCAGACAGCATTCATCCAAAAGCTCTCAAATGTGGAATTTAAAAACAAAGATGTGTAACCTATCATCACAAACAGCCATTGTGCCAGAAAGAAAATGGGGAGTTTCCCTTCTACAATCAAGGGCTTTAGAGATGATGCTGGGAAATACAAACCAAAGTCTCTTACATCCCTGGGTAAGATAACAGGGTCTATAATAAGATCACTAAGCACAGAGATAACAACATTCTGTTGGAAAAGAGCTGGCGTGGGTTCTGTAAAGGGAAATCCTGTCTCACCCATTTGCTGGGTTTCTACGGCAGTGTCAAGGAGCAGGCGGATGAAGGGGATTCACTGGACATGATAGATTTGCACTTTCATAAAGCCTCTGACAGGGTTCCACACTGAAGGCTATTAAAGAAATTAAGCTGCCATGAGATTAGAAGAAATTATGTTTTATAGACTGAAAGCTGCTTAAAGAAGAGGAAGCAAATGGAAGGACTTAATGGTGACTTTTCAGGATGGAAGACCTAGCAATTGAGGTCCTCCAGGGATTGATGCTAGCTCTGGGTTTATTCTGTTTCGTGACTGATGAGCTGAAGAAGGGAACAGAAAACCCTCCAGTTTTTCACATCTTTTTCAGAAGATCCTAAGCTCTACTGGGTAATCAAACATTGGCTGAACTCCTGAAGTACCTCAAAGCTGAGTAAACAGGGTGAAAATGTGCCAGCTGAGTTTCACCATAAATAAGGATAGGGAAAAATAACGGAAACCCTGATTACATGATACTTGGAATTGGTGGTTACAATTTGGGTGTCACTGACCCTTCTTTGAAACCATCCCCTCAGTGGTGCAGCAGCAGCCCCAAATCCCCCCAAATACTGGGCAGCATCAGCAAGGATACTGAGAGCAGGGCAAAGTGAGTCACTTGGCAGATATAAAGATTGCGGTTCTGGTCTCTGTATCTCAAGAGGGTGTAGTGGATTAAGAGAAGGCAACAGAAAAAGTCATCTGAAATATTTAAGGAAAAAAGGCACCTGCACTGACAACAAAGAGGGACTAAAAAAAGCTGCATTTTCAGTTTGGAGCAGGGAAGCCGAGGGACGTATATGGTAGCTTAAAAGAAAAATAATTAAAGAATCCTGAAGATGGCAGGTAAGAACTATAGCTCAACAAGTCCTGAAAATTAAGTAATTATATAACTGTACCTTCCTAAAGATGCCCAGATCTGACTAACCTTTCAAAATCATTATTAGAAAATAGTACATATAGCTTTCTATACTGGTATTAGCACTGGAGAGCAGCAGAGTGTCATTGTAAGCTGTCTTGCTGACACAAGATGGAATTTATTGAAGACCCACAGTACTTGCACACTGCAGTTCACTGAAACAGCCTTCAAGTGGCTTTAATCTGTTATTCTAACAGATGCATTCTGGCCTTTGTACTCCTCTGTAACAATCTGTGAATATTTTATGTTGGCCAAGTTAGCAGGAGGTTTCCTACAAAAGCATGAACAGTTTTGATCAACAGATGGCCAGCAACAGAACCTGGATCAGGTTAGGTCTGTGGATTACATCTAAAGGGTCTCCCACTTCTGATAACTGAAAAGGATAAAATTTAGGTGACATCTGTGTCTTCCTTGGAATATTTTGAAGTTTCAGAAGTGGGGAAAAAAAAATTTGAACTATATAATTAAAGAGAGCCAGAAAAGATACATGTATAGGACCAGTTCAAAACAATGCTCTCTCCAGCAAATAAACAGGATCTGTTAGGAACTATGCCAGTACTGCTGTACAGTATTGATGTTTTTGCCTTTCCTTCACATAGTCTGTTTTGATAAACAGAGAACAGTACCACAAACAGAGTAGAATAAAAAGACTCTGATGCACAAAAAAAGCAAAAATAAACATAGGATCTCAAAGCAGCAACATATTTCTGGCCAAACCTGACAGTGTGAAGAAATTCAAGTTGTTTTTGTTATCCTCAGGGTTTAGATACACTTTTGCATAAAGATCAGGAGTTCCTCGAGTTGCTGTACATAAATGCTGCCTGGGGAGCCGAATGTTTCCTCTCACATGTGCATGAGGCCCAGGGTGCAGGGTAATTTTATTCATCACCAGGATAAATGCTTTCAAAATCCTCTTTGTGTAGTAGACGTTTTCGGATGACTCTGTGCTTTCTGATCCCAAATTCCCAGAGGGAAGATACAGACACCTACCTTCAGTAGGAGCTGCTTGAGAATAACTGAGATACACAAGGTCCAGGTTTGCAATCAGAGGAACACAAACTCCAGGCTTGAAGGGATGCTGGCATGGCCAGAACCGGGACAAGGGGGGTATTACCTGAGAGGGGAAGTCACTAACTGATTTTTTGAGTCCTCTGAAGAATCATAGAATGGCCTGGGTTGGAAGGGACCCCAAGGATCATACAGTTCCAACCCCCTTGCCACAGGCAGGGCTAGCAAGGCCTGCATACATTCCCATAAACTGATGCTTTTCAGTGAAATGTTATGTTGAGCAGAAGTAAAATATTTAATTGTTACAGTATGAAAATATTTTGTGTTTACCCAGACCATCCTTATCTGCAAAATACTGATGCATATGTCCACATCTGTGCTCAAATGCCATTTCATATAAAACATCCACAAAATAACAGATAGGCTTTCATGTTACTCAAGCTACTTTTGATTGGAAATTACAGGGGTTCTAAAATGACAGCTCTAGCTCTACGGAGGACAAGCGAAAATGCATTCAGTTTAAAAGCTGATTGACAACTTGCTTAGTTTGTGTTACCTTGTGAAATCATGTTATTTTAAAAAGTTGCAATTTAATAATTTACACAAAATAAATCCAGTTTTTCCTTTAAAGGAAAAAAGTATGATAGAATATTGCAGAATTATTTTGACAACCCATGCTATCAAAATTCCTCTGAATATTTCAACATTTTTGAACATTTTGAAATATGAAAGGTAGTTAAATTTTGTTAGAACAGATGCAGAATGACAAGTTCTTGATGTGAGACTGACTGTACATGCTAAGAAGCCATCCCACACAAGATGCAAGTTTCACCAGTGCTGATGTCCAGTTTCAGTTCTGATCTACATCCTTTCTTCAGTTGCTCTAAAGATAATTGCTATTTACTTTTCAATATTCTTTCATGCTTAAGAACATGACAGCTAGCAGAGATCTGAACAGATAGTCATTTCATCACTAGAACTCATATTTTGGACTGGTTTACATTTCTGTTAATCGTTTTATTTAGTTTTCTATTTCTTTCAACTTATCTATAGCCATGTGTTTGGTATCATTCTTTGGACCTTGAAAGACAATGGATGTGATCAAATCCGGGCCACAGTCCAGACAGACTGCCTTCTATTGCTTCAGTTTCTTTCTATTGTCCTGTACTTCACTGTCTAACTGGACCCTAAGAAAGGCACAAACATTTAGCAAAGTGCAATTTCCCCTAGGGAAGTTAGGCCAGTCTGACCCCCTCAAATTATCCCGATCAAAGTGATGTACTGATTTGCAGAAATGCACACATACACATGCTTTCAAAGTGTTTGTTCTGGAACTGATATACAGCAGAGTCAATAATTCTCAGGAATTCCTTCGACTTCTTTAGGATAGAGTCTGCATGTACTTGCTATTTTTATTCAGTGTTTATCATTGTCACATGCTGCTATTTCACATACTCTTTTATCTACAATGGCCAGATAAATACCATCTGGTTATGTTAAAGCCTTCAGGCAGAATAATAAAGATGTAGATGTGTACATAATGCTCTTTCAGGTGCAAGAATGACAACAGTTCCCACATCCCATGAGACCTGCCCCTTAACACCAGGCAAAGCTGGATCTGAACACTTAAGACATTCATTCAGAAGGGGGAAAACTAGGTTCTCAAGCTTATTTCTACTTTTTAGTTAATGACAGTGTGGTAAAACAATATGAACAAACCCAGCCCAAGGGTTTCTTCCTGTCCTTTTCCCTTCTAAATAGTTCTTCAGGAATTCAGTACCTGAGATGTACTTCAGCTGTGCCTCAGTGCCCATATGATTATTTGTATCTTATTCGAATGACCATAAATAAATACTGTCCAGCAGCATGGTCCTCCCTAAGCAGGACCATCACTTTCTGTCATTAATCATCTGGATAAACCATCTTCAGTAGTGGGAGGGGAGAAATCTGTGAAATTGTTGTTCTTTGGAAAGGCTGCTATGTGCAGGACAAGCTCTCACTTTAAAGCACCAGGATCAAAACTGGTTGGAATGAAAAGGAACGCACAGTGAGTAAATGGTAGGAATAAAGTTGCATCCATTGGTCACAATTGGATGTGAAGCAATAGGGGAAAGCAACATCCCTGCCTAAAGCTAATCTAATCAGTGTCCCCTTGTCTAAGACTAATCATATTTGAGGTCTTCCAAAACAAACAACTTGGAGCTGGGAAGTGCCAACAAAGCATTAAAATGCATAACTAGTGACAAAAAGTTCCACACGTTTGAAAGGATGCACTACAACACACTATAATGCATCCTTTCAAATGTGTACCTAAAAAGGTACTGTGTTACCAGGTAAACCTGGCATTCACTGGCATTTTCAAAGCATTCATGCAGAAAGGATGGGGAATGTCTATTTTCTAATTGCTAGTATATTATGTTTTGTTTTAATCCTGCTGAGCGAGTCAACATTATGGCATTTAAACTTCCTGGACTGGAAAAATAAAATTATCAAATTTTGTTAAAGAAAGGCCATTTCCAGTAAGAGTTCTATATTCACCAAATTTAAAATGCAATTAATTTTTTTCTTCAGAATTCTTTTTGCCATTTAAAGTTTGCTAACAGAGTTTCTCAGATAAAGCATGGTGGTACTACTCGCGGTCACTACAGCGTTCCTTTTTACCTGCTCTGTTTACTACTGGAGGCAGCAGCCAAGAGCTGACCATATCCCTGGCTAAAGTATGTTTTGTTCCAGAAGTGGCACAGGACCTTCTGAGGAACTGCGATTTATAGAACCAAAAGTAAAATGCACTTCAAGAAACACATTACATCTGTGTGGAATTCAGATTTCATTCACATGGGAAATGTCATACTATGGGAAACACGGTCCTCAAGTATAGTTGTGTTTATCAGAAGTTTGTTTTCCATGCAATAAATTTCAGTCAGAGCTGCTAGATTGAAAGAGACATGTCAACCTTATCTTTTAAAAATTACCAGGATTGCACTGCCGTTCTATTCCGATGAGAATGAAAACCAAAATTCTCATTCAGTACTGACATAAATATGACATGTCCATATGAAATGCAGACAGAAGAGTGACACTTGATAACTCATTTTAGTACTGTAAAAGAGCAATAATGCTAAAATATCTCAAGTGCCTAACAATGTGTAATTCAATTCTCGTTATATTATATCCCTGAACAGACCAACTGCTGGACTTTCGTGTAACCAATAGTGAAATGATCCTGACCTCTCAGAACAGAAATCGTTTTTCTTCCACTTTGTGTCTGGAGGGCCTAAAAGAATGACAACTACGTTCCATACTGTAATTTACATGAAGTGCCTTTAGTCTCCATAATTTATATTATATGGAATACATGGGACAGCCACAATAGTGTGGAATGCTCTGGATGGATGGATAATTCATTTATCCACTCTGTAATGTGTAACAACTGGTTGGCTGCACTTGGTTCTGTGTTACTGCCTTTATTTTTAACCAAGGCTAAGACAGTAATTACCTCAGCCCTAACAGTAAGGGAGGCTGAAAAGATGCCTGGACCGCCCACTGTGGAGTCTCCAAAAGACTGGATGCGAAATAGCCACCCCAAATCCTCTGACTACCACTTGATACTGGAAAAAAGAAAGAGCCAACAGGGACATTCAGTTTGTTGGATCCCTTTCCATAATTATATCATGCTTCATGCAAACTGGAAAGTTCAATAGGTGAAGAGGTCTTGTAAGGAATTTGAACATTTGCCGTCTTATCATTAGGTAATGACATTTTAATAGTTTAATTAACCATTAGGCATCGAGAAGTCCAGCATGAGAATGGTTGAAACTGCCTAATAATTAAGTCATGAAACAAGATATGCTGCAGGGAAGGGGAAACAACCCTATTTGTTTTGAAGGGGTCTTGAAAAGGGTTGGGTGACAGGACAAGAGGGAGTTTGCCAGCCTTCAAGGGAGTCTGTAAGAGGATCATAAGGTATTTAAAAAAAAACCAAAAAAAACTTTAAATAATGAAATCTGTAAAATCAGGTTCAAAATAAAATTAGAAATTTTAAAATGTTAAATCATAGAAAATGCTTTTGATATTTAGCCACAAAAAATGCCTGTTTGGAGTAAAACTTACATAAAATAAAACCATCCTAAGACTTTACAGTACACACAAGTGTTACCAGTTTTGTTGCTCACCTATCCAGAAGAATTTTAAAGAATTTTAAACAGAGTCAAAATGTAAAAACAGATATGTCCCAAACCTCTAAGCCAGAAAAGCTCAGAAGCCATTACTCACCCCTTGCCCAAAAGCCTGTTCGCCTCTTTGGAACTACTGCGGCTTCGCCCCCCCCCCACCACTTAGTATCAGCAGTGCCATCCAGCAACAGCTGTGAGCAGATACGCCTGAGTAACACACAGACTACAACTGGAAGGGAAGATGATGCCAAGCCCTCCATTCATGGTTACTTAAAAAAAACTAACCCAACAAACCAAAACACACCGAAGCACGATAAAACCAGCAGTCTCTGAAGATCTCTGTCCCAGAGTTTTCCCCAACAGAAACCCCAGAACTTACTTCTTTTTGTTGTTAGCTTAATCGAGGAACATGCAATAAATTTACCCCAATCCCTTAAAGTGTTGTAGGTGATTTAAAATACTAGAGCAAGTAAAGCCTACTGGCATAAAATGCTGTTATGTGTTTGTAAGGTCACTGTGTATGTGTGGGAATTTTAAAAATTGTATTTAAAATACTATTACTACACATCTTCCCTTTAAAATACATGTTGGCAATTACATCACATGTACACATACGTAGCATAGCAAAGGAAAAGAGACTTTATGATGAAGCTAAATCCTAGTGCTAGAAGAAACATGAAGGAAAACAGTCCCAAGTTAATTTTAACCCCAAAGAACACTTGTATGCAGAATTTAATGCCAGAAATATTCTCTGTATGGAGTAGGGAAGGGGAGGTCAGGAATGTCTCAGGTTAGCTATGGCAAAGCCTAGACAGCGATGAAAAGTGCGCTACCAAGGTGTGGGAAGATGGCTGAAGCACTGTGGAGATTATCTTCAGAGCACTACAAAAGCACCTGAAGTTGGTTCCGTATATTCACAAGTATATGGCTGTGGCGCGTCTAATATACATGGACTCACCTGTCATAGATGGTGCCAGTTTTCTTTGCCCTTTGTGGTCCACGGTACCTTCATAAGCTACAGTCACATCATACACTGCATCCAGATAGTCCTTCATTGTGTCAATGGCTACATGAGTTGCCTTCACACGTGGTGTTAGCACATGCTTTAATACAGCAAGCCCTAGAGGGGAAAAAACAGTAATTACAGTGTTTGAAAATAAACCAGATTACATTCACAAAAGGGACATCATGTCAAGGAACTTCATCATCCTCACTCACAATCATAAAATGCTATTTTTAGCCTTGATTCTCAGTTGAGAGTGTATGTGTATGCATGCTGCATATTCTCTACTGAGCACGTGTAGTAGATGAAACAGAAATCCTAAAGGATATTAATGACAAAAAAGCTGCTCAACAAAAGAGTCTGTTTTATAGCTCATGCTCTAGAAGCAGTGATCATTTTAATGTGGCTCATCAGTGATGAAACAGCACTTCTCTTTACTGTTTCTGTTTGGCCAACTGTGGCAAAAAAAGAAAGCAAACTGAGAAATACTAAACACACAGGACAATGACTTCTGAAATTCTGCATCGGGAATAGATTTTCAGTAGGCAAGGTGTAAGTGCAGATCACAGAATCATAGGGGTTGGAAGGGACCTCAAGAGATCATAGGGTCCAACCCCCCTGCCAAAGCAGGCTCCCTAGCTCAGATGATGTTAAACATGCCTAATGCTCACCTGGCATTCTACTTCCAAAGGACAAATCAATTTTGTCAGCATACTACATGGTTCAACAGCATGTTGGATTTCTCAAAAATTACTAAGCTACCAGAAATTGCAATGTGTTTTGTTATTTTCTACTATAGATTCTAGCTTTCCCTGCTTCTGCTTCCTTCTTCCTAATGCCATGTTCTGGGATGTTAGACATGGTTACTCTGAGGGCCCTCACTTTGGGGGAGGGCAGAAGAAAACAGTTAGAAGGTAGCTTCAGCCCCCTGCAATGACTCGCTGCTACAGAAAGCAGGACATTCCACTTTATCCTTGCAGTTGTTTCCCCTACTGCTCTTTTTCTTGCATGTCTGTTCCTGCTGCTACCCTTGTATTGCCCTGGTACCTCTCTCCCACCAGCTGGCCAAACTGCCATCCCAGCAGAAAACTAATCAGGGACCAAGAACCAACAGCAAGGATGAAACCGTCTCTGTTTCCTTGTAAACAATGTATTACGATTGACTTGGCTACCAACAAATGCCAAGTCACAGACAGCAACTGTTGTTCTTAACCATCCAGGCCAAGACACAAAGATCGGTATGTGAAGAACACAAGAACGCTGGGTTTAACAGCACTCCCCAAGTCTTAACAACAGTATTTCATACCCATATCTGCATCAGCTGACCACTTCCACCTAGAGCACACAAATACACTCGGCTGATAAGCAAACACTTCATTCTGTTTCTAAAATTTTAACACACAAAGACTTTCAAAATGAGAGCAAACAAAAAACCCTACACCTTTTCATGATGTGAACACAGCTCTTCCACACTTAACATAAAACACTTCTAGGAAAAAAAACGTATTATGCAAAAAATTCTGTTTTGCTATAAGATGTATATGCTTCTCAGAGAGAAGTATGAGAATAAAATTGCAGTTATTCCTCTCTAGCCTTATTTTCCATTGGCATACACTTTAGTCCATTACTAAAGAACCATCCACTGGTGCCACTGGTTCTTGATAGATGACAGAGAATTTTTTTTAAACTAAACATTGACCTTTTGATTGATTCTGCAAGCAGAAAGCTATTAAAAAAGATAATATATTATGTCCTCATTTTTTACTGAATTCCTCTCCCTTGCTGGGCAAAGCACACTTTGACCTAAAATCATGAAAATTTCTACTGAACACTGTAAAATAAATCCCAGAATTACAGAATGGTTTGGGTTGGAAAGAACCTTAAAGATCATCTAGTTCCAGCCCCCAAAGCCATGGGCAGGAACACCCTCCAAATGGATCTAACATTCTTATAATTGAAAATTTCAGTATTTGATCTTTCATTTGATCAATCATTATCTTGATTTCTTAGTATCTGTTAAGAATTACCTTGTCTGAACAGAGAGATAAAAGGTTATTTACTAGCAGTGCTTCTGAAGTCATTGTTCAAAGCTTTACCGGCAACAGTGATAACTGTCTATGCAAAATGTTATATGGATCATGTAAATATTTTGAAGCATAACATGGTGGTGTTTTCTTAGCTTGTGAACTGTTACATCAAACAGCTGATTATGTTATGTTTCCAAACGTTTATTCTGTAAATGAAGCACTGAGTATTCTAGTGTTGTGCCAGCAAGGGTTTTGGTGTGGACATTCCACCCAACACAACTCCTGGTGATCTGAATTCCCAAACATATTCTAAAACCACTGTCATTCTTTTCCTGCCCAACTCATCTTCCCCTTAACCAAGATACTACCATGGGGAAGAAAAAGGGAAAACGGGCTTCAGGAAAACCTGAATCCTCTAGACAAATTAATTTGGGTATCTAAGACTAGTCAGAATTTTTTTGAATCCATGGCCAGTTTTGGTGATGAGGATGGCCAGTCACAGTCTATGAAGTGCCATTGTAGAGTAAGTCCCTCTTACTCCATGTGCTACCAGGGAACTCTTGAGGGTTCAAGTACAAACTGAGCAGGCATCTAATTCAAATCTATAAAGAAACTCCATAACCCATTATTCAGAAATACTCCAGTGGATGTCAAACATGCAGCAACAACAGGAGTTCTGTACATCCCTTAGAAGAATCGGTTTTATAAAAACATTAGGCACACATTCTTGCAGTTACTCAATGATCTTTGCTAAAGTCAACATAACAGAATTTAAACCCAAGTAGTTCCAGTGTAGTTACCTTGGCAAGCTGCCTGCATCCAATTCACAAAACACACTGTGCTTAAATTGTTTTTAATGTTGTGCAATACTAAGTTAGGACTCTCTGTCAAAGTATTTGAGGTCGTGAGATTTTATTTTAAATGCCAAAGAAAATGAACTAGATGTCCAATAATATAATACTCTACCTTAAAATGCTATAGCTTTGCTCTTCTACGTTAGCTGACTTTTAAATAATAAACAGGCATAAAAATACAAAAATAATGTGAAAATCTGAAGAAACATGGTGAGAATTGGTACTTCAAATATCATCCATTTACTATACCACAGAAAGATGCTGGATTACTTCAGAAATTCTGCAAGAAAACTGAATTAAATGAAGTAAGGTTTTAGTTTGGGAAGCACAAAGGCCCAAATCATTAAAATCTATAGAACAGAACTTTTATCTAAAACATGAACAAAACTGACCAAACAAAACATTAGGGGGGTTGGAGCTCTATGATCCATGGGGTCCCTTCCAACCCAGACCATTCTATGATTCTATGAAAACATCACTTGTCTAACCTCTCAGGGTGAAGTGACATATTAGTCACGTTTGTACCCCTGACGTGCATGCACCGTATTTTTAAATGAGAAGAATGAAAAAACAGCTCTAAATTAAGATACTCTGTGCTCATTACATCAGCACTATTACATCGTCAGAAGTTATGTGTTCACTGAAAGCTGATGTAAGAATTTGAGGGGTTCTCTCCCCACAAAAACCTTATGACTTGACAATACAAAAACTGAAAGCAGGGTGAAAAACAATTGATTTCAACACCAATTAGATTTTCCTTTCCTTATTTTTCCTTTTTTATGTTAATGAGCATGCAGAAGTGATGTCAGACT
Source organism: Zapornia atra (assembly GCA_013400835.1). Taxonomy (NCBI): domain Eukaryota; kingdom Metazoa; phylum Chordata; class Aves; order Gruiformes; family Rallidae; genus Zapornia; species Zapornia atra. Next base: position 133,144 of record VZTU01015273.1, read on the forward strand.
GAAAGCTTTGCAGTTACCTGGGGTCTACCCACCCGACACTGAGTTCCCACCAGCCTTCTGGAATGCCCCCCCAGTGACTGGAGCCTTACTCACTGAAACCAGTGTGAGACGTACAAAAGGACATACAGTGGGAGACTTCATCCATTCATATGTTAGTATTCCACCTACATAAATATTCCACCTATATAAATAGGATTCAGCTGATGGTAGTATTAAAAAAAAATAAAAAATCACATGCTCTTGTAAAAAGTCTTTTCTGTTGCCATGAACTAAAGCACAAGAAATGTAAGCAGTCTCCTCAAGAAGAGTATGACTATCCCATAGCAAATCACAGGAGGCACCACACTGGTACACTTTCTTCTGTGATGGACATCTACAGAAACAGAAGGTAGTTTCTTGCCTTCCGCAGCTCAGTTCCTTCGGATGGCTTTTAGTAACAGAAATCCTTTATTCATCCTAATGGTATGTCCCTCAAATGCTACTTGAAGTCCACACCACAGCCTTTTTTTTTTTTCAAAAAAAAAAAAAAAGAATATATATTCTCCTTTCCACATATCACTGTGCTTTTTAAATCAAACTTGCTTACATGAAAGTGTGTGGAAAACACATCACCAAAAGCTATTTTCTTTAGAGACAGTTCCAAATAACATTTGTGGATATTAAATACTTCAGATTGCTTTAAAATACAATCTAGATCCAATGCCAAGATCTAGAAGGGAAACATTTTCAATTAGCTCAGTTGAAATACCTCTTTTTTACATGACCTGTAAAACCAATTTTGAGATAAGCATATCCTTCACATCCAAACATCTTAGCAGAAAGCATAATACTAGTTAAGATCAACTCAGCATTAAAAACATTTACATTTGAAACTTTTCTGCATAAAAACAAGGGAGATAATAAATGAATACCTAAAATGTTTGCTTGATTAAATGACCTTTGTTAGAAATCAAACATTAATACAAAATTCCATGAATACCTTTCACCAGGGAAGGTTGTTTTGTCTTCATTCAGCAAAAGCAAGCCAAGTTATATTTAACAAGCTTCTTACACCTTTCTCTTTGACATTTCAGAGTTAGTAACATTTAGAGAACTTTAGATCATTCCTATTTATTTTCAAATCTTTAGAATTCCTTTTCTTATCATTTGGATAAAATTCACGTTCTACTAGGCCTAAGAAATTTATGGGTATTTGGAACACTATAGAGGTATAACTCCTAGAAAACTCTCAGAGATCTATACATATATATTTTGGTAACATATAAATGGAATAAATTTTATACCAAAAATAATCATCGTGTATTTTGTGGGTTTCATAGGAATTTTGTTCTATAGTCCACTACCAATAAAAACACTCAGCCTTAGAAAATGTAGTTTGGTTTGAATACACAAAATTAAAATTACCACTTCTAACACTATGACAAGAGTAGATTTAAATCCCAATGAAAATATGAATACCATATACATACTATAATTCCGTGGACTCAACAACTCAAGTCCACTGACCAGTATGGAAGAAGCACTGCACTTTTAATGCGCCTGAAAGTAACAGATCAGAGCCTAAAAGGCATCACCAATATGTAAGTCAACTGAATAACTGCACCAGATTTTGAGGAAGGGAATCATGCCAGCCAACTACTCCCTTACAACAGAAAACTAAAGCAAATTCTAAACTAAAGCAAACACTAAACTAAGAATCACTGACCATATACTTAAGTAGTGGAAGTTGGATGGCAAAAGGCTCTGGGAAAAGGGTGAAAAAGGGGCAAAACACAAATCTTCACATCTTTGAGAGAGAGTGGAGGGAGAAATATTTCATTTGAATATGAGAATCTTACAAGATGTCCCATCAGAAACACATTAGTCACCAACGCTACTGAAACTTGGAGGAAAAGAGAGCCTTTCCTTGTAGCAATGGCTGGAATCACCTCATGCAGCCACCTACTTCCCGTAAGTGGAGTACGACAAACAGCACCTGGTTCAAATCCAGCTACATGGCACGTATCCCAGTTGGCTTGGAAGTGGGGGGTTTCATTTGCCTCCAACAGAATTACGAAAACCCAGAGTACGTCACCTGATACACTGACAGCACTGCTCACAGTTTGCTGTTGCTGTGAAATCCCAGCAAATACTGCTATTTTGGCCAACTAAGATAAACACATGATTATTTTTCTCAACTCCACAGAATTTAACATGTTCTGTGAATAACTCCTGCATTAATCCTATGACAAATAGCCAAACGACCTAGTTTTAGATAGGTAATTTTTGCTTTTGTTTTTAAACTTTATGAATAGCATTTTTCCTTTCCCAATGCAATTAAACAAATGCACTTTGATTTTAAAATGCACTCTGTTCTATCTTGAAGAAAAATCTGATCCTATCGGAATTTTTTGTCAATTGTAAAACAAGTAGGATGAGCTATCTTTAGTTTCTGAGGGTACTAGCATTACCCTTAGATTATAACATTTTATTTAGTCACCTAAATCCAGTACTCCTTGAAGTATGCAACTTTCTATATCTCAATGAATACAGTTACAATAGACAGAACTTATAATAGAGTTCAAATTAATTAGAACAGTTTTGCTCTGTCGAATCCATCAGTGCTAAAGGCTAACATACACATGTCAGTCTCCAAAAAGACTGAAACCCAGGAATATCAATGCCCTGGTTTTATAATTTTTACCTCTACATGGTTTTGGCATTCTTTGGTTTTAATAAACAAAAACTTGGCAGTACATTCAACTTGAACTTGGCAAGGTAGCTAATGACAAATTTGCAAGGCCAGTTCATGGGGTTCATTTTTTACTGTATAATATCCTTTAGTTCTTTCTAAAAATAGTAAGAAAGTACATGTCTCTACTCCTTCCCTAGAAGTTTCTCTGTGCTTTGTAGCCTTCAGTCTCAACTTACTCAGTTGGTCTACAAGATCTGCTGGATCTACCTTGTGTATTTGATTTGCCCGTGTTTCAGAAAGAGGAAATCCATCTTGCTAGGTGTCAAAATTCTGTGACGAATCCACAGAAGAAACTGCAACATGAAGTATTATCAGTATTTTTAAAAGTTGCCTGTTTCAAGGATGACTTTAATCACCTTTAAACTGATTTGCTGTTTGATATCCCTCCATCCTATTCACAGACAGGTAAGAATTATTTATATATTCATATCAATGAGGAAAACTATAAAAGTTGAAATCAGGTATGTGAAAGTATGTCTTTGGATGTCAACCTAAGACTTTTCTTTTTTTTTTTTTAATTTCTTTTTGTTGAACTGGTCCTAAGACCATTTGTAAAGAGACAGCAACTGTGTCCAAAACTGCTATTTACTTAAAGAACATCAAGCTCACCAACTGGTCATGCTAAGCCTAGGTAATTAAGTTCAGCCCAATGACTCTGATTAAACTAATAAACTTTCTCTAGAAAAGAACACAGCCCAATGACAGTAAAAGTAAACATAAACCCCAACCTTTTCATACTTTCTGTTTGCAAAGCTACTAAAACATACACACACTTATGTCATCAACATTATATCAGACAGCACAATAAACACAAGTTACGCTTGTGCATAGAAACAGGTTTTTTTAATCTTTGGGTATAATATCACAGGTCCTCACATGAATATGAAGTTTAATTATTCTCAATTAAACAACTTATAGCAGTATTACACTTGTACTATTTTCTTAGCATATAAACTGTGCAAAAATGTGGGACAAAGCCATAAAGTTTACATTTTAAGGTACAAGACCAAAAAAAAAAAGAAACAACAAACCTTGCATATCTGTAAACCCAACACTGAAGCACTGTGCTCTGTAACGAACACACTAAGATGACAAGACTACATTATCAAGACTTCTTCATATACCCATAAGGAATTAAGTACAAATTTTAAACTGGAAGTTTCAGTATGTCCCTCATTCATCTGACTGGCAGAGCTACTGGGCTTTACTACCTTTCCTAAAACTGGAGGGAAATAAGAAGCTCAAAGATGTTTAGACATGCATGTAATTGTGTGGCTTTAGTTCACCTCAGCAGTGTCACCTAACAGCCCTCACATGCTCACAAGGAGCACGCTCAGCACTCAATCTACACGCAACCAACTGGTGAGGTGTTTGGTCATAGCTCCCATGATGCAGCCCCAACACGCGGCCAGCAACCAGGATGGTGGTGGCACTGGGGTTGCTGGGTGGAAGCTGCATAGCAGTGTGTGGGACCCTGGGGCGTCGCTGTCATCTCCCACCAGCAGCCATGCAGACTTGCCCATCTTTGCAGCTCCTTGATGTACCAGTATGTGCCTCATGGCTTGTAGCCACCAGAACTGGTTAGCGTGCAGGTTTCAGTGTCAGCCATCCCTACTTCTCAGCATACTTGAAGGAAGGATGCTCTAATTCAAGTGAGTATCAAATCCTCACACAAACTTGCAGGGGAGCAAGGTCTGACACAGACTGCTTCCCATTCTCTCCATATAAAAAGTTGAGGAGAAACCACCAGCAAAAGAACACAGCAACGGGGAAAAGCAGGTCAAGATGATTCCACCCTAGAATAGGAGATGCTTCCTGTTTAATAAATATTTGTCTTGAGAGTTTTTAAAAAGAGCAACCCTTCCAAAACAAAAGCAGTCCAATACAAGAGAAAAGCACTAGAAGGAACGAACAGTTGCTCTGAAGCACACAAGCGGTGTTTTACTGTTTTGGAGCCTGTAGAGATAGAGCTAAGAGGTTTGTTAAAGTAATGACAAGAGCCCTTTCTTATCTGTGAAAAAGGAGAGAGGAAAAAACCCTCTATCAAACACCCTCTCTGAGCTCTCATAGAACTGCCAGTCTAAATGAAGCATTTGACTTTCATTTCTGACAGGAAAAATGAAGTGATGAATAAATATGTTATGACTTAAGCTCTCCTGCTCATACACGCAAACAAATTCCATGCTTCCCAAGGAGGAGAATAAAAGCATATATCCTTTTGGACAAGCACTAACAATACTTAACAGCTTGATGATATCAACAGGCTGATTCACAGACTTGTGAATTCATTTCAGTGTGTCACAGAAATGAATTTACCAGATCCATTTGTTATCCTTTGTTTACCTTCAGAGTGAATTATTTCACTTTTGATCAACAGGAAAAAACAAAACCAGGAAACCTGTTCACTGAACAGTTGGGACTTAAAAGTTGACGTGCATTGTGCATACGGTATGAGATACATGAAAACGCTTGGGAGCCTCAGATGTTTTGCAAGCCTTTCCAAAGATTAAGTAATTCCATCTGCAGTTACAGAGATGACACCAACAATCAAAGTGACTACATAAGAAAGTTCAACCAAGCAAGGGCAAGACTGGAAAGTGAGAGAGGAACAGAACCCAAAAGCCATGATATTACTAATGGCAATTAAAAAAAGATGTGATGAAAGCCTTTTTCTTTTAAGGCACAACAATCTCTAGGCAAATATTCTTTCTGTTAAATAACAACTGCAATTGGAGCTACAATGTCAGCTTAAGGTAGAACAGTGCCCTGATCCAGTGTAGGCAATTCTTATGTCCCTGCAAAAACAAGAAAGGACACACACAGATACACACAGAAACTAAAGAGAGCTTTCTGGACAATTAATACTTTGTACAATGTGAAATGCACGAAATGTCTGTATATAAAGTACTCTCATCTTACTCAGTGATAACACAAACACTGGCTTATGCTATGCTAACGTTTAAGTATCAGGCAGGCTTAATAGTCCAGTGAAGGTGAGATCATTATTCATGTTATATAACATATGCTAATACAGTAACAAAAGAATGTTTTCAAAACCTTTGTTGCTTACCTTCCTTTTCAGCAAATGATTGACTATCTGCAATGACTTTGGGTATTTCTGGATTGTAACGAGTCCCCTCTGGAAAAATCACTAAATACATCTGTGGGATTGAAAAGAAACAAGACAGACAAGTTCATACAATGAATGTAAGATAATTCCTTTTACAGAAACAATTTGACTTGACAGGTCCAATATTGTATTTAGTTCCCACCATCAACTACTGTAAGGGTCCAAAGAAAATCAGAATACTCGAGCTAGTATTTCTTAGCTCTAAGAAACTGCTCGGTGTTCAAAACAATTTTTTCTGAATGTTCACTATCAAAAGTTGCCTCAGTGATTAGGAAGGGAGATAGCATGTGGCAACAGAAGTGTGCAAGTCAGAAGCAGCAGATATCAACGATACCTGTTTCATTAAGTGGGATAAGAGGAACTCAAAACATATATTCTCCCCCTTGACATGTCACAGATGACCTGATTTTTTTTCTGCTTTAATACAGAGCTTGCATCTTTCTTCACCCTGAAATCTACATTTAATTCCATTAATAACTGAAAATGCTATTAATTGAAGTTATCAGATCAGCTATTTCATGTGCTTTTATGCATCTCACTCTATTAGACATTAAAAAGACCATGAACTTAAACTGATAGCTTCACATAATGTGAACTGCAGAATCACATTCCTTCAAGCATACATGTCTGCAGTTACATTTCCCCAGCAAATCCAATTGCTTGCCTACTCAGCAACAACCATCTATATATAAAGGCTGCCTGAGTATCTGTAAAATTAATGTATCCAATAAAGACAGTCAAATTTGATGAATTTTCCATTTGCTTTTGACACAGAACAGAGGTTTCCATCTTTCTTTTCTTTTTTTTTTTTGTAGCTGTCTTGCATAACCTCCTACATACAAAGCTGATGTAAAACATCACTTAAGCAGTGAAATTTTCGTACTGGGGGCTCATCTGCAGAAGAAAAGGCTGCTGCCACAAATGGTGGCAGTGGCACTCAACCAGCATGGAACTGAATGTCAACTGACACATTCACAGTAAAATTGTGCCTGCTGTGCCTAGACTAACTGGTTTATTTTCGTAGAAATAGGACTCTCAAGAAATACCTGAAAGAAGAGATAGTGAATTTACACAACAGTCAAAAAAGGACTATCAAAGAGTACAGGAAGATACTGACAAGTGAGAGTGCACATCATGAAAAGATGCAAAGTAAAATAAAAGCTCAGAAGAGAGACACAGGAACATAACTTTGTGCTTCTGGCTCACAAAATACCAGTATGCTGGTACGTGCACTTCATGAGTGCAGAACAGCTAGAGAAAAGGCTGAATGCAGAAAGGCAGGACCCACCCAAGCAAACCCTCCAGAATGGCATCACACTGAGAAAGGTTGAAAGATGCACTAAAATGCAGAGGAGGGAAGAAATCTAGGAAGTGTGCCAGCCAGTGAAGCCAGCAGGAACTCCAGAAACAGGAGAATGGAATACACAGACTACAATCTAGCAGGGCACAAGGAAAGGAAGTAATATTATTAAGAATGGCAAAACCCGTGTCAGTAGAGTGGAACAAAGAGCTAGAGGAATAAAAGGCAGTACCTGTCATGACATGTTTGGGTAGGACAACTGTCTGACTGCAGAGGCAGGTGAACTCCTGAAGAATGTTCAAGGACTGGCAGAAGTCCAAGAAGTATACAGAATTAGTGGGGAAAGAACAAAAGAAAATGGGTCTAGGAGGCAAGGTGCTTAATTTTTTCTCACAGGACAGCAGCATAAGCACTAGGACAGTACAGGAATCCTTAGACCCAGATGTAGTCCACACTTACCCCAGCCATGTATACATTTCATCTATAAAATACACTGTTGAGATATTTAAGTGACTAGGCAAAATTTATTAGAGTTAGCTGGAAAGAGCACAATATTAAAATCCTGGTGCATTATTTTCATAAATCTGCTCATATTCAAAGCACTTAATGTATACCCTTCAAATGACACTCAAAAGATACGGTTACTCCTCATCATTAAAGAATGAATACTCATCTCCAAAGGGACATAGTGACTGTAACAGGTAATAACTGACAGAGCAAAGTGAATACCACAGGATAAGAATACCATTCTCAGTAAAGAGATCAGTGTTTAAAAGCCTGTAACATCACTGGTCTTCAAGCAGATAATCAGCCACTAAAAGCTGATTACACAACAGAGAATAGCATGTACTAACTGTGTGTGCAATACAAAGCAGGGGTATTTTAGTTGTTCTTGTAAACCTCAAACACAAGAAGCTGAACAGCTTTGTTGACCAGAATCTGAGTATCTCTGAACTGAAAGCATACCAACAAGACAGAGAAGTGGCCTTTGCTTTAAATTCAGAATATATAAACCTAATATGTATCTTGTTAGGACTACTCTACCTGAGTAAAATTAATTTAAACATGTAAAATGTAAATAGATGTCCTACTTATACTCACATACAGTCCTGCACAAGACAAAGTTATTGTGCTAGTGTGATTTGGCCTAAAAAAACCCCTACACGTACAACTGTCTTTTCTCTTCTCCCACCATGGGCAGCAGAAGCTAGATCACAGAATCATAGAATGGTCTGGGTTGGAAGAGACCCCAAGGATCATAGAGCTCCAACCCCCCTGCCACAGGCAGGGCCACCAACCTCCAGGCCTTAAGTGTTATTTCAAGAAACTGTAAGAACTACAAAACTCCACCATTTTAATAACTCAATAGGCTCTCCTGAACTTGGATTAAGAACTGCTGAGATGTAGGGGCATTTTAGCTGCCTACCAGGTACAGCTAAGGGAATTTTTAATATGTAATTTTTCATTTAGGGCAATTAGGTATGTAAGAGTTACGCACTTTATCACAGCAACTACAAAACACAGTGCTGGTGTTCACAATGATGTAGGTACTTTTGTACTACCTCAGTCCCCGATTCCCCAATACACCACTTTTAACCCAAGCAGAGCAGGTCCCTATGTTTGTTTTCATGGTACTTTCACGCCTGTTTCCGTGTCATGGGTGGTTGTCAATACATGCACTATCTGTCATCAATTTTCAAGTTTGGATCTGGATCCAGAGTGGATCTGGATTCAGTTAGTAGAACCCCACTGGTTTTTTTTGGCGCCAGAAAACCAGGAAAAAGGCAGGGATTACTCACAGAGTCTCCAGTCTAACATCAGTGGACTTGCCACAACCCACAAACTAAATGAATAGATAACAACAACTATTTTTACCTGAACAGCAACTCTATTCATTTCCCCAGTGCTGTCAAGGTCTCCCTAGCAAAAAGAAATGGCAATGGCACTGAGAAGGGCCATACTTCTGATGGGGAAGCCAAGAAGTCCTTGAGGTAGATCAGAATGTCACAAAAGGAGCTGGTATGTATGGGTGGAGCAGGAGAAAGGGGCACAAAGTAATAGGAGCCCCTGGAGCACATGACAAAGTCATCCCAAATACAGTAAACAATGAGGAGATAAAGAGAAAACCTGGCTGAGGACAGGGCTTTGGAGGGTGTTCTGGAGAGAGTCACTGCCACTGCAGAACATGGGACATCAAGAAGTGGTAAATACTGACTAAAGATACCTTGCATTTACTGGACTGTTCCAAGGTGGGTGACAAGGGGAAAATGATTAACTATTTTTTATGGAGTTCAAAATTCTATCAAACAACATATTTGCTTAGTTTGAATATGATTACTGCATCCTGACAACTAGACAGATTGACATTGCAATCCATTTAAGAGCATTGTCTAGAAGATATGCTTCTGGTGAAATGGATGAGAAACATTAACACTCAGATCAATAACTGAAAAAGATTTTATTATATGAGAAAGCATACCTGGTATAATTGGAACGAAATACAAAAGGTGATGTGAGGAAAGCAGGCAAGGACACCCAGGATTTACAGAGAAGTTGTCAGGGATTTACAAATTAATAACTACACAACAAAATAATTACATTATGCCTTACAGAAGTTGCATTAGTGTATCTGTTCCCTCCTTTTTTTTACTGTTTGCTTGGCACTGCTTCACATGGCAAAGATGTATTCTGTCACTAACAAAAACAAAACACATAATATCCAGCTAAATATCGGTGGTACTGGGTTAAACTGCACATCTCGGAGTGCAGATTACTTACTCTTAATGCATGATTAAAAGAAATATTAGTTACATTTTAATTTATCAAAGTGAGGAGCTTGCTGTTTGGAAGAGTTAACTTTCTTTAAAAAATAAGCAGATTGAGTCTATCAATCTGGATATATTGTTACATTGAGGAATGTGTTTGTCTTGTTAAGACTTACATTAAAGCAACATTAACACAAAAGTGTCTTTCAAACTGTATGACTGCTCTCACAAGACAATGTAAGATTGCAATTTGTTAAATCATCCAGACTTTACATAATTTTAAACAAAACCACAGTGCTTCAACTGAGTTTTGCCAACAAAAGGCCCAATAATGAACTACTTGAGTGCACAGTTCAATGACAGTTTGAGATGCAAAATAATTTCCAGAGACAAATAAGAAAACTTATTAGTTCAAGATCTTCACTAAGAAAACATGAGTGCAACAGCACTGTGGTCTAGCATCAGTTTTGTGTATGCCCCATTACTGCACTGTATCTGGAAGACAGAGGACCAACTGCAAACAGTGGGACAGAAAAAGGGGCTGTTTCAGGCAGGCAGGTGGGTAGAAGTCGTAAGATAAAGCGAGCAAAGAACATCATGCAGTCCCCCTCTCCCTGCACAAAACCAGGCATACCAGATCATTAATCCAGTTCTGCTGTGAATGTAGAGGCCAAGTGGCAGGCTTATTTTTCCTGTCCATGTTCTACCTCAAATTTCCTTCTTGTAAAAATAAACAAACAAACAAACAAATCCACCCAATTAAAGGCCTTGCTACGCTAATGAGAACAGAAGACTGGTTCTGCCTTCCTACACGTCTTCAGTTTCTTAATGGGAACAGGGATGGCTCCAGACAGACGGAGCATTAATCATTTGGATTCTTTTGTTTAAACTCTATGTGGAGAGAAACTGTAAATAACAAAGTGACCCTTAACACCGATTCCCGTCCATCTCCTCTCTATTGGCATATAATTCTTTCCTCAGCAGCTGAAAGGCAAGCTTTTCTCTGACACTGCATTAAAGAAAGTACTCTGCTATGTTCATGCAGGATGACCAAGCGACCATAGCTGCTCACTAAACTCAGGAAGAGCCCACCCAGAGCTACAGCACCCCGTGCATAAATCTAGACTAGCAGATTAATTATTTTTGGGAGAAGCTGATGAGTTCAGGGCATACTTGCTTTTCTGATTAAAATGCCTGCATTTTAAAAGCAATGTGAATGTCACCCTAAGTTGTAGAACTGCAAAGTTCCTTCATGAATAATGCAGTAAGGACACAGGTTATCATGTCCTTCTCCCAGTAGTAATTGTAGGTTAAAGGGCAGTTGTAGAATCTACATTTAAATTCTCAGATAAAATGGATTAAAGAAAACTTAGTCTTTCCTTAAATGACAACTCAATGGTCTGTGTCTTTTACCCCAGCAGACACAAACATTTTTCTACGTAAACAGTTTTTTTGACAGCTTTAGTTTTGTGACACTTAAGTGTCACTCCCTACATGGCTGGACTGAAAGATTTAAACCAGAATGCATTTCTGCTGCTGTTCCACTTTTATTTCTTCCATACTGCTACCCTAGATAATAAAGATGAAAATAGCAGCAGCTGCCTGGTAAGCATGTCCAGGCCCTGTGCCCATTTCCAACACTACCAGACTTCCACGGAGCTGAATTACACCAAAAAAACCCCAAATGTACCCAAGTGGTCCCAAATTCATTTAGAATTAACTTAGATAAGTTAGGTATCAGTTTGCAACAGAGAAGAGAGAAGGATGATTCCAGGGAAAAGCCTTCTGGATTTATTTAATTTTGTAATTACACATAGACATCTACCATGGAAAGCAGAACCACAACAGATGTAGCTTTAAAGAAAGTTCAATAAACTTCCCCTTAGATTCCAGCTGGACTAAAATCACACACTAGCCTGTCCAGTCCATTTTGAGCACCAGAACAACACTGAACATCATTTTCAGGTTTCCAAAGAGAAGCTGAATAAGATGAGTTTCTAGGTACATTTTCCTAAGACTGTATTTAAAAAAAAAATTTCCACATTTCTATAAAGCAGACTAATTTAATGCAGAGGCCAAACCGAGACTCTTACCACAATCAGAACCTTATTTATTACTACAACAAATGCCTGCATTTTCGGGCGTGGAGAGGGAAGGCAGAAAGACAAACTTAACCAGAAGATGCCTCTTTGGCTAGCAAGACATCCGTGGGACCATACAGGAAAACACCCTGCTAGGATACTTCATGCAGACTAAGGAAAGCAAACTTAACCTGCGCTCTGCAGGGGGAGCACCCGCGTAGGGGAATGACTACAAACAGGTTTCAGACATCCTGCAATTTGTCTTTGCTTATTCTATCACGCTGCAAGTTTTACAGAAATTAGAGTCTCTGCCACTAACATACAGAAAGTAACTGGAAGTAATGCAACCTTTTCACATCCCAGGACCCTCCCTGGTAATGCAGGCACAGGTTATCACTACTTGGTATGACCATCTTCTGCACGTGGCCATCATTAGATTAGACATTGGACAGCAGAAGTGTAGTTGCAACTCGCATGATAAAAACTGGAAAGAGATCCACTTCCTTAATTAAAAACAAAAACCAACCCCGCTTATGCTAAATCTTAGTTCAAGACAAAATGAGTTTGAGCACTGTCTTAAACAGGGGCACTTTAGTCATATAAGCCTCTCAGTAAACATAAGGCCATTTTACTTTTTCAATGCTTTTAAAAGCACAAACATACACACAAAAGTAAAATTAAAAAAATAGAGGATTATTATGAAGGTCAAAACAACCTATGCATTCCTTTTGCTCAAGCCTCAATTTCTAAATGGCTTGATACTCAGTATTTGGAGTGGCAACTCCTAATCACATCACTGTAAATAAAATGAAAGCATAACTGTTCTGTATCAAGGCTTGCTGAGTTGGTTTTCTTAACTGCAGCCAAAAAAGCAGAAAACATTTTAATGCACAGCAAGTAATGGCAGCATAGCACAGTGATTCTAACCACTGAGCCACAAACCATACAGGGAGTCATGAGAAAAGTCACTTGGCACTTACAATCATTCTTCAAATAGAAAATTATCATGAGTTTTTTGGGGTGGAATTTTTTTTCCCTCCTCCAGGCACAGCAGACAGTTAGTTCTAAGATGTCACTGCCATAAAAATGATCGATCATTGGGATGACTAATTACAATTTGGTAATAACGGTTCTTGACTTTCAGAAGATCAGTGGGCATTCTATGAAAATAGCAGTCTGACAAGCACGCAGTTGTCAAAATGCTGTCTTTTGAAACACAGGAAACACTGACAGTGTTTCCTCAAGGAAGATGCTACAGCTCACATTCCGATTTAGTTCGGCTCCCCCCTGCCCTCTACAGACAGGATCACGAAGTTCATGCCATTCAAAAGGGACTAGCCACATTTTCCAAAGTTTAATTAGAGGTATCCCTCTAACTATAGAATGTAACAGTAAAAATACAGAAAGAAAACAAATCCGTGGTTACTGTCTTAGTAGTTTGTAGGTATCAGGTGTAGCTCATTTCTCCAATAAGCCTTTGTCATTAAAGGAAAAAATCACAGAATCGCAGGGGTTGGAAGGGACCTCCAGAGATCATCGGGTCCAACCCCCAAATGAAAGAAATGTGAAGGAGTGTGGGAGGAGGTATCATCTTACCGGAGTATCAGCTTTCATCTGGGCCCGCAACTTCTCTCTCATTTCTTTTTCATTGAATTTGGCACTTCTTTTTACATAGACTCCTCCATGCTAACAAAAAAGAAAAAAAAAAGTTCAGTATTTAAGTAGCTTAATGTAGAAGAGTTGATAGCAGAACAAACAAGATAGCAATAAGAAGTCACCTCTATGACTCATGCTGTAAATTAGACGTTTTCTCCTAGGATGAAAGCACTTGAAACTAATTTTACATTTGCAGGTACTTAAGTTCACAAAATCTGTTTAAATAAAGATCAGACGTAAAAAAAAAAAAATTAAAAAATTATAAGATGCACAAAGTGTCTTGTTTAAAGGAGTTAAATAATTAACTAGAAGATGCCATTGGAATCGACCCCAGAGTTCTATTATATTTCTGACGACAATGCAAGCAGCTTAACTTCTATATCAAAGAAATAAAAAAAAAAAGAAATTGCCCAACTGAAGTTACATACAAGTTACAAGTACTTATAGGTCAATGATTTCAATTTTACATGCCTGCTCTTAAATGGTGACTAATGCAAATACTGCATTACAAGTATTGTACCTATACGGGCAAAATTTATGAGCAGCACAAATTCCATGCACTTTATTAGAGCACTGAATTTTTAATAAAGAAGTTATATAGCAAGATAATAATTGAGCAATACAAAATCTTTAGAAGATAAAGGATTTGCCTGAAAAGGATTTTTTCCTGAAAATGATTATAAAAAGACCATTTCCTGGACTTGTTCTACATCATTTATAAAAGCTCAGTAAAAGAACTATAGCAAAGTACACACAAAGAAAGAGGGTTGTAACAAAATAAAATTTGCCTCATCATTTAACATCTCTGCCAACAACGTGGACAGTGGGATCAAGTGCACCCTCAGCAAGTTTCCCAATAACACCAAGCTGTGTGTTGCACTCAACATACTTGGTGGGAAGGGATGCCATCCAGAGGGACCTTGACAGGCTTGAGAGGTGGTCCCATGTGAACCTCATGAGGTTCAACAAGGCCAAGTGCAAGGTCCTGCACATCAGCTGGTGCAATCCTAAGCACAGCTACAGGCAGGATGGAGAATGGATTGATTGAACCCTGCAGAGAAGGACTTGGGGCCAGCAATGTGCTCTGGTAGCCTAGAAAACCAACTGTATCCTGGACTGCATCAAAAGAAGTGGGATCAGCAGGTCAAGGCAGGTGATTCTCTCCCTCCGCTCTGGTGAGACCCCACCTGGAGTACCGCATCTAGCTCTGGAGTCCCCAGTACAAGATAGACATGGAGCTGTTGGAACGAGTCCAGAGGAGGGCTACAAAGATGATTAGAAGCTGGAACACTGTCTGGAGAAGGCTCCAGGAAGAACTTACAGCAGCCTTCCAATACCTGAAGGGGCCTACAGGAAAGCTGGAGAGGGACCATTTACAAGGGCATGTGATGGGACAAGAGGTAATGGCTTTAAACTAAGAGAAGGAAAATTTTGATTAGATATTAGGAAGAAATTCTTTACTGTGAGGGTGGTGAGGCCCTGGCACAGGTTACCCAGAGAGGCTGTGGCTGCCCCCACCTCAGCAGTGTTCAAGGACAGGTTGGATGGGACTTTGGGTAGCCTGGACTAGTAGATGGTGTCCCCGCCCATGGCAGGGGGGTTAGAACTAGGTCATCTTTGAGGTCTTCTCCAAACCAAACCATTGTATGATTCCCCTTTTCCATCACTTTATCTACAGCATAGTTGTAATAGGATGTAAACAAAATGTTCCAACGTTGGAGGGATACAATGATACAATGAGTTCTGGATGAGTAGGGAGGGAAAAGAAGCTTCCAAATAACAGAATTTCATTTTCTAGGTACAACGCGTTCGTGGCCTTTCTGTTTGATTACTTAACTTGGTAATACTCTTTTCTGCCCACCCTTACCATTGGCATTATGAATGTCAAATAATTTCTGCCCATTTACATTGTGCCCATTACATTCTCTTAACAGAAATGTGACAGTAAACAGCTTTTCTCAGTAAAAGATACAGCATGTTGTAGAAACAGGGGTGGTGGTGTATGTGCAGGGAGCTATTCCTTTATTTGCATGTCATGGACAGGAATAAAGTTTGAGGGGTTACAGGGAGGTAGGCAGAAGAGGTGGTTATGCAAAGTGTTTTCAGCCTTTGCTTTTCATGGTATGGAGAAATAGATGGCCATGCAGCTGTTTAGCTAGTGTTATTTGACATGACTTAAATTGTTCTCCAAAAGCTGCAGTGAAAAAGAACAGAAAGTCAATGGTGCATTAACTTTGCATTAAATATTCTGTCTTAAAGTTACTGCCTGTGTTTCCCTTCCAAGGTGAAGCAGGCAGCTGCAACACTCAGCTGTGCTGCTGTGGCTGGCAGGAAGAGACCAAAACCAGGAACAGAATCCCCCAGTCCACTGAGCTTGGCCTTTAGCAGGCTGGACCGTCATATCAGCACCATCCCACAAGCAGTTTACCAGTCCCGGGTAGGTAATGGCATGAACAGAAAAATACTGGAGCAGAGTGCCACATGTTATCTACACACTCCACATGTAAGACCATTTTTAAGAGATGAGACCATTAAAGGAAGTAGAAACCTTATTCCCTACAGTGACACAACTGCTTTCAGGAAGTGCAAACTCAAGTTTCTTATGAAAAATAGGTCTACTATACAAGATTTCCAAGTCACTGGTAAGTCATCGTTCTGTGTGAACTCAGTGAGGTCACGTTTTGACAAATAACTGGAGGCTGGAATCAAAGTCTTCCCTTATTTTTCAAATAACCAGCTGCAGTAAACCGGGAAAACAGTGAACCACTTTTAACTTGTTTAATGTGTGGACTTGGAGAAATCAAGTTACTGTTGTACAGTTAGCTTAGGCACACCACAGTATCAAAGACAGGTTTGGTGTTCCCACCTCAGACTTTTCAATGTTCAGGAGTAGATTCATACTTCTCAAGTAAATATGAGAATACAGTCACTCAATGTAAGAAGAGACAAATTACATACTGTAAGATCACCATTCACTGTGTATAACCCAACTACATAAATACATCTGCTCCCCTATGGTGCAGAGTTAAACAGCTGAAGGAAGGCAAGATGCCAAACGAGCTAAGTATTTGGTTAAAATTCAGTAACGACCAAAGAGTGCACAAACTGATACTGAATAACAGAAAAGACAGCCATGCTTCCTATGTTAATAAGTCAGGCAAACTGTGATATCAAAAATATTTATCAGCATTACACCCCACCCTCACCAGGTGGCATAAGATGAATAAGAGCTAGCTGCATTTTGGTGGAGAAAGATAGGGTGCAAAAAAAAAATTCAGATCCACCCAAAAATAATAAAGCCGGTTTTATGAAAAGAAATAACTCTACCTAATAGCCAAAACTGGGACATAACAGGTTAATTTAAGCGTTTCTTTTATTTTCTTGCTATTAGATAGCTGCCTCCAAAGAAGAATGCTAGTTATGCAATTGTATATAGCTCAAATTCCCCAATTTGTATTGCATTTCCTTTTCAGTAAGAGATCAAATATATGAATGCTTTTCAAAACACATTTCTGGAAGTACTGTTTTTAAGGTTGTAATTTTTTTCCATTGTATTTTAAAAGCCACTCTCTCAGTCAACAATGGATTATGTTTACTAATATACTTCCTCTGTGCCTGATTTTTGCTCTCCTGGACATCCAGACCACGTTTATTTCCAAACAGGATGTTTACCTGAGGTAGGGAATAAGAATTCCGTGAGCATGGCGTAATTACGCCGCTCTGGAAACTTTTAGTGGAGTGTAAGTGACATCACTGACAGAACATCAACAGGAAGGGCAGGAAGTGTTTTATGTTTTTGCACTGTTTGGTGTGATAAAAACAATAAAATTACCTATTAACTTGCACCGCAGCCCTGCTGCATCCCGTCTTGGTCACTTAAACACACACGCATCACCACTGTTAGTAAGATGCCTTTCATTTGTGTCATCAAATTAAATATAAATATATATATATATGGATAATCATGCCCCACTACATTTTCTAGCAGTTTTGTGCTTTGAGGAACCTGAACAGATTTTATACATTATGTCTATTTTCATTAAAAACGCAGACTACATTTAGATTAATTTCCACAGGAACTTTCTTTTAACAGGCAATATAGCGGTCAGGAAACCGAGTGCCGGATATTCCAGATAGCAATAGCAATTTTCCAAAATCTTGAAAAAAATCATTTCTGGACACCTAGTGATAGCAGATGGAATATATATCCTGTCTGTATTTAATTAAAGCATACTTAAATCATCACCAACGTAATGACTACAGGCAAGGACAAAGAACAAAATATTTCCATGCTGCAAACTGGTCACTTTAGTTGAAGAAAAACGTTGAGAACCAAAGTCATTGGCAGAGACAAGCATTAGACAACAGAGAAGTCTGTTTTGTCTCAGTGGATGCCCTGTCCGTACTTGTTTAGGGGATTGGGGCAGCAAGCCCACCAATAAAAAGGTATTGTACAGAGTTTTCTTCTTTTCTCTGCAGCATACTTTTTTCTGAACATCGTGATTTTAGAAGAAGGGATTGGTGAACACCCATGCTCCAGCCTAGATTTATAGCCTATTTGCTAAGGGACTCTTCCATTGAAGATGACAACAAACGTTTTCCACCATCAAGCTGAAAACATGGAACCTCGATCTCCCAATATCTCAGAAGATACTCTACCCTCTTACACTCTGAACAGACAGTAGGAACTTCAACTAATACCTGTGCCCTAATATAAAATAGTGAGAGAGTTCACACCCTGGAGATGGATCTCACCTCCCTGTGCCCACTGCTCTCTAACCCCAATCCAATTTACATTAGCTTACTAGAGGCAGTTTCAGTGTCAACTGCCACACAAGGCCTACCCTGCCTCCTCCCCACTTCTCACCCACGGCAGTATACTCAAAACCTTCCTCCTCTTGCTGGTCCTAGCTATCAGCCAATCTGCCTTGACTTACAGGTGCCAAGAGCACAAGAGGTAAAAGAGAGGAACACACAGCCAAGGATGAGTGAGAGCAAAATCTCCTATTCGGACATACTGCTGTAGTTTTCTACACTTCCTATGTTCCTTTACAAATACCTAGTTGAAATCATACCTCAATATCCCCCATCCTCTCACAGAGCTGACAGTCAATTCAATTAAACTGTCTAATTAGAAGTATTTTTTCACAGTGGTTGGGAACAGTTTTACCTCCACACTATACTAAGGTCCAATTTTTCTTTTTTATATTGTGCTAAAACCAAACAACTAAAAAGTAACTACTCCACAGAGATGTCTATTTACTCCTAACCTGTGGAATGACAAAAAAACCTATGCAAAGAAAAAAAAAGTGTCTAGTGGGGTTTTTGGATTTTGAAAAGAACAAAGTTCTAAAAAATTCTGAAATGTTTCAAAAAGACTCTGTAGTTTTAATTCTAGAAATAAACACTGTCCATGAAAAATTATTAATTTAGAAAAGTAAACTGATTAATAACTGTCTTTCAACTAAGATACACATCTAATTACCCTGAGCTAAACCAGCTATTTTCATATGCATATAAACAAGTACCAGCTCAGAATTACATTTTCCCAGCACATATGATAAATGCCAGAAAAATATGCCTTACATATTTGATCCACAAAGAGCAAAGGAAAACTGAATGGGCTTACCTGTGAAAAATACCACCCATACAACGGAAGCCATTTCAACCCATCTTTCAAGACGTACCGGACATGCCCAAGAGCATTCTGCCTAATTGCCAGCATGTCCGCAATAATCCAATCAACTGCAAAGACAGAAGCCCAAAAATATTTAGTTAAAGTAGTTTTTAATTACCACTGATTAAACAAAAAGTGCATGTTGTATATATAAATGCCATTAAAGGTTTCTGAACTAGAAGTTCTTGCTAGTTAAGGCAGATAAGCAGAAGTTGTAAATCTCTTAAAATGCTAAGGCAAACAAAAATATACAAACCTGTACACTGATGATTTGATAAATATATTACATTTTCTTTACTTTTTGGCAAATCCCCGTAGATTATTACCTAAAAGAAAAAGAAAATAAAAACCAGAAATGTAGCATTTATTATTTCTTTTCATTGCATTAGGCAGAGATGAGTTCCACTGCAGTAATTAGCTATTTACTAGGAAAGCTGCCAGCCAAGTTAGCACCACCATTAACAGAATGACACTCCATCACCATATCTGTACCCATCATGCATACAGTTGACTTAAAGCAGTGAATATTAATTAATGAGGGCTTAAGCAAGCTATTCTGTTCCCCTGCCTCAGCCCTAGAACTGGATCCATGGAAGCTGACCTACATCCACAAGATCCCTACATTAATATAATTAAAGGTAAAGGGAAACTATAGACATGTACAAAACCACCACTTAACTTTATGCATCTAATGAATAAGACACGCTTTGGCCAAATGCTAGTTCCCACTCAACCTAAAGCAGTAGTTTTCATGGATTAGATCAAGAACAAAATTTCAAGCATTTGACATAATTTTCACCATCAAAAACGCATGCAGTTAAAGGGTGTCTTTAAATAGATCTTAAGCTTCCTACTAGTAGGTTTTGTTATTGTTTTGTTACACTTAACAAACCCTTTCTAACCTTGTAGTTTTCCTCCCTGAAAGGTAACTACCTACTGGTGAAATAACCTTTTGAGAACATCACTACAAAGCAAGATACAGAAGTAGTAATCCAAGTCAGCTTTTAAAATGGATTAATTCAATTACTTTCATTTCAAATATAAAATAAGAAAATAATTAA
Source organism: Zapornia atra (assembly GCA_013400835.1). Taxonomy (NCBI): domain Eukaryota; kingdom Metazoa; phylum Chordata; class Aves; order Gruiformes; family Rallidae; genus Zapornia; species Zapornia atra. Next base: position 153,548 of record VZTU01015273.1, read on the forward strand.
ACAATTTCAATTCTGAAGAATCCATGCAGCCATTTGATTATCTTTAGTAAATATTTTCATCATCTAATGAAACTTAAATTTTTTCAACCAGTACTGTCTAGGTAGCATTCCCCTCCTTGCTCTGCCAAGGCTATACTCCTTGTTTTTAGAGTTAGCTTTATTAAACATACACTCTTCTTCAAAGAGACTCCATTCACCAAAAATCAAAGCGCTTTTTGGAAGGTTTACCCAGTAATTATCACTTTCCTAGTCTGGACCATCTGGGAATTATGTCAGAAGATCTAATATTCAGATCTTGATTAATATAATTTAGTATGCAAAGTCTCTTTTTGATCCTTACAGAAGGTCTCTACGAGCATCTCTGGAAAGCATGCTGACCGACCTCTCAGCCAACCCGTGATACTGGACGGGTAACACCTTGCACTGAAATGCTAGGCAAAAGCCCCACATAAAGCTGCATGTTTTACATTCGTACCGCTCCCTCTTCTATGAAAATGCAACAGTACCATTGATCACATTTTGTTTTCAAGGCAAGAAACCAGATATTGGCAAACAGATATGCAGTAAATAAGCGATCCACAGATCATCCAGCATACAGTAACAAGAACATTAGTTTTTTGACTTAATTAAAGAAAAAAGGCATGCACAACAAATTTTTACTGAAGATTATTTCTAACAGTTGACAAGTATATTCTGAACAGTGTCCAAGAAATTCAAGTAAGATTTTGTAAAGCTGTAGGAGTACTTTTCTCATTAATGTTTCAGGAGAATTTATAACTTTACTGCTGACACTAGGTACCACACACGATTTAGTGCAAGGTAGCAGTCTGAGGGTCTGAGCTTACAGTTCAGGGGCAAAAATTCCACTGAAATAAATTATCTTCCTACTTGTACTTATGGGGTTAAAGCTTCATTTTTCAAGCATCCGCTTTTCCAGGGGTATTACACACTAGGTCCATAAATGCTGTTACCCTTAATTTTAAGTTAAGACTCAACTACGCATTTTCTTTCAGAGACTTTTTTAAAGGAAGGGAAAATGCTCAATACCACAATTGACAAAAACAGAAGGTCCTGAATGTTACCTGTGCTTTTTGAAAGTGTAAAATATGAACAAGAGGAAAACAAAATCTGCCCTTGACACTCTAAGAGCTGCCCCACAAAAGAGACTGGTCTTGAAATACCCAATTTATAACTTCAACTTGCAAGAATGTCCACTTTAATGTACAAAGCCAAACTCTCAGCATAACCAGGCCCACAACTCAAAGCATTCGCTCGTGACTGCTGCATATGAGGACCATTCCCTTAAAAAAAGCACATACAACTGTCTGCCAAATATAACAGTTAATATGTGGGGTTTTTTTTAATGTTAGTAGGATTAGATCTGGTTAATTTTTTAACCCCAGAGGAACACCTACCTGCTCATTGTTACTGTAAGCAATTTCGATGTACAACATTAAGTTTTACCGTAACAGCTACATGTGCTTATATGTTAATGGATCTATCTGGGTTTTAGTCTTACTCATAACACACATCCATACTGTTGTACAGAACTAAAAAACTCTCAAAATCTACCTTCTCTACTTATAATTATTTCTCATTAAACACAAAAATTGGGATATTTTATTTCAAAGCAAAGGAGGGAGTCAGAAAATCTTGAGACTATTTTGTTTGCTCAGATGGCTCAGCCTAAGAGGATGCAACAGGTTCAAGTGCAGTGCCAGCCACTTCAGCACTGCCCATTTCAGTCAGCTCGAGGCATTCACAGGTAGGAACGGAGAGCTACAAACTTATGATGTAGCCGTTATTACACCCAGGTAAGAATGGTCACTTCTAACCTGCACTCTCTACAGGCTATTTCAGATTTCACAGCAGGCACCTACTCCGTGGGCACACAGCTTTCCTTCTGAGAATTAAGCTCTTTTGCTTTTTTGAGGTGTTTCTGGAAATTTTCATAGACCTTACACAACAGAGGGCTAACAGGAGTTCTGAATCCTGCATGAACTTTGCCCCTTTCCCTTTGAGATGAACATCTGAAGAATTTTCCTGCTTGTGGATGAGTCCCCTCAGTGCACCTCTTTACCTTCTGGCAAGCTGATGCTTTTAGGTGATCCAGAGTACCTAATGCATGTTTATAGCCACAGATTCCAGAAATCTTCTGACTCCCTGTTGTCGCTTGTAGCTAACTTTGCAGAATTCTCTGATGCAGACTGTGTAGTCTATGGCTACTTCTCAGTTTGTTAGTGCAGAACAGATCTGGGTACAATAGTGGAGGCAAGTACCAGCAAGTGCTGCAGGATGTATCCAGGAGGCAATTTCCAGTTTCAGAAGCTAACAGACCTGGTGTTTCAGCTATTTTATTCACACCTCTCCAGATGCCACAGCATACACACACTGTACCTATGTACCAGCTTGAAAGGCTCAGAAGATAAATGTCCCATCCCCACAATGAAGTAAGGAACCTATTCATATGAAAAGGTGCTGCTTTGTTTAAAAAAAACCCTCCAAACAACAAAAAACTCCAACCCAACCACAAAACCACCAAACCATAATGAAGTCAAGCAAAGAAAACAAGGTAAAAGGAAAACAACACAGCAAGCCAAAGTAAGCAGAGATTTGAGGGAAAATATTTAAAATGCAGATTTACAGTCTAACACTGCAAACATGACTTGTGTACAGAACAGTAAAATGTGTGCTTTCAGCCAAGTTTTTTTTAAGGGGTAACACGGTTACTGTTGATACCGGTCTTTCACATCTGTTCACACAGCAGGGCTGTCAAACTCCAGTCAGGGAGGTATCAAACAAAGGAAATGGATGCTAACAGATTCCACCCTCTGGGAAGGTTGGTACCCAGCTCCTCCAGTGCCATAAGCCAAGCCATTCACCTGCTCAGTAAGACACAACTCGGAGTGGCATGGCCAGAGCCAGCTCCACTTTACTGGCAGGAGGTCACAAGAAGTTCTCCTGATGGGAGAATTTAACCCATTCAGTGACAGGTTGATCTAGGCGTGCAAATGGGAGCTCCTACTGGTGACCTCAGTTTCAGCTTCTCTAGCAGCCTCTGCTTCTTCCAGTGCAACATACTCAACTACAGCTGTACTAACATGGTAGGCTACACAGCAGTGTGTAACAGTACTGCATGGCAGCCACATCTGAATAACTCATAATTTGCATGGGTTTTCACTGCAACAAGGTGGACACTCCCAACTTGAGTTTTATGTCTTGCTTGTGTACATACCAAAGAAAATGAAGTAAATCATTTAATGACATCCTAGCTACATCAGCTCAGTAAACAGGGCCATGACAAAAATAACTCTCGAAGCAGAAGTAATCACACCATCAGAAAACCTGTGGGAAGGTCAACTGGTGACAACATCAAGGGCCTCACAAAGAGATTACCTAAATATGGTAACTGGATGTGGCTGATAATGGGAGCAGCTCAGGAGCTGACCTGCAAGCAGATATGACACTTCTGCTTCAGTGGTAGTGAGGCAAAATGGCTAGTTCCCAGTGGTAAAAACTGGGGTCATCTCATCTGATGTCCTATCACATGCCTACCAGCACACTCACTCCTGGTTCCTTCAGGCTTCTTAACCCTCTTCCTTTCTCTTTCAAAGAAACAAGGTACAAACTGGAGAATAATGCTCCCTTCTTGTCACTCAATGAAACTGAGGTGCACTGGGGTGCTTTGTGTAGAAGGTGGAGCATTCTGATCAGGAAAAATGTCAGCTTCACACACAGGCAACTGCAACAAGAAAGAAAGATAAAAGCAGTAGGATTACAGCAGGAGAATGTTCCTCCCAGCTCCTGGAGGAAGAGGTGAGAAATAAAATATTCAGGACATGAACACTTAAACAACCACACAGGCTTCATACACCCAGCTGTGCTATGCTCACAACGTACTTCTCTCCATTTTGGTATTTCTTCCTGACTACTTTTTAACTGGGGCTGCATGCTCTTTGGGACAAGAGCGCCTCTGTTCGCCCAGCACTAGTGCAACGCAAATGCTTCTTAAAATAAACAGCATCCTAGGATGTATTTCTCATCTGCTTGCTAAAATATTGATGTAATTTTGTGGTGAAAGGGTGGAGCTTTCATCAACAAACCACTGAAAGCAGCTACCAGATAACGGCTTCTTAAGTCAGTGTGTAACCCTGTGCAAGCCAACTTCTGCAGCACCGCTGCAGGCATCTTCTGGGAAGTTGTTAAAATTCTCTGTTAGTCTAAAAACCTGCCTGATGACACAACCTGTCCTTTGATCTACTAGAGAAAGCACCTCAGATCACAGCATCTATTTACCCTGTTTGATAAGAAGCAGGCTCGAGACAGAATACAAACAGGGAAATTGTACTTTCTGCTGACAAATTTCTCAGGATTTCAGATGTCCTCCTGCAGGAATGTATTCTTCACAGAAGACAGAGCAGCACTTTTACTCACATTTAACAGATATGCGCTTCACTTGCCTACAACATAAGGGAGATGAATAGGACGGGAGGAGAAAGGACTTTCATGTTTTAGTCTTTAGTTGCTTTCCCCCTAGATCTAAAAAAAGTTTACCTTTCTAAAGATACCTTTGGGTCACATACAGGTTTTTGGTAATGGCCATGCTATTGTTACACCTCATTACCTCTTTACTTCAAGGGACTATCTGCTCAATACATAGTCTGAAGTCTGCTGCTCAGGCTCAGAATCAAACCATAAAATCACAATGCAATCCATTTTATTGAAGCAGAGAGGTCACTCAAATATTCTGCAGCTATGTGTTTTACTGGGGCACTGTGAAGAAAACCACTGCCGAGAAACTGAGCTCTGGGGGATATTGAGAAGGTTTGTAAGTGTAATTCAGGGGGGTTTTTTGTTTTGTTTTTTTTAAATAAATCATTAATTTGATTGAACCAGAAAGCACTGAACTTCAATACAGCTACTGCAGTGTTATTTCCTTTTCGTAAGAAGACCACATTAGTAACCTATATGGATTATGCAGGACCAAATCATACCATCTGATGTCCGTATATTTTTACTTTCATGCTAGCTTTTAGTTTTATGATCTAAATTGACAAACTTATAAACAGGAATGGTTATGCCTCATTCAATAGCACTAGCTAGAAGAAGCCTAGTTTTGATGCTGACCTGAAGTCTTTATATTTCTCAGCTGAATTTAAGGTCATTGACACCCGAAATAAAGGAAAGCTTCTTCTGGAAGAATCATAATCAATAAAATCTTAAAGGAAATGCAGTTACCTTGTGAGCTAATGAAAAAAAAATTAATATCTGTGTTAAATTTTGTAATACCGATATCAGTAAAAATACAGCTTGATAAACTTTTATTTTGTGCATTTTTTACTACTTTTGTATTTGAGCATAAAAAAACCTTGCCTAATTTCTAGAGTTTTGTAACACCACTCTGTGATTCTGTGAAATTAAATCATTTTCACTGCAGGCTGGCCATTTGAAGGAATGCAATCAGCTTGCTGAAGGAAATCAGCAGTAACAACCACACTTATTTTAGAGTAAAAGCTGTAAGCTTCATATGGAGAAAAGTTAACTAAAAAGTATATACTCCGAACATCTACTTACAGCCGCTGGCTAAATGATGCCAACATTCCCTGTTACTCTGACAGCTCTTAACTACTGACTGTAGTTCTAAAAAAAAAAAAAACCAAAAAACCACACACAAAAAAATCACATAAATTGAATGAGGCAGTTGTCAACAGATGATCATTTGTTTAATTGGGTTAGTTTTGTTTCAGCGCCCACCTGCCTGCACATTCCACAGATGCTGCAGAAGAGAGGACTGACATGGGAAGGACTTAATCCTACAGCAGCATTCCACACCTTTCCTGACAGTCCTCCCCAGGGTCCCAGGTGATGATTTAGAGAAGAATATTACAAAACATTTTATTTACACCAGTCTAACATTATCTAGAGAGATGTGTATAGTTTCACAACTTCTCATTCAGAAGATGATTTGGCAGTTTAGAGAATGGGCATGTGGAAGAGCAGGAAAGTTCTGGGAAATCTATACTGTGGTTATTATGGATAATCTGAGCAAAAAGCTAATTTCAGAGAAAATAAGTTTCCACAAAACCAAGTATGTAAGGAAAATTTCACTTTTAAACAACGGTCCCAGACTAGATTCAACAGAACTACTCCAGTGCATGTACAGAGAATTGAATAATGGATCCCATCAATTCAGTCTGTGTTAGAAAGCTACCATAACTTATTTTCTTTCAGGTTTTGTTTACTTAAATAGAAAAAAAAAAAAAGAGACAGAGTTGAAACATTTTTTGAGGTCCCTAGTCTTGCCAGCACATGTTAAATATCATTTGACGGTACTTCGTACATTCAGGAGCTTTGCTTCTGGGTTCTACTCAGGACTCTACATGGGTTGGGAACTCTGCCTTAACCACACACATTCATTCCTGCCTGGGCTCTAACTATCTGAAAAGCTTTAATAAGAGGTGTCTGTGTTACTTTACTACTGCAGTCTTGGTGACAGAAAAAACACAGGATTTATTAATATAATTTTAAGATTTTGGCATCTAATTTCTGATTAAACCCCCATTTTCAGTATGTCTAAATAATATATTGGATCTTTCTGTGATTTTTTTTATTACCAGTGCAGTTCTATGGCATGGACCATGGAACAGCCTCCAGTTACAATCAGCGATCATTTAAGGGAAATCAACATTAGAGTATCTGAAGGACTTCTAGCATAAACCACCAGTAATAATTATTTTTTTAAACAAGTACTGAACATACTTCAAATATATATATATAGCACATGCAAAAGTTTTTCCTAAGTTGAGACTTCAAAAGGAGGAGTTTTCTGAATACCTGGCACCTTGGTATTATGTTAAACCTGCACATGCCTTGCAGCACAAGGGTGGAAGTATTCCACCTGGTTTATTATAGAGAAATAGTCTCCCTTATAAGCCTTTAGCAACACTGAAGATTTCTTCCCACAGTTCTTTGTAATTTCCTTAAAAGAAAGGAAAAATGTGACCCACATTTAATGTAGCTACTCTTTATTACTCCTCTGTAGTGGAAAATACATAGTGCCCATGCCCCACCCCATCCATCCTCCTCCAAAAGAGAAGTTACAGTGCCTTGGTACATTAGGGACATTCTGGACATGTTATCCTTTGTGTATCTATTTCAGACCAGCCAGAAGCAGGAAACTGCCTGGTAGTTTGGAGCATTCCTCTAGCTAGAGCTCTTTACAATAGCAACTTTTCTTCTAAATGCCAAGGACTCAGAGGAGTCATCCACTGTATCTTTATTTGTAATATTCGTACAAGCATTTGTGTCAAGTACAGAGAGAACTGGTGTGAAGTTATCAATGAGTAGACATCTATGGAAAAAAATAAGAAACCTCTATGTCCTCAGCTTGTGACTACGGAGTAAGATTTTTAAAAGCTCCTCCACACATTTTCAGGAAGTATTTAGAATTCAATCACTATGGACTTTCAAGGTGAGGCAAAAGAATCACTACACAGTAAAAGAGAAAATGCCGGGAGGTACCTGAGCTAGCTGCAACTAATTTGGCTCCAGACCTGGACATGGTCAACTTGAATCAGTCAGCCTCAAAAAATAGCCAACTGTTAAAATCACTCTAGTTACCTGCACACCACCAGAGCACTTGAATGAGCTGGTTCACCTGCAGCTCGCCGGGGACTGTGCACTATGCTTTTGCAAAAAAAGCCACGTGTGCCCTCAGATTCCCAAGTAGCATTAGAAAATGGGATGGGGACAGGATAACTCTCCAAGTCAATCTGCAAACTCCATAGGAAAGATTACTGCAACTACCACAATACAGTTCAAAGTCATCCCAAAGTATTTTTTCCCTACAACTAGTTATGTGCTCAACTACAGATCCAACCAAATCATGGGTAGCTAATCCTGTACTTACAAATCAAACCAGCATGAACTCTGTGATTTCTAGGCCCGCACTGAAGAGCTAGTTATAACAGGGAAGATGACAAGTAATATGTGACAGAAATGAAATGAACAAAAGAAGAAAAATAATTTCCCTGGGTTTTTTAATCTCAAATATCCTCAAATTGGCAGAAGATTAAAGAATATTTCCCCCCTAATAAGATACGCTTCCTCATAATTGTAATGTCAAAATCCCTGACATCTGATCCTACTTTATCTAACACAACTGAGAAAAAAAGGATACCCTGTAAACCTGAGGTAAATAGTTGGAAATAAAGTCAAATGTTTCACTTCTCAATTAACAATCATCCTTACATAAAGTATCTGGACATATTATGTAAACAGAAAGGGCATGGAAGAGCACTGTAAAGCTCCATGGCCCTGTATCTACCAAACAGTTTAATACAGAAAGAGGAAAGCATATAAAACTCATGCAGGTTTTAAAAAAATAAAGTGGAATTTTTAAAAAATGTGATCAATACCATTTGTGTTTTCAAATGTAACAAACTGTATGCAAATAGTAACAAAATGTATGCAAAATCAGGACAACTTATGTTAAGAACTGAATATACTAAAATGTTAAGAAATTAAAATTAAATATATTTATAGACAAAAAATATAAAATCAAATGATGAGATGGTAAAACTTACTGGATTGGCCAAATACTTGGAAACAGAATTTAAGTGCATTCAAACCTGCCCTTTGACTGCTTAGCTTTTCCTACCTACCTGACATACTTGACTTTTTAGGGGTTTTGTATATGTATATGGAGCTAATTAACATGTAAACATATATTAGTTGTATATTGCAGACTGTATTAAATAAAACTTATAAAATTTGTATTCAGTTGTGACTTGTCCATTAGAAAACATATGCTAGGCAATTCTCCACACAAAGCATCTGATTTCTGCACTCAAACAGCATTTTGGCTCAGATAGCTTGATAGCTGACCTCAGTTTGTATTTATTTTCCACATATTGGGAGGAGGTGGGGAATGATCAGCACCAAAAGTAGACTCCCCCAGACTAAATTCTTTCCACGTCACCCAAGAAGCCAAATCTGCAGCATACCAGAACTCTAGTTGATATCCCAGTGAACCAGTCATGAAGGACTTCATTTTCACCTTCATTTTCAACCACATGCAGACAGAACAAAAATTAAGATCTATGCAAATACATCTCTTGCAATATCTAAAAAAGAAAGAGCGCAAAGCTTACATACCTAATGTATCTATTTTTGCTGCCTCACACCACAGTTGAACGTAAGAGACTAAAATTAGGCAGTCATCTCACTTTGAGAGCTGCATCCCTCAGGCTTAGCAGGTATCACTTAATTTCTGCTACAGTAACACACAGGAATTTGTTGTAAACTATAAAAGATACACATGCCTGGAGTCAGTTGTGCACTGAAATCTCTAATGACATGAGCTAGAGTAGACAGTCATCACAGAGCCAGTATCACAGCAGAAAAATTTCCATGGGCTTCTTTCAGAAGTTTACCACACAAAAGCGATTTGCTTCACTATTCTCAGGTTCTTTCTGATCTTTGCACAGCACCAATCCTCGATTTCCTATCACTCCCACATTGTGAGGAGGAGAGAATCAGGTTCCTAAGAGATGACAACCCACCTCACCAATATCAGCCAGAAGCACCTCCCTGACCTGAGTATGCTGCAATTTAGCCACGAGACTCAGGCCACATCCACTTCCCACTTCTACCTTGGGCACTCCTGAATTACCTGTTGGATGGCTTAACAGCTTCCAGAGGGAAAGCTGAGAGTAAGGATAACCTCAGCTGGGAAGGCTGCTGTCCTGGGAACAGAGGTGGGAACAGACCTCCTAACCCCCACTTCCGACACAAACTGGACAATAGTCAGAAGAATAAGCATCCATTCCAAGCTCAGACACCAAGCTCCCCTTGCAGATTTCCTGTGAATCCAAGACATGAAACATAGCCTAGGTTCTGCTCCAATGGAAAGCACTGTCAGCAGTTCAGTGCCTCCACAAACTTTTAATTTTCTCTAATCATAAGTAGTTCTCAACCTCATTGAAACACAGCAAGTCCACGCTTCAATGTCAATCCAGACAGCACACTGATTGTTTCACAAGGATCTCTTGTATTTTCTAAAATAATTGTTAGAAACACTACAGCTCTGCTAAACAAGACTGAGGCAGCATCCCCTCCGGAGTCCTGCAATGACAATGAAAACCAGAATTTCATAATGCCTTTAATGAAAGCACCACTTCCAAAAACTCCTATTCAGCAAGAAGGGGGGGGTGGGGAAGAAAGCTGACACAAGCACTGAACAAAATCCATGCACATTAATTCAGTCATGAATTTTATTCAATTGTCAAAACCTTTCAGATGGAAAATGATCCTTTAGGAAGCAGTCTGAGTGATGATCTCTTTATTATTTCTTCAATACAAAATACCAAACACAATTACAACAAAAAACATTGAAGAACATTTAGTCCGCATCTGATCCGAAACGTGTGCACAAACACAGGAGGCATTAATTTCATGGCCCTGACAGCAACTGGGGTAAGATGCTAGGGGTCAGAGAGATGACAGCATTCATCATACTGAATTATTAGTCCTTTCAGCCCTTCAAACATCCTAATCACAGGCACATTTACAGCCATCCTGGTTTTCAAAAGATGCGACTGCTTATCAGCTGTTTTCAACCCAAGCGCCCGGACTCCCCTACCGCAGTAAGGGCAAAAGCAGCAGCACAGCCACAGTTCACTTGGCGATTCAGAAACTTGGGCCCAAACCAACTATTCGCACAAGCCAATGCAAGTCCTCCAAAGCACTCAGGCTGCACCTGTTTGTGTCAGTGACTGCTTTGGCTCATGGCTGATAAAATTAACATCCTCTGCTCTCGAAGACTTTCTACTCATTTTAGAGTTCAAGTGTCCTGTATATATTCTTCCTAAAAGAGAGCACTGTAGCACTTCCACAGCTTACAGCGGGACAGGTGGGATGCAACACAGCGGCATCTGCATCAGAACCAACACAGAGCCATTCTCTCTATGCCACTTGCCAACAGACCACATTGACAGATTTTCACTACAATGAGTTTATAGTCCTGGAGACCACTGAAGAGCACTGTCACAAAGCCATGTACAGATTAATTGATATATTTATATCATCTTAATAAAATTAACGGGTATCTCCTAAACTGCAACTGCACTGACAAAGTTACATAGCTTTCAGTTTATAGTCATACTGGCTTTGCCCAATTTACTTCATTTACAGGATCAGCATGGTCTGGGTTGCTTTTTGTACTCTACATGTTGTTTCTTTAATTTTCTACAGCTAACTCCTGGACAATTGTCAGCAAGAGGGCTTTTTTTTTTGGAATTCAGTAACAGAATTTTAATATTATTGGAAAACCTAAACTGACTACATCTTTGCTCAAGTTCTCTTGGCTTTGTCAAACAAATTGTTTTCATGGGAAAAAAAAGAAAAGTCTAACCCAAAATCCAAGAAGGGGAAGTGTTTTCAGTATGGGAAATTAGAAACTTGTACAGTAATTTTATGAGCCACTCTGTAGAACATAAACACTCGGTAAGGGTTCATACCAATTATACCTCTATAATTATTTTAGATCTCAAGTCAAATACTTAAGAGAAAGGGAGTTATTAGTCTTTCAAGATTTCTGTCATGCAGATCAGGTTATCACCTTATTTAGTTATATTTCTGAAAAGAATTTGCTACAAAGATAAAATGCCTTCCCAGCACAAACTAAAGCTTTTGTTTTAATCAACTCGTCTAAAAACATCCAAGACAAGTAGAACAAAAAATAAAGAAGAAAAATACATTTGTGTATAGAGTCATGAAGGGGAGACAGATTTATATATCTGATGGGCTAGCAATTGACGATACACAGGACCATCACTTCTCAATAGATAAAGAATAATAAAAAAAAATCATCAAGTTACACTAGTATTTGATATTCAGTGAAAAAATAATCTATGCTTATGATCCAAACCAGCTTTATTCTATTAAGGCCCCATTTGCATTACTGGGAATTTCAGCAAATATATTACTCTGAGATCAGCCATCTCAAATATTCACAGCTGCCTGAGAGTATTACTGCATTGAAAAAACCCACAGAATAATAAAGAATGCTAAACAGTATGTAACATTGCAGACTTCTTATATAGGGTAAGATGGTGGCAGTACTAAGAAAAGTCACTTAAGGCCTTCACTAAGTCACTTAAGCATCTGTGTAATCCTAATGTCTTCAGTGAGAGTACACAACAAGTTCCAGTATTCTGATGGATGAGGTTGTTGGCCTCCCATTTATACAGCTACAAAAAAAATATCCCAACACATTTCAATCGATCAAATAAATTAATAGATCTGAAAGAGATGCTGAATTCCTCACTCCCATGGCTATTATGATGCCTTAAGGCTGGTAAAGCCCTACAGATGCCTTTATGAAGTAATTCATTACTATTCTTGTATTGGTTTTTGGGATTCAATGATTAAACTTAATGATGCTACACTTCTGCATCCAATTACATGCCTTAAAATGGTCAACTCACAGTAGCTCTCAGGTTACCACCCCAATCTCAAGCATTCAGGCACATGCTTAACTTTCCACTGCGAGTTTCAAGTTAAACGTGTTCGCATGAGTAGGTGTGAGGTAACAACTTGTTTCTCCTTAAACAAATGGGGGATATCTTCCAGTTAAACAATAATTTAATTTTAAGGATTCTACCTCTTACCTCTCTACACATGTATCACGTTTTCCAAGTTTGTATTTACCTTCCAGTCTCACTTACTGGTTTACTTAGCCAATGACATATGGCACATTGGCTTTATGGGCTGTCTTAGTTGTTTCTGTTATCCTTTCTGCCAGCTTTGCATATAACCCCTTAACATCATCTGTTGCTTACTGTGACAAAGCATCTCTATTTTAATATTGTCCTAAGCAATCACCTGTACTGTCTCCCACTGATTATTTTTTCCCCTTTTTGTGCGGATGAAGTTTTACCAATGCAAGAGAAAAGCCATTGAGGTCAACGGATGATGGCTGCCTTCTTGTTTCTTCTAGTCATCATTTCCCTTTCTGTAACTTCACGTCAGGCAAGTTTTGGGTTTTTTTTGTAAAAGTTTGGTTATCAAAAGTTCAAAGTACCACAGTACTTGATGGAAATGTGAATTTTCTTTTCTATTACAATTTATATCTTGATCTTTGGGTTGAATTAAACTACCATACCGCTACTTTCAGCGGCTAATGACTAGGGTGTGTTACTGCAGATAGCTGTGTAAGAGCGGCAGAGCAAACAGTAAGTACTTCAATCTGTGAGCTACTGCTCTTTCTTCCCCCTTTTTTTTTTAAAAGAAAACAAAACAACTGAAAGCCTTGCAGATACATAAGTCACAACATACATTAACTCACCTGGACAAGACTAAGGATGAAGTTACATGAATTGCAAACTGAATCAAAAAGTCATTATCACTAAAGGAAGATCTCACTTTTCCATTCTATTTAACCTGATGCCAAACTGCGCAATTCTTCCACCTTCAGCTGGCTCTGAGGGTTTCCGTGAGAGGCAATGTGAACTGAGGCCTCCAACTGTAACTCAAGAGTGGAAATTTGGGGAGGCCTAGCCTAATTTTGAAATAAATGTTTCCCAAGAGACCAAATCAATACTGTAGCTCTAGCTACAAAGAAGAGCTTATTTGTATCAGCTCTGACACCTGCCAATCAACATGGAAACACTTCCTATTCTTTGCTTTCAGGCACCTACAGATGATGCTAGCTTCAAATACACTTCTGTGTATTCAGACAACTTTGAAAATCAGATTTAGGCACAGTAAGCACCTGCCATTAAGATAATTACTTTTTACATATGGAAGTAATTTACTTTTCAAATTACAGACAAATATGTAACCTTCCAAACATTTAGCACTTTGTGAGGTAAGTGAAGTACTATTATTTCACTGCAAATACCCCTCTGGTCACAGACTAGAGGCCTCAATTCCAGCTTATTAACCTGAAACCCTGGACTTCAGTTTCCCTAGTACCGAACAATCACAACCCATGGATGATCCAAAATTTAAGGGCCAGAGACTGATGGGAGTATACTGCATGAAAACTGAAAAGCTGTAATAATTCAGGGGTTAACTAATCTATTTATTGAGAACTTGTGTGTGCGCTAAGTACAATTATAGCTGGTTATACTTTTCTTATCCACTGCCAATTTAGTACTACAGATGTGCCAAGACGGGGTTCACGTGTGCAAAGGAGGCTGCCATGCGAGCACTGACAGAGCACGACCAGTGTCGCATCCCTTCCGCTTTCCCGACCTGCAAAACGAACACAACACCAGCACTCCGTGAGAAGCCTCACCAGGGCAGCAAGGGCGGCCGCGAAACACGACTGTCCTCTGCGGACCCGGAGCCACGGCCGGTACCGGGGCCGAGCTACAGCCCGCACCTGCTGGCGCCGGCGGCCGCTTCCTCCCCACGGACCTCCCATGGCGGCGGGCGGGCCCTGCGAGGCGCGCTGCATCCCGCCTGCCGGAGCGGCCTGAAGAGAGGCGAAGGGGAACGTACGCCGGCCGGGCGGCCAGCACGGAGCCGCGGACCCGTGGTCGACATCAGCGACCGCCGCTCCCCAACGGCTGCCGACTCACGGGGACCGCCAGGCCGGGGCCCCCCTGCCCTGCCCGGCCCGCCCGGCTCACCTGCACGCCCGTGTAGTTCTCGAAGAAGAAGAGCACCATGCTCTGGTAGATGGTGTAGAGGCGGTCGTCCACCTCCCGGTAGAAGCGGGCGGGCAGCACGGCGGACAGCAGGCGCCAGGCGCCCCAGGCCAGCACGTAGGTGGGCGCCGTGCCCATCATGACGGCGGCGGGCAGGACATAGCGCATGGAGTAGGTGTGCAGCACCAGCGACAGCAGCATCTTCCCGCTGCCCCCCCGGCCTCACCGGGACACCCACATGGGCAGCGCGCTCACACACAGCCCGGCAGCCCCGCCGACCGCATCGCCCGCCGTGCCGGGCAGACCCGCCAGGCGGGCGGGGAAACAGCAACGGCGGCCAGGGGAGGAAGCGAGGGGGACGCGGGAGCAAGCACCGGCTCCAGCTCACAGCTCCCCCGACACTACCTCCGCCACCATATTGCCCGGCCGGAGGAGGAGCCGCGCCGGCAGGAAGGCGGCCCCTCGGCGGCTGCGGGGGGACTTCCGGGATGGGCGGGCAGTGCTGTGGCTCCGCCTCAGCCGCAGCTGTGGGGATGGGCTTCGCCTCTGCTGCCTCGGCAGGCTCTGGCGGGCGCGGGGCCTTCCGGTCAGCCGGCGCTGGGTTGTATCGCCGTCCCCTCAGCTCTCCGCTCGGGCCTCGGCACAGGGAAGTGGCTATGGCAGCCTTCGGGAGCGGGGGTGCCGAGCTGCTCCCTCATGGTGTGGCCGGCCATTCGGCACCATGCGAAACGAGGCACCCTAATGAGCTGTAATTGGCATTGATTGTAACTTAGCTCAGCTGAGAATGAGATTTATTCCCCCTCCCCCCCCACGCTTTCTGCCATGAATCCAAAGTGGAGTACTGAGAAAACTCTGCTTGCTCTTGCCAGCTACAGCCGCAGGGTTGGCCCGGGGTTGGTACACGCTTCGCGCTTCCCCGTTTGCGTTCTGGCTGCTCCGGGACATCAGGAAAGCCGGCAGCCACCTGCCCCGCATCCCCCCCTTCAGAACCCCAACAGCCGGGTGACAGCAGCAGCCAGGTGCACCAGCTGCTTTAGAAGAAGACGCAAGAAGGCTTGTAGAAAATAGTAGCATAATAGCTTGCCCAGAGGGAGCTTCTAGCCCGTAGTGAAGTATTTATTCCTTGCTTTTAAAAAGTTTCATCCTCAAGCTTATGACAGTTTCATTGTTCTAAAAGAAGTGGATGCTTAATACCTTCTGCTAAGATCTGTTTCCTTTGCCAGGCCTTAACTAGGACAAGCTTTGTCCCTCGCTGTTGTTTACCTCGTGCTAGCTGGTTTTTAATGTGTGTTGAGAATCGTATCCTTAGCAGATCAGCAAAACAGGACTGGGGGAATGATACTAGACTGGAGTACTGAGGCGATGTTCAAATCTCTGCAGTGAGAATTCATCTTTCCGTGTCCCTGACAAGACTAAATGGTCTTTATTTCCTCCCCCCACCCCCATCCACAAACATGGGGGCAGGAGGGATCATGGCAGCAGTTCTGTCTGGACTCCTTGTCCTGCTCAGTGACATTTCTGTCCTCATTGAGTAACTGTGTATGTTACCCTTGGCCCAGGACTACCAGAGTAGACGCACCTTCCCCATCATCGCCTCTTTTGACAGGGATTTTTTCTTCTCTAATGTGAGCAAAGCTAAGCTGGACAGAACATTGAGGAAGAAGCTTCAGTTTTGTGATGCTTCTAACATGGCCACGTGGCAGAGGAAGTAATTCACCATGATACAGGGAGGAGAACAGAAGGAAGATAAAACTCATGCCAGCAGAGCAGAGCCAGGTATGCAGAAATGAGCACTTTGGCAGGGTGGATACGGCAGGGTGGGTTGGAGAGTGGATCCAGACATGCTGCTTTGCAAAAGTGACTTCAGAGAGAGACTTGTGTGTTTGGTTAATGAGACTGCGATCAGGGGTAGATTAGTGGTCCATAAAATATACAGTGAACTGGGGTTGGGAAAAGGCAGAGCACTGGGTAAAATACAGTGCAATTTAGCTAGCTGGGTTTCAAGGCAGAGTATGAACTTGTGAGATGAGGGTTAAAGACTCAGTGAACAGCCTGAAGACGTGAGTTGCAGTTCATATTAAGGAATGAACTTGAGGCCTCTGATTCCATGTGTATAAAATCGTATCTTTTCTCACAGGACTATAAATTTACTCCTACTTCTGAAGAATCTCCATATTATATGACTACAAATAATCTGCAGAAACAAACCGTACTGCCTCTGGAGGAGGGTTTGCCTGTCATATAATAAATAAAGAACTGGAGACACAACTTGAACAAAAAGGGAAATAAAATATCAAGCTCGTCAAGAAATAATGCGCATTCTATGCACCAAATACAACAGAGATCTAGTGGAAAAGTAGTACATGATCTCATAGATGAACTCAGACATTTTAAATCTGGCATTTTTTGATACATTTAAGTGCCAGACTTGGAAACCTTAATAATACAGTTTAGGATTTGTGGGGCCCTTTTGTACATACATGGCCATTCTTCCTATCTTGAATCTGGCTCAGTTATATGCCCCAATGTTAAAAATGAGTGCCAAGATCCTTCAGTTCGTTAGGCTTATGTCTAAAATACCATACCGCTACCAGTTTTAGCGTATTTGCTTCTGGATTCTTTTGAAGTATTTGGTTCCTCCTATATTACCAATGAGTAAATACGACTGCTTGTCTTTTCTTTGACGTCTTTTGTATTCCACATGTTTTTAACATGCCCCCTCTTTTTCCTTTTTTGTTACACTGATGTTTGAATTTCATTTTTTTCTTCTATTTGATGCTTTTTCACATTCTTAATCTGTTACCATCCCACACCACAGACATGAGTACATGTGCACACACTTCCCTTCTGCTTTTGATAGTTTTGTTTTCAACAGGCTTTTTCAGGACACTTCCTTTATCAAGTATATTTTATCAAATGTATACATACTGGTTTAGTCTTTAGTCACATAAAAGGTACAGAGCCTCCTGCACAATGGCTTAGGGCTTGCTTAATTTACCAGTATAATTATATCAGTATGATCTGATAATATGGTGTTGAAATGTCTGCAATTGAATGAAACCCAACCTTTTCAGTTCAAGAAACAGGTATGCCACGATGATTAGATCTGGGACACTGCCACCTAGTCCTTGCTTCTCTTGATTCATAGTCACTTTTTATCCTAGATCATTCTCAATTGTGCTGCAGGAAATCTGACTATCGATCTTTCACATTCTAGGCTACAGAGGCAAAATAAGAAAAATGTTCTGATTTCTAGTCCTATGAAAGCATATGCCCTAAATACATCTCCCTTAACTGAAATATCAGCAGAATTGCTTTCTACTGGAAGAAGCAAAATTACCCCACTTATGGTGATTAGACTTACATTTAGTAAAATTAATTCTTCAAATCTGTTAAGGTATTATTTTCTTCTGTAGAGCAATCTTGAAATTCAAAAGAATAAACAAGCCTGCAATTTTGGGAAATGAGCATCAGTCTGCCATGCCTAAGGAGCTCAGCCTGTTTGGTGTGGGCATAATTATTTAGTGTGAACCTGATTATTCTAGTGTTAGGTTCTTCTGCCAGCGGTTGTCACCTCTAAGGTGGCCAAACTCACCAAAACTTGGAAAAATATCAGATTTTCATCTTCCAGTGGAAAATACCAGTGACCTCTAAAAGGAAGCACAAATCCTGTCACTAGGCACCAGCTCTGAGCGTTAAGGGATTTTCCCACACTGCTAATCACAAAATGGTGTTTTGCAATTCTGTCACCCACTCACTTTAATTATCAATTAGACTAAGCAAAGCCAGATAACATTAGATACAAATCAAACTGCCTTGAAGTTTAGAATGTAAACCTTTACAGCTAGTCTTATCTTCAACAATATCCTGCAAGGTGATTTATCAGTAGTACCTCTGTTTATATACGTTGAGAAACAAGGCACAGGTATTAAGGCCAAAGGGCTGGATCCAAATAAGAACTGAAGCACTTGAATTCCTCAAGTCCAGGACTCTGAGTGGGTGCCTAGGCATTCTATGCAGTGCACATCGTACAGAGAGCTAAGCAGCGCAGAATAGGATCTACAGCAGTCATCAGTCTGAGCAGAAAGTTGATTAAAATTAGCAAGATCATTGTGTATTTGTGTCAGGTCAGGTAAAAGGAAGTGCCGGGGACAGTGTTGTGGCCTAAGAATGGTCTTACAGGGCACCATTCTGGATTTCAGAAACACATCTGTCAACTTGAGATCAACAACCCTTAGGTTGCTCTCAAAAGAGTTTGGTAACACGCACTTTTTAAAATGAGGCTAGAAAAGACACCAGTATCACCTCCTGGTTCAGAGAGCTAGATTAGACATGGATTCAGTTTGCTGAGAGTATTGTACTCTTACGTCTCATCACTCAAGTGGGTGACCTGCAGGGTAAGAATAATGAGCATCTTTCATGGTGAAGATGCATTTTCTTAGCAATTGCTTAATATAATGGGAAAAAAAAATTACTGCTGGATTAGATTCCTGCTAGATTAGATTAGTTAGACTAGTTTAGACAAGAAGACTAGTTTAGATTACAGGTCCTCTAGCTGTGTGCCTTTTCTCTTTAACAGTGGCCATTGCTTTCTGCATCTCTCCGTGTCTGGTCCAAGAGATGTAGGCTTCCTTGAATCTTGCATTCCTCTCCAAATTCAGGTGAGTTTGCAGGGCTCCTTGTGCCTCTGTCCCTTGAGACTGCCCTCACACAGAACATAAAGCTGTACATCATCTACCTGGTCCACCTCAGAAACATACCTACATGCCTGTGCTGTGCTCATTCTGTTCCTCACCCTCATGTCCCGCACTGAAACTATGAAGAACCACAGTGCGGCAGCTTCTGTTTTGAGCTAATTCCATGGCCCCATGAGAGGATTTTCCATCATATGTCCCTGGGTGGCACTGGTCATGGTCGTGTTCATAGTGTGATTTACAGTCTTCTGCATCATGCCCTTGCAGTGAAAGGGAAACTCAAGTTCAGCTGTACGTTAATTGAGGCTGGTTTCAGTTCTTCTTTGCCTCCTATGAAATTTCTTCTTGAGGAACTCTGCAAGTCAGTAAGAATGGCAGAAACAGAAGAAGTAAGGATGAGGCAAACTTCTTCCATCCTCTCCCAGCCTTCTCTAAGCCTTCCATTTGTAGTTCAGGGTCTAGAGCCAGGTGTCACTTCTATATATACAGCTGTAATCACCAACAGGTTTATCCTACATGTACCCATCCATTCTTCCCTTTACCCATATTGGCTTTTAGCCTCCACCGCATCCTTTGGCAAGCAGAGGAATCCTCTCCTTTTGTTTTGAATCTTTCTCATTGTCATTTCATTTTATATACCTTAGAACTTCTATTGAAAGACAGAAAATCCCTTTCCACTCTTTGTGCCACTCATGATTTTTACAGACCTCTGGTATCACCTCCAGGCTGTCTGTTTTCCAGGGTAAAATTTTCCTTGGTTTTGCAGCATATGAAAGCTGTTCTATAACTTCTGTCTCACAAACATAGCCAGCATTATCTATGGCATTTGCTAACTTTACAAGTTCCCCTTTGCAAGTGATTCTGCTTTTACCAATAACAAATCCCAAAATTTCATGTGAGACATTATGTTCACTCTCACAGGATTTACCCATAAAAATAACATTCACACTGTCTGCTACGTACAGGTCTAGTATAATGTCACCATTTAGTAAATCAAACTAGTAAAGGAAGAAGAAACACTTTGTCAATGGTTCTAAATCACATTTGGTGACCCTAGGGAAATGCCAGTTCTCAAGATTCTTGATAGATCATGAGTGTTTTAATGAACACAGACACTTTTGCATCAAGATGTATTCCTATCATCTTTCATCTGTCTCCAACTTTTCTCCTTCCCCTGCTTTCAGCCTTCACCCATCAAACTCTCAGTCTCCCTTCCAAAATTTATCCTTTGCTCTCTGCTCTGCTCTGTCTCTACATGTTTTTTCCCAATCTCCTTCCCAGGCAAACCTAGCTAATTTTACTCCCATGACTCCTGTGCATCCCATTCACATTTCTCACACAATGTCAGTCTCTTTTTTCCTAGTGAATCCTGGTTTGCTCTTAATTTCCCCCGAGAACTCCTAATCCTGTTATCCACTTTTCTGTATGTCAAAGTCTCCTTGCTTGAGTGATTCTAATTTTTACTTCCTGCCTTCTTGGTCACAGTCCAGTCTTCCCTCAACAATTCTCAGTCACAGCTTCACCCTCGACCAGCAGCTCTAGCTTTGCCTTTTTTCTCCCCTTTGGTCAAGCTGTTATTCCCCATGTATGCAACTTAGGTGGCCTCTTCCTCCGTGGTACTTCAGTGAAGGCAGGGAGACCACTGAGAGAATGGCAGAAATAAGGTACCATCACCCTCCAGCTGGTCCCTGGACAGCCTGAAGGAGACAAAACATGCTGTCTCTCAGAAAGGACAACATCTATACAGCTGGTTCAGTGAGAACAGGATTTGTGCCCTTTAGTTGGTAAACTCTGGGTTCTCTGTTGTGCGCTTGCAAACAGATTTATCCCAGGCCTTTGCCAAATTGGAGACAATTTTCACTGTAGCACCAGAAGATATGACCGTAGCTTAAATGCGACTCACTGGCTTAGCAAATATCAAATACCTTTTCAATGGCCAATAGTAATAGAGAAGTAAAAGGTTATGAGGATACTAACATAGAAGAATAGCATATTTTCCCTTGCTATGTTTCCTAAAGGAATGCAGTTTAGGAAATTTCAACTCCAAATTTTAAAATAGACAAAGACAAGACATCAAAGAAAAGCCCTCTGACATTTCAAATGAAAATGCATTAATGAAAACGGAACAGATTTTAACAGTAGGTGATATTACAGTTCTCACATACCATTAGGGCTGTGTTCAAAGTGGAAATCCAGTTGAAGGACAAGTTAATATTTACATACAGAAGCCTAAGAAACCTGGGATCATAAAAAACTTGATAAAAGAGCTTATGTGGTGTGCACAGGTATAGCTAGAGCTGCTTGTGTTTAGCAGAACTAGGAAAGCCAGATGAGCTATATGTATGAGTGTTTAGGGAAGCATTAGTTACCTCCTTCTGTCTAAAATTTGAATTCTGTACTACCCATAACCACATACGAGGGCTTTATTCAGAGTAAACCAGCAATGGACAGTATGGCTTCATCATAATGAGACTGTAGCACGGAAGTATTTTGCTGTAGGGATCTGTTGCAGTTAGTGTAGTTAGGTAAGGTCATCCAAGACTCACTGCATCTTGTCTGTGAACCTCATCCACAAAAGAAACAGGTAGGCTGTTCTTTTTCACCTCCAGGGATGGCGACTCCACCACTTCTCTGGGCAGCCTGTTCCAATGCCTGAAATTTTTCCTAATACCCAATCTAAACCTGCCCTGATGCAACTTGAGAGTATTTGCTCTCGTTCTATTGCTTGTTTCTTGGGAGAATACACCAACCCCCCAGCTCACTACACCCTCCTTTCAGGTAGTTGTAGAGAGTGGTAAGGTCTCCCCTCAGCCTCCTCTTTTCCAGGTAGTGTTCACCAGGAAGACTGGGTTCAAGTCCTGGCTCAGATAAAGGCTTCCTATCTGCTGGTGTTCAAGTTATTTTGGTTTCCCATTTACAAAATGAAAGTAATACTTATCTTACAAGGTCATTGTAATGGCAAATTAATTAAGTTTAGAGGAAGGATACTCTTGTGATTAAGGGACGGCATGGAATCTAAGTTTGCCTCCTGACTGCGGACTTTCTGTAGCACCTGGCATAAGTTACTTCATATCTCTGTGCCTCAGTCCCTCTGGTGTAAAGTAAGGACAGTATTTCCTCCCCACACCCTTTATTTGTTTAGATTGTGAGTGGAGCTGGTTGGAAAAATTCTGAACATGTTTTTAATTGAGCGTTTGCTGACTCATCAAAAATCTAGAGTTTCAATGAGAATCCTACCCAGCTTCCTGACAGCTTGCTGACCTGGTTCCTTGGCAGAGATCTGGGAAGTGCAGGGAGCCGTGGCTCTCAGGGCTTCCAAGCTCATTCTTCCTTGATAGCTGGAGCTCTCAGTGTCCACAGCTGTGGGACAGCCTGCTGTGTGGGGACTCCCACTGCTCACGGCTCCGGGGCAGTCCACCTCTGGTTCTCTGGAGCTGCAGTTTCACGCCTTTTTTTCTAAATAGGGTATTGTTCCCAACAGAAGGAAAGCATATTCTGAAATAACAGAGCCTTCTGTAAAACAAAGTCACCCTTCTCTGTTCATCTTTTCTGAGCAGGACTGGTTTTGTTTTAGTGTCAGTACATTGCATAAGATAAGGAGAAGGACAGCCCTCCAATTAAGAAGCAGTAAATCATATAGAGAGAAGACCAACACAGTGGTTACAGTTAGCCCTTTCACCACCTCCCACAATATATTTGTCACTGTTTCCAGTCTCAACACTAGACACATTGCTCAAGCCATTTGACTACGGATGGGCCCCTGGTGTAAGACCAGGAATTAGTTGGCTGATCTTCATTCTGCCCACTCCCTCTTCCTGTAAAGGGCTGGCGATACCTTTACCCTGTCCTTACCTGACACCAAAGAAAAGGGGTAACAATAATAATGTTTTAATAATATATCCAGCATCAGCAAAACTGATCTCTGTTCATCTCTGAAGCAGTAATTTGAGACATACGACATTCAAAGACTTCCACAGAAGATGAACACACAAAGTCACAATTCTATGTCTGTTCACCTGTAATTTGTGAATGAATAGATGTAAACAGGGCAAATGTAAATAAACAGGTTGCCCCCTCTTTGGCTGTAGGGCATACGTATATCTGTATATGGCAAATAATTACTTAAGAAATGAAAAATAAATCAGCCATGTCAATGCTAAAAAGGCACTGATGGTGAAGTTGCCAGGTGCAAAATATCTGTTGATGACATTGATGATGACTTGCAGAAAAATGTAAAACTGACACATCTCAAGACATTGTCAACTTCAGGCCACTCACATTAAGAAAAGCTTATTTCCAGACTTCTTTCTTGAAGTCTCTTCAGTCGTCTTTATCCTGGAGAAAACAAATCTAATTTCTTCAATCTTTTATTTTTTATGCCACAATTTCTAAATTTCTTCTCATATTACTTTTTTTTTTCTTGACTCTCCCTGTTGTGTAAACCACTTGTTAAATCCTGAGTTTGAAAACCTTGCCTAGCAGAACAGAACAGAATATTTTATTCATGTTTTGCAAATGCTTTTGCTTGGAGAGATAAGAACCAAGCAGCCAGAAGGGGAGAGTCAAAATGATGAACCATGTGTGAACACCCAAGACCTCTGCAATGGAAGTGATAAACCATGTATGAACACCCACGACGACTGGTATTCTCCTTGGGAAGACATTCTGAAAGAAGCAGTATGTAAAAAAAAGAAAGAGCAGCGTTAATCTCTCAAAGGTGGCTGCAGTACAATACGTAAGGACAATCTCTCATAGGTGTATGTAAGCGTGGGAGATGTGGGTTGGACAAATGGACAGTGATGGTGGGGGTGGGTTGAGAACTGGCTGAATGGCACTGCTCGAAGGGTTGGGATAGATGGCTCAGAAGCTCGTTGCAGGTCTGTAGCTAGCTGTGTGCCTGAGGGATCAGTGCTTTGTCAGTTCTTATTCAGTGTATTCATCAATGACCTGGATGTAGGGACAGAGTCCCCTCAGCAAGTTTGCTGCTGATAGTAAACTGGGAGGAGTGGCTGACACACCAGAAGGCTGTGCTTCCATTCAGAGAGATTTGGATGGGCTGCTCCACCTTTATTCTTCCCTGGTGAGGCCACATCTGCCGTACTGTATCCAGTTTTGGGCTCCCCAGTTCACAAAAGACAAGGAACTACTGGAGAGAGCCCAGTGGAGGGCTACAAGGATGTTTAAGGGAGTGCATCATCCCTTGTATGAGGAAAGCCTGAGAGGTTGTGGAGTCTCCTCTGGAGATATTAAAAACCTGACTGCATGTGACCCTGTGCAACCTGTTCTAGAAGATCCTGTTTTACTGGCAGGGTTGGACTAGGTGGTCTCCAGAGGTTGCCTCCAACCCCTACCATTCTGTGAATCTGTGATATTTACTGTGGACTCTTAAACTGAGGACATAAATTGCCACAAATCTACTCTTTGTGAGTTATGCTTAGCTTCTCCTATTAGACATAATTATTTAAAGTATCTGTTCAAAGTTCTGGAGGAGAGAAGTTAGAAATGCAGCTGAGAATCAACATCACAGGCTGCAGAAATGATGTTCCAACTCCACTGGAGCCTGCAGGGAGCTGCCACACCAGTACAACAGGGGTTGCTACTATAATCCAGAGTAAATGCAAGTATGTCATCCAGTTCTACTTCGGGCAATACAAAATTTAGCAATTTCTCATTAACTTCTTTGAAATGTCTGATGAAAGAATTTATTGGCTTTTTAAATTATTGCCCATCTACCAGCAGTGTGTCATGGTCTCCTGAGGGTGGGCAGAATATGCTGCATGAATGAAGAAAAGGGGTAACACTGAATCTGCAGCTTTCAATTATATCAGTACATGGTGCTACACTTAGGAAAGGTATGCTGGATAGTGTTTCAGCCTGACTTCACAAGACTTTAAAATCTATTTTTAATACAAAAAATTATCAAAGAGACTGAAGTTGCTGTAATACAGGAGAAAATGCAAATTGCATTTGGCAGCAGTAGTTTATGCCAGACAAGATCGGTTTCTTTAGTAAGGTATCTGTAAAAATGCAACGGCATAGTCAGGTTCTGTAGAGTCCCTGATGCAGTGCCAAATGGAAGATTATTAAGGTGGAGAAGATGAAGGCTAGTGTTAGAACTGCAGACAAGTTGAGAAACTGGCTGAGGAGAAAAGAGAACTAGTGAGTTCCTCAGAGGCTGGTGTTGAGCCTGACGCCATTACATGTTTTCTGTAATGACTTTGCCACAAAAAGTAGGGGGTTTTAGGCTGTTGTTATTTCCTAATGACACAAAGCTGAGTAGCTGGGTGAGGGCCGAGGAGGTCAGAAGGTCTGCCAGTAATGGCAATGGCCCATCAGATTAGCAACTGGGGTCTACTGGTTTATGTGTGGACACAGTGAAATTATTATCAAAGCTATGGGCTTACTTCAAGTGAAATAGCGTTATCATTCATGTTTTTCTAAGTTACTTGTCTTGCTCATTTTGACATGTCTGACAGTTCAGCTAGGGGCAGGGTTTCCAGAAACATGTCTGAGGGAAAATTGCAGAAAATTTGCCTTTCTCATGTCTTTATCTATTGACTGCTTTGCCAGTTCTTTTTCTAAGTATTTTGTAACCATACTTATTCTTACATTAATATGTTAGGTTATAATTATATCGGTTAATATAGCTGCATTCTTTTTGGCTACACAATTACATTGGTGAAAATGACCTCAGCACTCCTTTTGGAGTCCTGTGATGTATTATTGCAATTTAACTTTCCACTTCCCTTTTAGCAGACGATGTCAGCACACTCATTTAGCAGAATGAGTGTACATATTTTCCTTTCAGAACTAACAAGCAAGGTCACTGTAACCTTGGTAGGATAGTAGAGCGTTTTCTGTTTATCAGCAGAATGATAATGCAGCTCTGGTGTATCAAATAAAGTTCTTAAACTCACATCCTTCCCAATGCAGCTCTGAAAAGGCAGAACACTGAAGGCTAACAGGGCAGATGAGAACTGGAGAAATGAAAGTGGGATTAAATGTAATTGTGCAAAATGCAAGTCGATGCGCTGAAGGATTAATGCTAGGTAATTCTGTTAGATGATAGAAGCTTATCTCTTGGAAATGAGAGCTTCCCGACAGGTGTAGAGAGGCAACAAAGCCTAAGCAGTTTTAAGATGCAGCTTGATAACTTTATAAATGGATTATATGACGTGGTCCTGAGATAGCAGACAACTGGGGGTTGATGACCCAGGTAGTCCTTTCCTAGTCTGTGTTCCTTTTTTGGTGGTGGTGCTGCTGGGGGAAGAGCCAGTCGTCTCTGTTTAGGATGGAGAGGTGCATATGAGAAGCCATGAGTTACAGCAGTGAGTATCAGTTTCATGCGTTTTTCTAAAGGACTGGGAACTACTTAAAGCCCCAGAGAAACAAAGTTATCAGACATATGTGAAAGAAAAGGTTTCCAGTCTCATAAATTGTATCTATGCTGTGACCCAGGTCAAGGAGTGGGTCTGGGTCCCTAGGTCAACGTATCTGGGAAAGCAAATTAGGGATCCCTGGTGATTGTGCCTGGTGTGGTGCGGGCTACAGGAAAGCTGAGTAGGTAGTAGGAGAAGGGTATTCTGCAAACTGTGTGGGATGGTGTTGTGCACACTGAAAGGTTTTTCTAAATCAAGTTCTTGTGGAATCGGGCTCTCTTTAGGTATAAGAGATAGTCAGGCCAAAGAGTTTGTTTTCAGTGATTCACAGGTGGTTGAAAAATGTCTGGCTGATAACCAGGGGATGAAAATGTTTGAGTCACAGGGATGGGATTTGTATGCGGTGCATCTGTTATCTTTCAAAAATCCAGAAACTTAATTTCCCAATTAATTGCGTCAAAAACAGGAGAAAGAAGTCACAAATAATTTTTGGGACTAGAAAACCCTAAGATTACATAGTCAGAACAGTAGGATTAAGACTTGCTTTCTAAAGTATAACTGCCATTTATCCAAATTTATTCTAGGACATTTGCTAGTGGACTATGATAGCCAATTACAGTATCAACAAAAATATACATGAGATTTCCTGTTTTATAAAATAGTTTTTGTTGTAAAAAATAAGGGACAGTATTACATTAATAGATATTTGAAGCCAGGCATTCATTTCCATATAAATCCATCTTATTTTAGTCAAGCAATCATTTAAGCAGCTTGTGTATCCTTTTAAAGTAAGAATCAAAATATTCTGCCCCAAAACTGAGGAATACCATTATTGTCATTACTCTCCCATTTGAAAGTTAGTAACAGTGTACATCTCTTTTACAGACAGACCTTTTAGGAGAATACATTATCTGGCATTCACAAATGTTAAACATTTAAATGAAGAAAAGAATGAATGGAATTCCTTTCACACAATTATAGCACCATAATTAAAGACAGAATATAAATTAATCATTTCCTTTAAAACCAAAAAGGAACTTTGAAATCCCACAGGTCATTAAGTTGGCAACTCATTAAAAACAAGACATTTCCCATGCAGCAGCAGAACTGTACTCTGTAGTTTCACAGAATTCAGTCGGGTAAAACTAAAGTTAGATTCATAAGGAAAAAAAAAAAGTTATAGAAGTCCTGAATACAGTTAAATTCCCATCCTTCTCTTGTATTAAGCATATAGGTATATGTGCAGGCAATTTCCAAAATGTTTCTTCAGTCAGTACCAGCACAGAAGATAGATACCCTTTACCCAGCTTAGCTCTGAAAATTCAATGAAAGGAACAGGTATCATCAGATCATGGAACAGCACATTTCCAGCTGAAGGTATCCGTTTCCACTATTATCTTGTGATTTCTTACTTTCTGGCACTGCAAGGAGTATTGTCATCATATTCCAGCCTGAGCAGTTTACCAGTCCTGAAACCTTACCCAGAAACCCTTTTCTCTTGGGAACTTGTTTAGGGAATCTCCAAATTATTTCAGTGTAGAGAGCCTCTGTTACACTACCTGTGAGAAAATGACAAAGGCTGTAAATGAATCGTTGGCAAAACCCCAGGTACAGTCAGGAAGACATTTCTGCCTTTTCATACCATGGCAGGAATTTGTGTCAGTGATGGCCTTTTCTCGGATGTGCTTGGCGTTGGTCACAGACAACAATGGTGAACTGGACTACATATTCACTAAGTTATTCTGGGGTTTTTCCTTACAGGCAATTCTAAAGAGGCAATAATTTTAAGTAGAATTTAATTAGAAGCATCACAGCATGTTTTGATTGTATTCACACTGGGCGAGGAATGTCCCTTTTTCCCCAGCTGGCCTGAAGATCTGAGTGCCCCGCTTAGAGGTGAAGGGACTGTGGGAAGTGATGACATTTGCTGGAGCTTAATTATTCTTACTCCTCCCCTGCCAGCAGTACAGTGAGTTGGGTGGCAAGGACGTGGCCGGCAGACTAAACTCATTGAAAAAAAAGTGGACAAAGCAACCTTTCCACGAGGTTTGTGGAGACAAGAGAGATCATGATGTCAGCCACGGCTCACCTTGCCTCCCTGCCCTGTCTACCCAGTCTAGCAGGATTAAAGGACTTTGCAGCTCCAGGGCAGCACACTTCCCTCCTCCACAATCTTTTGTGCAGACTGCCAGAGTGAGGTGGGAGGACAAATGTACTTTGAAGCAATACAAACTTCCATGAAGTTGAATTAATTTTCCCCACCCAGTTTTAATGCAGGCTTGGCATTTAGGAAAAGGGAATCAGTAATCTTGTTAACTGCTCCCTGCAGAAACTCTCATCCTACTTTTTCACATTCGAGCGCTGAGGCTTCTGATGTTCTTGTGGGGCAGTTTCACAGTATACCTAACTTGGGTATGGAATGGGCCCTCTCCCCACAGCCCTGTGCTCACAAACAGCTTCCCTGAGGTGGGATTTAGGTGTCATGCGACTACAAGTTGAACCTGATCTAGTGGATGACTGCACAGAAAATGAACCCATCGAAATAAGAAACAAAGGGTAATCATTCAAATCAGCAAAATGATCTGTCTGAATGTGCCCATGCTGGGTTGGGTTCTCTGCAGAGGAGGTGGTGGGACCACCCTTTTTGGCAACAGTCAGAGATCACACCAATTCAGTGTAATCTCCCTCCTCTGCCTAATGGTTTCCTTTAAAGAGGGAAGAGGTTTAGGTTCCTTTCCACTTGCTGCAGATTTTCCAGGGAGGCTGGTGTCTGTGTTCCCATTGTACTGAAATCATCTGCAAAAGCCACATTGGTGCCAGTGGGAGAGAATTTGAGTTCTCAGAGAGCACTTCTTGTAACACAGATACAACACAGTGACGAGGAAGTGACTGCCTGACCTTCCTCCCTTGGAGTGGGGAACAGGAGAGCGAGCTGTGACAGAAACTATTACAAATTAAATGCAGTTTTAAAAATAGGCTATGAAATTTCTGGGAATTTACCATTACTGTATTATGAGATCTTTGACGGTGGCCATGCTGAAATTCATGGAGATTCTCCTTCTCTGAGGGAAATTTGTATTCTGACAGTTTGCTATCACCCAGATACATTTTCCTTGCTCCATTTTGCCAATTTGAGTTTCCTTTTTGTATTCAGACAAGGATTTCTTTCTCTCTAAACATTGCTTTTAGTGCCTTAGGAACATTGCCAAGCTTGTGCCCTTTTTTATTCTTTGCAGCTAGGCTAGAGCTTTTAATTCACGATTTTTAAATAACATTTCAGCTTGATCATTTAACTGTTTCCTAGCTCAGCTTACTTCCACATGGAGCTGCCTAGTAGAGCTTACCTAGGATAGTGTTTAGGCTTGAACCTTGAACCAAGCCCTCTCAGCATATTCCTTCTATTTGGAAAACATGCGTTTGGCTTTGCAAGAACTTGCTCCAAGCCAAGAGGGAGTAGCATTCTGCATTGAATCCATTAGAGTGGATTGCATTATACCCTACAGAGACAGGGACATGCAAAAGGAAAACACTGCACAGAAGGGAGATGAATGACAGTGCCAGTTCAGAGGCCAGGGTTTATACTATGTCTATTTAAATGAATGCTTGCTAGTGAAGGAGTTCCACTTGAAAAACAAGATGAGAAGGAAGAGAAACTGGGCCGAGGAGCACGAGTGCGTACAGAGTGCGTTCTGACAAGAAGACAGATGCTGTAACAATTCCTTTTTTCCTTTTTTGACTTAACAGAAATTTCTGGGATTATCCCACGTATGGAGTGGGCAAGTGCAGCATACTGCTTGGTGTCTTCTCACTGCTCTTTCCAAGGAGGGATGAGTGCCATGTCTCAAAGTTGTCATTATTTCTTCAGCTTCGCTTGGGACTTATGTTCCTACTGTCACACCAGCAGAATCGTTTTACCACGCTGCTGGTGTAGACATCTCAATTCCAATTCAAAAATACCCCCAATGACAGTAAGTGCTGTCCACCACCGGCATATCAAGGAATCATGCCTGTCTTCTGTCATTCGCTGCAGAGCTACTGCTTCTCTTTTTTCCCCAGTTGGCTTCATACAGAGGTAATCTGTGATGAGTACAATGCTGTTAAGTGGACTATTGAATGGGTGATTTGGGTTTGGTTCATGAGCTGTGATACAAAAGTTTGTTATGTTCCCACATAGTTTACAGGAAAAAAAAAATAAATCCAGTCCCCTCTACACCATGCAACTACCAAATTCTTCAACAATGGTGTGAGAGGTGGCCTTGCAGAGAGCTCTCTGTTCCCATGCACAATCAGATCTTCTCTGTTACAAGGAATTTTCCATTATGTCAACAACTTTTTTATGTACATCAACAACTTTTCTATGTACATCAACTAAAATTGAGTCAGTTTAAAAAGGAGGTATTTTTGAAGGGAGCCTTACTTTGTTCAGTGTTTGAGTGGCTGCAGAGTCTACATACCACGTAAGACATCAGCAAACGGGCTGTCGTACTAACACTTGTGGAACCTTTGGTTCTTCTTAAGCATCTTGATTCTGCTTGCCTGTCAATTTGCATTTATTTTGTATACAGCTTTGCCACTGCATAGGTACACATTTAAATATTAAATGTTTTGATTTAAAGCATTGAAAGAAAGCAAGTTTGAATTCCTGGAAACATCCTGGCTTGATTTTATCTATGCAAAACCATTTCACCGTGTTCGTGTTCTTCGCCTTGGCCGCCGCACACCTTACACCTTACACTATGGCAGTTCTCCGAGTTGCTGGAGTCCTGTGGGGATAGGGCTTTTTTTTTTCTCATGCTCCTTGTTTACAGAAGTCATTGCTGTCTAATATTAGGAACTCAACATCCCTGCCAGTTCCTAGGCCCAATTTAAAAATGTTTGTTTTGAATCTGGTCTTTCATTACTGCTCATCTAGATCCCTGTATACATGTAAGCCACGAATAAAATGGGTCTTGACAAACTGCTCTGTATTTTGCGGCGATACGGTGGCATAATGGGACAGCCTGTTCTCACACAGGCGCTTTTCTGGGCCGCTCAGAATAAATGGGCTGGGTCTCTAAGCCAAGTTGTTTTCCTGGTCTGCGCCACCCGCATTTTTTGGGTGAAGCCATGCCCTGTAGCTGCACCTTGTCTGCTCTTTAGGAGACACGCGATCTGCTGTCCCTCAACATATAATTTATCTTCCTTTGTGGCAGTAAATTCCAGTCTTTCCTGATCATCATCTTCAGACGTCTTCACATCAGGGCAAAGAGGATACAGTAGGCTTTAGAACTTGCTAAGTGAAAGGAGTGTGGGAGCTCCAGGCAAGGCAAAGCAGGCAGCGTGGGGGAGATGCAGGACCGAATCTGTCCCTCAGTTGAGCTTCTCCCCCTTCTTTCCTTCTCCTTCGGAAACCTCCTCTCCGAGCTGCAGGCTGAGCGGCTTTCCTGTCCCTGTCTCATTTCAAAACTATCTAAATCGTCGCCCAAAGGGAATTCCTGTTCGCTTTCGCCGTCTCACGGTGCGCCTACCTTACGGGATGCGGCGGGCAGCGGCTCCGCCTCCGGGCGGGCG
>VZTU01015273.1:185936-204200 GCA_013400835.1 Zapornia atra
AGCCGGCCCTGCCCAGCGGAGCGCTGCCCGGGCTTGCCCGCCCCGCGGCCGCCATGGGAAGGGCTCCGCGGAACCGGGAGCTTCTCCGAGGCGGCTTTCCAGGCCAGGCCGGGCCGCCGGGCTCGGCGCTTCGGCGCAGACAGGCGTCTCTGGGAGGCTGCTGAGGTCACGCGTAAAAATAAGTCGAAAGGACGTGTCCCGCTCTAGTGTTTAAAATACTGAACGCTGAGCACACACGTACTCCGAGTAAATACAAATAAATCCTGCCATGGCTTGTGGGGCTTGGAGAGCAACAACCTCCTTGCGAAAACAAACAACCCTCCAAAATGCCCTGTTGGGCCAAGTGAACAGAGACGTACCGCCAAGGGCTGGCTTGGGCGTCCTGGGGCGAACTGTGAGTGCGAGCTTATTACAAAGGACGCCTGACCCTTTCCTTATGTGAAACTAGTTTGAGAGCTGCTGTTAGCAACTTCGTTAGCTCTGTTTTGCTAAGCCCTCCTAATATACATATTTTCTGAGCTGTGATCTAGCAATATTCCCAAGGGTTCTCCAAGAAAGGAAGTGGAGAATGTTCCTTTCAAAAGCATGAAGTGGGAAAATGTTTAGAACTATTTATAGCTGCACTTAGGCTGTGGAAATCCCAGACATTATAAACTATTTATAGTTATTCTTTGGGTTAAAAGGGTGAAGTCAGAAATCTTATTGAAAAAGTTGCATATGCTTTTTATCCATCAGTTACATTAAACGGGACTTTTGAGCACAGGATGGGGCTTGCAGAGATTGATGAAGACTAGGAGAAGTCAAAGACAACATGAAGACACTAATTTGGTGAAACGCACGCGCCATGATGTGAAAACAGGAAGGGCTCCTGCACAGGGCCCCATGGCAGCTGAGGGTGACCCTGAGCACCTGCCGACTTTGCCCGGTGTTGAGGGATGGTCAGGACCGCTCACTTCTTTGGCTGTGGCTGTTGATCGGGACTAATTCATACTGGCTGTTAGAGGAAACCCATGCCAGCTGCCACTGTGCTAGAGCCACTATCTTTACCTGTTTTGGTGTATCAGATCTCTTTATGCTCTAAGACATTGTAAGTCTCTGCGTGATTCCTTTCTGCAGCGAGCTCCTCAGGCATCAGCAGGAGTTGGGTATCACTGGGTGCATTATTTTGCACGTTCCCAGCAGAGATTTGCAGTTTTTTGCTTTCCCAGCTTTTGCGGTCCCTTCTGAAGCTCCAGCAGCTGGGATGGCTTGGAACAAAGCTGGTGAAAGGTCTGGAGAACAACTCTGATGAGAAGCAGCTGAGGGAACTGGGGTTGTTTAGCCTCGAGAAAAGGAGGCTCTCTACAACAACCTGAAAGGTGGTTGTAGCCAGATGGGGGTTGGTCTCTTCTGCCAAGTAACAAGCAATAGGACAAGAGGAAATGGCCTCAAGTTGCACTGGGGTAGGTTTAGATTGGATGTTTGGAAAATTTCTTCACCAAAGAAAGGGTTGACAAGCACTGGTACAGGCTGCCCAGGGAAGTGGTTGACTCACCATCCCTGGAGGTGTTTAAAAGATGTGTAGATGTGGTGCTTAGGGACGTGGCTCAGTGGTGGACTTGGCAGCACTCGGTTAATCTTTGAACTCAAAGATCTTAAAGGTCTTTTCCAAACAAAACAATTCCATGACTCTATTCCAACACTTTTTGCTCTGCCTGACTAGAATATCTTTCAATTAGTATCACTGATAAATGGATTATTTAAAGTACTGAAAGAGGCAGCTTTTAGTATCTTCAAAAAAAAAAACCCAACCCAACACTTTTGTTTTTTTAAGAGTGGATTTAAATGTCTAATTTCAAATGAGAGCTGTCTTATTTTTGCTCTAAGCCAAGCTTCTCCTTGGTCTTGCCTAATGCTGAAATTGGTGCAAGTTTCTTTAAACCTTGTATCATTTGCAGTTTGCCATAGTTTTAGGGTCAGCAACGAGCTGCTGTGTGGTGATGCCACTAATCGGATAGGCGATAACCTCTAAGTTAAAATAGATTTTTGCTTCCTAGTGCTTCTGTTGGTCCTTCCAGCTCTTGGGACAAGCATGTTTGCATTGGGTGTCTAGATTGTCTTACCTTGTGCCTGTGGATAAAAACATGGCATGGATATGTGCACGTACAAGCTACCTGCCTGTTCTTCCGTTGTCTTACTCTATTGTGGGTCTGTAATGACCCACAGTTGAATGGACAAAGGAGTTTCCTGGGGTAAAAAATACCCTTTGAAGTAAGGTATCCTTTTTTCTGCCCTACCTCCTCCTTCAGGTATAACAGGTTTCACAGATGACATTGCAATCACAAGCTGACATACGCACATAACACCTTCCCCCCATCAGATCTCAGCCTTCACTGTTGAAAGAAGAAAGGTATCAGAGCTTGACCTGGCACACTTGTGCTTTTACTGCCCTTCATGGTATGAAGGGCTGATGACCAAAGTCAGGGCAAAAGTTGGTTTGACAAAATCAGACCCCAACTTAGGAGCAACTTCTGCTTAGGATCTAATTTATCATAACTGGCATTTTGATAACTTCATAAATAATTTTATTAACAATGCCATGATTCTTTTAATGATTCAGCAACCTCCTGCAGCAAGAAAAAAACCAGACTTAAAGGTCGCAGACAAACCTGTGTTTTAATAGGCAGACCTACCAGATGGTGCCTTTGTTGGCAGTAATGCAGCCATTTACAGCCTTACTAGCAGCCACACAGATATTACTGAAGTATTCTCTAAGACAGTGCTGGGTGTTTTTAAGGGGTATTTTCAGGCTTATTTCTCCTATTGCACCATGCCTCTTTTTTTCCAAACCTCATCAAGAGTTAAGCTCATTTTCTTTCCCTAAATGATAGCAAAACGTTTTACAGCAACACATTTAAAGAACAGGATGTAAAATAAATATCAGCATTTGTCCATAAACCAGACCACCAGGCTGTTTTGCTGGAACAGTGGACTGACACAGAGCCTGTGCTGATCCAGGTCCCCTGTTGGTCTTTCCCCTAGTTAAGGAGAAGACCACAAGCGATGGCCAAGGATGAAGAACCTCTGACCCTCTCTTGGTGCAGCAGAAATAAAGCATGGAGGGCAATCATCTCCCTAGTCTCTTTTGGAATTTTCTAACTTGCAAAGTTTAGTTTTCAGGTGTTCAGTTACCTGAATGATAATGGCAATAATTATGGGATAGAAAGCACTCGTGAAGCGACAGATACTTGTTCTTTCCTTGTGCGGGTCATATTAAAAATCTTAACTCTGCTAGTTAAAAAGAAACTTTGCTTCTGTGTAGCAATACTGATCTTCTGCAGAAAGAGTTTAAGTCTGTAAATATAGCTATATTCAGTAGCTCATTGTACAAATTATCTCAATATCAAATCCACAGCAGAGCAGTGTTTTTACGTCATTGACTACCAGCAATAGCAACACAGAAGCAGAGGTGTTGAGTTTAAATGTCAGCCGTGACCTGAAGCTCTTACTATTTTCCCACACTCAATTTGCACCATCCAGTTTTCCTGAGAGATCCCTGTATTTGTACTTTCCTTGTGTCACTCAGGATCGTACGTTTGTACACAATTTTTTCCCTGTGTTTGGAAGTTGAAAGACTGCATGTGGGATGTGGCTTTAGAGCTCTGTCTTGCTAAGGAGTAAAGTAGCAATCTTAGTGAACTGCTGGCTTTACAGAGTCCAGCTCCCAAGATAGAATTGGAGAAAAGGCAAGGCCACTGATGTGAGGGAATTGTATTAGTTATGAAAAAGCAGAGCATTCATTGCAGATTTGAAAAAATCAAAGATTTTCTTAACACAGCAACTAAATTATGCCAAAAAACCAAAGGCCAACAATTTCAAGTTGAGATCAAGTGTGGCTTCAGATATTCATTGAAAATTTCAGACATTTTTGTTTCCTGAAGATAAATGGAGCACTATGCTTTGATTAATTGGAAAGAATTCTGGTATCACTTCAGACAGAAGGAGCAGTAGTTGGTCGGTAGCTACCATTAGCTACTAAGAAAAAAGGCCATGGGGAAAAAAAGAAATACAATGTAATTACTTCAAGTAATGAATGATTCCTAGCCATTACTAGGAAGGTGTATCTGTGAATAACTAAGAAGAAATGAGACAGGAAAGCTATTGTTTCCAGAGCTGATTTCATGACCTCGAGTATTGAATCTGAGGACGTGGCCGTAGAGGCACAGCAATAAGGAACATGTGTCAAGGGAACAGCAGCAAATTACAAACAGTACCCAACAGTGGCTTCTCAGCCAGGTGCCTCCTGGTTGTATTTTAGGACCGCCGCTGCCCGACCATGTCCACTGTAGGAGTGGTTTACACTGTGGGTGAGTTTGGGCACCTCAAATCAGCCACCACAAGGAACAGCATTGCAAAAAGTGCCCTGACACATCTCTGCAGAGACAGGCTGCTGGATGTGTCTCAGCATGGTGAGAGCAAGATGCCATTTTCAGCTTTCTCTGGGACCACTGTAATTACAGTAGCAGCACGTATCTATTTCTGACCACAGACATGGAAATGGTTGGTCACTGTAGAGCCCTTGTGAAGAGAGCAAGCTTTCCTACTCACTGCATGTTGCAGAGAACAGCTCATGGCATCTGTGCTGGGAGAGTTGGAGTAGGCAGAGCTGACTACATTAATAATATCATCTGGAAAACTTCAGTTGGGTATTCAGACAAGTTTTATTAGGAGCCTTCCTGCTTCTGCTGTATTCATGCTTATCTGGGCTTCTAATATAGATGCTCAAAATTGCGTGTCAGATAGCAAAGTAGAGGCTATGAGTAACCTCCATAAATGCATCTAGAGAACTGAAGACTTGGGTGCAAAGACCTTGTTAGCCTGGGCAGATTCAAGTTCCTATCTCCCATGGAATTTCTATAGCCTCCTAGTCTGTGTGTGGCTCACGACTATTGTTCTAGGTATACCAAATATTTCAAATGGGAAGATAGGAGATATGGTTCTGTAGCTCAGTGGCTATGGTACTGTTTGGAGAATATGGGTTCCAGTCTCAGACAATATTTTAAAAATATACTAGACACAAAATACCACTGCTAAGAACAGAGGGGGAAAAGGACACAAAACCACAGAAGAGGATGGATAAAGTCAAGGAAAAGTGAATCTCAAGTTGGACTGTTCTGTAACTCCAGATTCTTTTGTTTGCATCTTCATGCCGTCTAATAGCATTTATATGGGTCATCCAAATATGTTCAACATCCCTGCACTTATGAAGGACATTCTTCCCTTCATCAAGTAGGATACTGAATGTAGCTGGGAATAAAATAACAGTGTTGATTCCCAGACTAGAGAACTCTGCTTTTAGCGTCAATTTTTTATTCAAGCCTGTGTTGCCTGGGCAATGTCAGGGAAAATATAAATTCTCTTCTGTAGGAGGAAATGCTCTGCCTCCAAACTTCTAAAATGCTTATCTTTGTGTACAGCTGAAATATGATGAAGCATGTGTCCAAAAAAGTGTATTCCCAAGTCAGCATTTCAAGTGGGTGTGAATTTCAAGTTATTCAGAAATACTCAGTCATCAGTGGGGGGAGGAGGAGCAGCAGATTTCTTTAAGTGCACGTTAAAAGTGGCAGAGTGACCAGTCAGGCTCTTCACAGAGGTCAAGTGTCTGCAAGCCTGCAGTACTGTCTCCAAGCGTCTCCATTTTCAACCGAATTGACACATTAGGCTATTGTCAGAGCAGGTCCTTGTTTGTTCATTTCTTGAACTAAAGCTTTTACCCCTCCCCAGAGCTGTTAAAATCAACCCCCCTGGGTTTGCTCAACTAATGATTTACAGAGTATAGTGCAGATTTGCAGATGTTGGCTTAGTTAGCCACATTGAGAAAACACTTTTGCCCACATACCTTGCACAGAACATTTAAAGTCATCTTCCATACTGCGTACGTACAGTTCATCTGGGCTGTAGGCTTATCTCTGGATCCCAGGGACTACTTAACAAAACTTCCCTGACTGAACTTCTGGTTCATGAGCGAGTGAGCTGGGATGCTTCACTCCAGAGCACAAAATCTAGAAGGTGCTTTTCTTACCTCTCCCCATGCTCGTAACCAAGTCAACAACTAGACATGCTCTAAAGGAAAAAACAGCTTTACCCAAGTAAAAGAAAGCCTGAAAAGTAATTTGATGTAGAAGTTGTCTCTTGATTTGGTATTTTCTTGTTGATGTTCCTCTGCAGACAATATGCCTCTGTCTAGTAGCAAGGTCTGTGACAGCCTCATCAAGGAAGTTTTTCCATCTCTGACAAGGCTTATTGCATGCTTACACTGTGTTCCAGGCTGCATTCTTTTGATTTTTTTTCTGGGGTAAATATCCTGCACAGTAATTGAGACACAAGATCATCTCTGTAACTGTTCTCAATTGCAAAGCTATTTCCTCCTGCAATTTTGATAGCGTGTTTCTTTAATTATTCAACGTTCTGAAAAAGCAGAGGCATAAGAAATACCTTTGTACTGCAGAAAGTACTTATAGAAGAGTTTCCAAGTTTCAGCTTCAGCTGCTTTGCCTGTTATTAAAAGATCATGTCACAGTGATAATATTGTGAAACCACCTCCCTCTGTACACTCCTCCCCAAAGACAGTTTTTCTCTCTCTTCAAAGCCCTAACCATATAGGTCTATAAAACCTGAGGTGAAGAAGGAAAAAGCGAACCCCAAACCTGTCTGGACAGGCAGTACCAATCCTTTCACTGCCTCACATGTAACCACAGATTATTTTTTTTAAATATAGCCAAGAACAACATGAAAGACATTCTGGGCATTGATAAATCTCCTTGGGAAATAAACACCCCAGGGCAGTTCTCTGATAGTTCAGGTGCTTTCCAGGCAACAGAAGCTACTAGGCAAACAACACCAGCTGGCATGGATGAAGTTGTAGGAGGGTTGAGCTAGCATGCCCTCAGGACTTGCTTCCGGCACTATGCCGCAGATCACCCTCTGAAGGATGCTGACCCTGGTAGTTCAAAGAAACTTTCAGTCCTTCCTTACACCTGGCTGCCACTTATCCACACCTGAGCCTTGCGTGGGAGTCTGAGCTGCTCCTGGCTGCTCAGAGGTGGTTTTGCATCTGTATCAGCAGAGCAACTCCACTTTGCCAGCTCCTGGCAAAAGCTCTTGGCAGACACCTGTTCTGATAACCTAACCACCAGCTGCTATTTATTTACTACTGGCACTTTTAAACCACCTTATGGTCACCTGCTGCACGATGCTGTAGTAAGGGTGATGCTTTTCCAAAGCCCACCACTTGGTCATGTCATGCAAAGAGCTCATTCTGAAATGCAGCAGTAAAAGGAGATCAGAAACAAAACTCTGCTAATGCAATAGGACTGCAGCCATTTGTTTTTCTGTTAGGAGATCTGTCATTAAAGAAGTCAGGCTGCTGGCACAGACATAGACTTTTCCATGCTTTCCAGTTTTCAGTCTGAGCAAATACTCTTTTTTTTTTTTTTNAGGAAAGAATTAGTTTAATCATCTTTCTGGACATTGTTCCTGGGATACCTCCACTTTATGTACTAGAAGTGTTAGAACCAGCTCCACACAGCCACAGTTCCTGCTCAGAAATACTAATTAAAATTACCTTTGCCTTACAGTTCCTAAGCTGATTACACTGAAAACTACGTGTGCTAGCAGCTTCCTAGCATTGAATATGCTGATAAGACTTTACCACATAATGCAGTCATGTCTAAATTATATTTTATACCGATCAATTAAGATAACACAAGATTATTATGGTGGAACTGTAAACAGAGTATCAAGTGATGCGGTAGTTTTTAACTAGCTATTTTTATTTCAAAAGTAGCAGTTTCCAAAATATTACCTATAGTTTAGTCAGGAAAATATCCAGAAACACAAAACCAGCTCAACAAATCTGTAGTTTAAGAAGTCACTGCCACAGGATGAGTGTGAATAGTTAAGAGACTTTTCACTCACTAGATATATACACCCAAAATGCAGATGCAATCTAAAACTGTTTACAGGAGCAGAGAAAGGGGAAGAAAAGAGATGTATAATCCACCCACCTCACAAGTTTCTGGCAGCCTTGCTTTCAAATACATTGTTAGTAAATCTCACATTATTAGTCACTCTGACTACAAAGAAATTGGTTTAGGTCCTAATTCATTTTCAAGGATACTGTTTGACGAGGACACCAGTTTTGCTGCGATCCTGACACAAGCAAGGTCTTCTTGAGGGTGGTCTGTGCCTCTGAGTGATATCACCTATGCCACTGATGCAAATGAAATGAGTGCTGGGGGTTAAACTACTTTTAAAAATTAACTCAGCCACTGTGAATCTAAGGAAAGAATGATACTTACTGTGGCCTTTAAATTTATTTTGGTTTAAACAGATTCCTAATAAAATGAAGCTAGTTTAGATCTTTAATGATGCTAATTTGATTTTGTTAGAGATGGCCTTTAGCAGGGGTGCAGGAGCTCTCTGAGAGGGAGAGACAGCAGCAGAGCTAGGCTGTGTTCACAGATGAATGGCAAAAAATGAAGGCTAAAAAAGGTAAGGTTACAACAACTTCTCTTTTGATAAAAACGATTGATAGGAAAGAAAAGAAATTTAAGAAAAACTGAATTCCAGATAAGGTGAGCATGGTCCCATGTTGTACATTTGGCTGTGCTGTGGCGGAATGCCAGTTCAGCACCAGACGTTGCAAAGGTCGGATCAACTCTAAACTACCCATGAACCAGTGATGCTTCACCTGGTTGGGTTTTGCGCCTTTCTTCTCTGTGTTGGGATCCTTAGGACTGTGGTATTGGATACGAGTGTTTTTTTCCTTGGTGGATTTCTTATGAGCCACTTGACAGGTTTTCATCATTCCCCCTCCTGTATAGGTCTATTGAAGGGATGACCAGCGCCGGTGTCTTTTCCTAGTCAGTTCTCGGGTATAAATGCCCTGCCTTCCAACGCTGAGGTGGTTGAGAACCTGTACCTAGATCAGAAGCTGTTTGTGTGAAAGACTCCAGGCTACAAACATGAAACAGTATTTCTTTTTTGACTATACAACATGCTAGTCTTTGGATTTAATTCTAAGCTGTCCTGTATTTGCTGTATACTATTACTCAGCAATAGTCAGTATAGATGGACAGCACTCCTATTGCCCAAAATATGAGACCAGAATTAGGCATTTCATTTTCTGCTGGCTATGTTTACCTGTGCACTAAAAATTTTGAAAGAACAGTCAATAGTTAGGGAATTCTATCAAAGCCTATAATCTAAGATGAAATAGTCTAAATTGACAGATTGTTTTATCCGAAACATTTAAATTTAGAAAAAAGCATTAGACTTTTCATTGTCACGTCTGTTACACGAATGACTAATAGTGACCAACAAGTCGATCCAAGAATTCCCAATTAAAATAGCTGAGATTAATCTTAAGAAGATTTATGAGAAAACAAATTTGGAATGTTATATTATTTAAATTAATAGTGACATATTTTTATGGGTAGTACACTTAGGAAATGACTACAAAATAAACTAGGAGGTCGTAATATTCAAAGTTAAGCAATATAATTCAAACAAATTATTCTGTTATTTACTGGAAACCATATGTTCACATGTCACAACCCATTTAAGTATTTATATTTTAGTCTATAATACTTGGCAACTGGTTTCTTAATAAAAGGGCTCATAAGGTCAAGGATGAAGAGTGACACCATGTTACCAGTGCTCTGCAGTAAATACGTAAATAGTTTGGATTATAAATGGTACAATTTTGTATCAAACATACTTTTCCTAGCTAAGATGCTGTTAAAAATGTGCATGTCAGAAAACTAAGCGAAGAAATTGTACTTTCTAGTTTAGGTACTAAAACCAGCCATATAGCACTTAGATTTTTGAAAACAAGTTCTTAAGCTTTTGAGTTACAGGTGCTCAGTATTTCTGAAAATAAAAGCAGTCTAATTTTCCATGAAATAATCATATCTTGGAGCTTTTCCATTAGAAAGTATATGTAATGTTTTGGAGAGGAACTATAGAAATGCAATTTGTGCCTGAAACAGCCTGCTACCCAGATGTCACTGAACTTTTGAAGAAAATATTTGCATGAACTTCAAATTTACAGAAACTGTACATCCAATTCTCTTAAAAAGCCCAAGAGGTTATAACAATGCAATAGAATGGCATAATTTATAAACCATTGTACCTGGATTGTTCCATGATATTAACTTGAAA
Source organism: Zapornia atra (assembly GCA_013400835.1). NCBI lineage: Eukaryota > Metazoa > Chordata > Aves > Gruiformes > Rallidae > Zapornia > Zapornia atra. The sequence goes on from VZTU01015273.1 coordinate 196,140, forward strand.
TCATTATTTTTAGCACAGGGTTTCCATTGCCTTACACCTACAAAACTCTGAGGGGAACATCGAGTTTGGAAGCTGAGCTGCCATTAAGTTACTTGCTAATACATTATTCTCTACGACAATGATACATTATTTTGATGGACCTTGCAAATAATTAGAGGAGGTTGTACATTTATACATGAGTGTCACACAACATACCTTGCATACAAATCTTGTAAGTCAACCACAGGTTGAAGAGGAATTTAAGATATTTGTGTACATCTTTCAAGTGTACCTAAAGGGTTTAATGTTATGTTCCATTTTCAATGGATTTTAGCACTTCAATGATGTGTTGCCTTAATTCATCTGACTCAGGATCAGTAACTGGTTTCAGCCTAGACACAGTTTTAAACTCAAAATGTATTGAAATAAAGCAATCTTAGCTGTGCACTACTAAGTTTCAGTTATTTTTAAAAACAAGAGTGAGTCAAACATGATGGGACACCTTATGGATTTGCCGAAGAAATGTAATTAGCAGTGGCCACGACGATGTGGCAACATGGGCCTATAGCTGTCTGCAGAGGCCTTTGGAATAGAGGAGCCTACAGGATCCGTGCAGCGGCACTGGTAGCACAGCTCCTGCTGACTATGCCAGAGCTAGCTCAGGCTCGCTCACCCGCTCTGCATGCACTTCTTTTAATTGCTCTGTAACATGAGCAACTTCCCTTGAGATTAGAAAATATCTTTCCGCTTCCTCCCAGTGAATCATTATTCATTCAACTCTTAGCTCCAAAGGTCTTCAATAAGTAAATCAAAGCAAGATGACTTTTATTAGAGAAGTACTTTATTATGAAAACCTAAACATTTCATAAGGTGAACACTTGCACACGCAATAAAAATGTAGAAGACACTTCCCTGTATTTAGAAATAGGTAACTTGTGTTAGAAATTTTATTCACAGCTTTTTTTGTTGTTGTTGAATCCAAACTAGGCTTGTCTCCTTACAATCGCACAGAAGCTCTTGAGTTTGCTTAAGGCTGAAAAATGTAGTTTTCCATGGGACATATTGTATACTGAGTGATTGAATCTAAAAGAAATAAAAAAATCCCGGGATTACTTAAGATAAAATGCACAAGAAACATAATACACAGCAATAATGTACTTCAGAACAATTTCTGCTGTAAAATAGTTTGCTGGAGCTGAGAACCTAGAGAACAAAGGACCCTAAAGAAAAAGCAGTCAATTGATAATGCCTCAAGAACTTACTAATTATTAAAGTTTCAGAAAGGTGCTGCATTTTCTACCTATATGCTTTTCATTGTGGTTAGCCTTGAGTAAATTAATTGGAAGTCAGTTTTAACAGCAAAAAGCAAACCAACTGGATTGCAACAGTGAAGTGACAAAGATTAGACAAAACTTCAGATCTGATTTGATTTATTTGATGAAGATGGTGATTTATAGCTGGCAGTGTTCATACTATTATGCAAACAGTTGCTGAGAAAGGGGCTGAGCTTCAAAGGCATGTATCCTTCAAGTACTATATAGAAACAATTATCTTTTTCTGAGTTTTTTATGATGCAACGTTTAAAATCCATTAGCCGGAGCTTGCATAACCATGCCTCGTGAGCAGGATGGAACAATTAGGAAATGACTGCAAAAGAGAACTCAGAAATTTGTAAAGGGCACAAAGAATTCAGAGTCCTTTTTCATTACCCAACGGATACTCGATTCCTTCAGCCCACAGATGGGCTGAGCGTGGCCTGTCCAGCTGCAGCAAGCTCAGGAGACACTGGAACCGGGCTGAGGCAGAACGCCGTAAGACCAGTAAACAGAGTGGGATGTGCCACATGAGTTCCATGCTACTTTAGATCATTACTTTTGTCCATCTGGAATTTAGGACTAAAGTACTGCTATGTGAAACATTAGTGTTTAATTTACCGTACTTTTAGTTCTGCACAAACCTCTGGTCTCCTCATCCAGTCACTTTTTTTGGCCACGACACTTGCTCTTTATGTCTTCTTTGAAACAAGAGAAAGGCACAACAAACACTGCTTTTTTTCTTGTGTGTCTCCCTCAACTCCTCACAGCTTTTTCAAGTATCAAATAACATTTTAACTTAGACAAGTACTTTTCCCTTATGGCTCACTTTTCCTTTCTTCTACAGTGGTTCGTTCTTGCAGGCTTCAATTCATTGTGATCTGATAGCATTTATGATCAAGAGATTAGGACTTGCTTGTCTAGTCTCGTATAACATCGATTAATGTAAAACATTTATTACTAGGATCTGAGCAAAGCACTATCTAGAGGCATTTGACGTGGTGTATGAAGAAAATTTAATATTTTTTTTTCTTTTTAGTATGCAGAAGGTCCCTTTTTTGAAAATATCCTTATTGTGTCTGAAAAAGAGAGAGTGTCAGATCGGAATCCGTGAATCCTACACAGATTATCAGAAGCTTTTCACTGAGGGTGAAGGTATTGCAATTTTACACCTGAATCTTTGCAAACAGATAACCATTAGAACTGTGGTGTCCTAAATGGAAAAACGATGGACTGTCAACTCTTAGAAGCTTTAAAAGGAAACTTTTTGCAAGTGAAACAGAGACTGCAGAAAATTGTCTTTCAGATGTACAACACATATCTCAGGACAGATTATCAGAGGGTGCCAATTACCATACTTCAGATTATACCACTTTAAAACAAAAAAAATTCTTACTATATCTAAAATTGAAATTCATGCCATTTAAAAAGCAGTTATCATATGGGTTTTTTCCATAATTTAGTTTGCTCTAAATGAAAGTTATGAAAAAGACACATTTGAAAATCTTTGGATAAAATTTGTTCTAGGGAAAATTGCAATGGTGAGGACCAGGACCATCATAAAGCAGTCTTAGATGTAAGAGAAAGGCCTCACCATGGAGACAACTTTCCTGAAAACCTAACTGTAGTAGTAGACTGCTCCATTTTCTTTCCTCTGTAACCTCAGCTTAGCGAACTATTTACAGTCAATTTTTGAATACATATTTCACAATATTTTATATAAGTTGAAATTTAGTGTCTTACCTAATATCCATTTTTCTGATAAACATTTTATTTCTTTGTACATACTTCCAGGTTTTTTTCCTATACAGATTTTTGCTTGACGTAAGGCTTTGCATATTTTCCCTCCTGACAGTTGTATAAGTTCAATGAGTCTTTTGCAGGGTGGCTGACTGGTGGGAGATACAAACATTACAGGCTGATTTGAAAAGAGATTCTGTTGGTATTTTCCTGTTGATAGTTGACGCTGAAGTCTGCAGATCTGTATTTGAGGAAGCAAGGAGATTAATCATCAATGTGTTGCATTTCTGCTTAAAGTAAGACTAATTCTTGTTCAGAAAAAGGTAATTATAGTATATGAATATGAACTTTACATTTTAAGACATTACAGAAACTCTTGGGTAAGCTGTAGAAAGAATATGCTATATTCTATGGTTTTAGTAGTTTTAATACAAGAGATTAAATATCTATGTACAATATATTTGGTTGATATAATTCCCAAATTATAGTTGAGACTCGTCATAGCTCAGATCGGTTACCTGTAGGACTTAAAGCACCTGACACCATTATTTGTCACCTAAATCTTACATTCTTAAATTTGTAACACTGGCCATCACACAGAAATACAGAATCATAGAATGGTTTTGGTTGGAATGGACTTCAAAGGTCATCTAGTTCCAACTGCCTGCCATGAGCAGGGACACTCTCCACTAGCCCAGGCTGCCCAAAGCTCCATCCAACCTGGCCTTGAGCACTGCTGGGGAGGAGGCAGCCACCAGCTTCTCTGGGCAGCCTGTGCCAGGGCCTCACCACCCTCAGTAAGGAATTTTTTTCTAATGCCGAATCTGAATCTACGCTCTTTCAGTTTAAACCCATTACTGTCTTATCAGTGCATACCCTTGTAAACAGTCCCTCTCCAGCCTTCTCTATAGATTCCTTCAAGTACTGGAAGTCTGCAGCAAGGTCTCCCTAGAGACTTCTCTTCTCCAGGCTGAACCACTCCAACTCTCTCAGCCTGTCCTCATAGAAGAACTACTCCAGCCTCTGATCATCTTTGTGGCTCTCCTCTGGACTTGCTCCAACAGCTCCAGGTCCTCCTTATGCTTGGGACCCCAGAGCTGGATGCAGTACTCCAGGTGGGGTCTCATCAGACCACTGTAGAGGGGCAGAATCACCTGCCTTGACCTGCTGGTCACACATCTGATTGCAGCCCAGTATGCTTTCTAGGCTGCAAGAGCTCATTACCAGCTCATGTTGAGCTTTTCATCAAGCAGCACCCCCAAGTCCTTCTCCTCAGGACTGCTCTCAATCCTTTCTCTGCTCAGTCTATAGTGTTTCAGATTTAGCATATCAAAGGATAGTCAAAATACATAGTCTTTTGGCACAAACACAAACTGAAACCCTTTACAATATATAATGCTCATCAGTTTGTTTCAGGGAGCTTTAAAAACATACCTAATTTAGAGCTTAAACTACTTTAGGACCTCTTTTCCCCTCCTGTGGTCCACAGGTACGAACTGCATTTTGCCTCAGAGAATGAAGTGAAGCAAATGTACCAGATTTCAAAACAAACCATTTAATGAAAACTCCTTTGTCTCCACAGAACCAAAAAAGTCCTTTTTTTGAATCCTGGGCAGCCTGTAGCACTCAATAATGATAATAAAAACCTGCTTGAGCTATATGACGCCATTTTTTTTCTCTGTCTATACCAGGCAGGTCTGCGGTCTGGCAATTAAAGCTGTTTATTGTGGCTATAATGTGCATAAAAGCAGTGCATACAAGTGGACACACCATGGTACACAATGTAAAGTTTTCATATGAAAATAAAATTAAAGAAAAGCAAGCTTGTGTTTCTTAGAGCAAGGTTGCCATCGACCTCCCCACGTAATATACGTAACATGTCTCCTTCTGTGTCTCTTGCCAAACTTTGGAAAATATATAATGAGACTGGAGTTAATAGTAAGGTGAGAACAAAACTAAATGTTTTATGTGATGCTTGGAGTTTTTCATACAGATGATCAACATCTGGTTTATATGAGATGGCTGAATGTGAAACTGTAGTCAGTGAGGAGACGTAACTGGAACCGTGGAAGAAATGACACGTTCAGTGGATTCTTTCCTCCAGTCCTGGCACAAACGTGCTGTGAAACCATAGGCACTTAAAAATTTAAAGCAGTAATATATGTACTTGGCAGATATGCAGCCAAAGTAAAAGTCTTCACCTGGTTTACAAGGGTTATAAAGCCAAACAGCCCCATGGCATGTTCACAGATAAAAATGAATTGCTGTAGCACTTCTGATCAATTTAGCTAGATGAAGCACCTGCAAATAAGCCCATCTGAACAGGAGACTTCATAGCTCAGTGGTTCTATGCCACTCTCTGCTATTCTTGGACAAATCAATCCTAATCTCATTTTTGAGATCTCCTCCATCAATAAATAATTCAGCTTTATCTGATTGCTAATTCCTTGGCTGCTCTCCTGAGAATAAAATGGATTCTTTGTGTTCCGAATTCAGCAAGTTATAAATACAGTGACTACTATGGGTGAAACAGACAAAAAAGGCTCAAGCACAATCCAAGAAATACCCTTCATTTTCTATTCTTCTGCAAGCTTGGGTTTATGAATGACATGCACCTAATCCTATCAAAGTCAAAGAGATGCTAAATAATTTAGTTGATCACAGTATCAAAGCAGAGTTACAGTGCAGATTTTGGAGCACATGAACTCTTTGAATATATCTGATGCACTTTCAAATCAGGAAATCCTCTTTTCCTGATGTCCACGTACAGCATGTTTTAGTCTATACATTTAATACATGTTAAAGTAACCCAGAAAAGGGTAATTCTGACATGCAATAGGGAGGGTTTTCTGAAACTGCTTTACAGTTCCAGCTGTGTGTGTTATCAGTATATTTGAGAGGACAGGGTAAGAACATGGTACATCTTGGTGACACCATTAAAGTAAAGCTTCAGCATGGAACCTCATCTTCACATTTCCTTTGTCCGGATCACCACCACCACCACTTGCTCAACAGGCTCAGCTTGAATTTGCTCAACCACAATGAGTCCATGCACAGGTCTTAGGGAAAAATCACAGCATTTACATCCAGAGAGTAGTCGGGAAGGTTAACTTTTCTTTCTGCCCCACTAACCCAAAAGAAAGGCCACTAGCTTACAAGGCCAATGGTATCCTGGGCTCCATCAGAAGAGAGGTGGCCAGCAGGGACAGGGAGGTGATTGACCTGCTCTACTCTGCCCTCTGCAGTACTGTGTCCAGATCTGGAGCCCGCAATACAAGAAAGATGTGGAACTGTTGGAGAGGGTTCAGTGGAGGCCACAAAGATGATTAGGGGGCTGGAGCACTTTCCCTGTGAAGAGAGGCTGAGGGAGCTGGGCTTGTTCAGCCTAGAGAAGAGAAGGCTCATTGCAACCTTCCAATACCTGAAGAAAGCATACAAATAGGTGGGGAATCAACTTCTTAAAAAGGCAGATAATGGCAGGACAAGGGGGAATGGATTGAAGCTAAAGGAGGGAAGGTTTAGACTAGATATTAGGGGGAAGGTTTTTACAGAGAGAGTGGTGAGTTGCTGGAACAGGCTGCCCAGAGAGGTGGTGGATGCCCTGTGCCTGGAGGTGTTCAAGGCCAGGTTGGATGGGTCTCTGGGCAATCTTGTGTAGATCCAGGCCTAGAGGTTGGTGGCCTTGCCTGTGGCAGAGGGTTGGAACTGTGTGATCCTTGGGGTCCCTTCCAACCCAGACCATTCTATGATCCTATGATTCTAGCCAGTTGCTGAAGAGGCAGCTAGCTGACCACACAGGGTTTGGCAGTGGGATGAGAGGGCACAATCTAGCTCTTTACCCCTCAATTGACTCAGCTGCCTTTGCAACATCAAAGCCTTTGCAGATCTCCAGGGGTGCTCCCAGCCCTTTGAAACCATACACATTTCGCCTAAGCTTCTACAAATAAAGAAATAATTCCTCAGCAGAGACCAAGCCTGGGAAAGTATGAGACCCCAAAAGCAACTATTTCCACAAACTGTGTATGTGTCAGTCCGTAGCTGCAGTTGAAGTTGTGTCAGTCATATTGTAACAGACAGCACCAATTTTCCTTTCTAATTGTGTTCATTAGCAGATGGACACAGAAACAAAAACCTATGAAAACATCTATTTACTCTTTTTGGTAAGATCCTAAGTGTTAATATCAGTCTTTCACTAGCTGAGTGAACAGCAGGAAGACACTTCTTATATGTATGCATTTCTCATATATGTGCCATTAATTTAGATGTTTGATTGAACCTATGTTTTGAAAGGAAGAGAAAAAAAAATCACTCCTGACTGCAGTAAAACTTATGGGGAATGTATGATAAATAACTGGAGTGTTTCATCATTATACCCTCTCCCCTCCCCGCAATGCTACACCAACTATTGTCCTTCCTATGACAGATTTTCAATCCCCACAAGCAAAAAGTGCATATATTACAAAACCCCAAACTTTGCAGCTTTGCCTAGAACTGAATAAAACTAGTTCCTGCTGGGTAGCATGCAGGAATAAACACAAAAGCTCATAAAGTTCCAAGGGTGTGATCTTTGCATGAGGCTCATCCCACAATGGTATCATCTCTGAATGGATACCCAAATTCATATGATAAAAAAAGTAAGAATGTAAGAAAATATAAGAAAATAATTCTTCTGGGTGTACCCGGGAATTTTATAGAATTGAAACTGGTAAAGTCCTATGTTCAGTGTAATTTCAGAAGACAGCACATGAAATCTCAAAATCTCCAGTCTAATATGCTATTAGAATAACAGTACTTCCCAAAACCTGGACTGAGAATATGGGTATGATTTATTACTATTAATAAAAAAATGCACTTGTAGGCTAGAATTAAAAATATAGAATTGAAAATAGGCTAGAATTCAAAAATATATACAGCATAGCTAGCTGTAATAATTAGACCTGTCTGAAAAATTGTGCATGCATGACACAATCCATGTATGCATTATGTAAATCTCTATTCTTAATTTCAATGATTTGCCAGAGATAAATAA
>VZTU01015273.1:204214-214637 GCA_013400835.1 Zapornia atra
ACAGATAAAATAAAATATAAGACCCCCCCCCCCCCCAATTTATTTTATCTTTTCTATTTGAACATTTAATATAGGATTGGAAACCTTACCAACACCTATATGAAAAAGCTATTTTTAGTGACGTGCTACTGAACTTATGGAAAGCTGTAATTGTATCTTTGTTACTTGGAACAATACAAAATTTTATTAAATGCAAACACTAAAAGATAGAATTGCAGACATAAGTTTGGGGAGAGACGATTCTGTATTTTATGGGTTGTATCTATCCAGAGATCAAGTATCATTTCATTTGGAGTTGAGGGAAAATTGCTCGATTTCACTAAAAAGAAGAGGATCTGACTGCTGAAGTCTTATGGATTAGCTCACCACTCTGCAACTATTAAATAGCAGAAAACCATAAAACTGATAACACAACCCAGTCTTTATGGTTTGATAATGTACAAAGTTAACAAAAAGAAACACATAAAAGAGCATATTAATTTAATATATTTGGGTGACGTTAAGCTCTAGGATTTAAAATTTCATATGATTTCAGCATGGCTGAATATACTGTCCAAGTCATGTTTACACTTTCAGTTACTGCAATTCTGTACAAAGACCTTGTGAAGAACGTACCCGAAGCTGTGGAGCTGAAAGGAAGCGTTGACACTTGCATGGTTATATATATGTGCTTTCAGACAGCCTGTCATTTAGGAAAAATTTCAAACAAAAACACATATGTGGAACCCCATGTACATGTAAAGATCAAGAGCTCACAGACATCTACACAACTGGAGCATCAGTCTGCTTCTGATAAAGTATTGCACCGTGCAGACTCCTGAGAGTACAGTTATCCTGCAGGGAGGAATTTGCAGAATCTGCAGGACCCTACAGGGATCAAGGAAGTTTGTGTTAACAGTGCAGTAGTCCTGCAGGACAAAGAAGAAATGCTTCTTTTTCATCTTACTAAGTATCAGATTTAATAGGAGAATGGAAGCAACTAACCAAACAGCAACTCTGTTTCTGTAGGAACTGTGCATGACATATATTTTCTACTTCAATTAAAAGGTCGTAATTTTAGTTTGATTTCTTAAAAATTTTAGCTGATTTTTTTTTTACCACCTTCAGAATACTAAAATTGAAATAGTTTTCATGAAAAGCTTTAAAAATGACATTTAAATGCTGTACTTAGAGAAATAAATTGGTGGTCTCCGGTATAAAAAGGTATGTTAAGAACTGGAAACAATTCCTGCTGTTTCACAAAACAATAGATCCTCAGCCTTGAAGACTCTTATCTAAGTTAATGGAGCATCACATGGATGCAGGACTGCAACTGGATGAAGTGATACTACCTTTCTATTACCTCAACAGAACCTTATTCCACTCTTTGGCTTGAAATACATTTGTTACTGCTAGCAATGTTTTTCACTCTCAGAGCAAAACTCAACTTGCAACATTTGTGCAAAGTATTTGCAAATACTGCATCCTTCATTTGGAGAGTTTTCCATTAGCTATCACTATAATTTGGCTAAGAGAGAAGCTCCTTTTTTGTCAAATTAAAGAGGCATAAGCCTTCAAACAGGCAGAAGTGAGAAGACACTTTTTGAATTCCCGGTGAAGCACGTGCACACAACTGAGATCATGTACAGGCAAACTCAGTATACATTTGTGCAGTAGAAGACTGGTGCACTGAGATGGGAGCCAGAAGCAAAAGGACAAAGTTTAGAAGATAAAAGTGGAAAAAAATTGGTCTAGAATAAAGATACCTTCAATGTCCAATGTCTGGTCTTGAAAAATAGGAAGGAGAGTAAAAGAAAGATAAATGGCATACAGTCAAGATTATATTATTTGGAAAATTCTTCAGAACACAGTTTCTTCCCCTCCTCTGTACAGTCCTTCATTTAAGTGTTTCCTGACCCAGATGAGGACGAAGGGAAGAACACTAGAATGCAGACAATTTAGCTGATATTGTTTCTTTCCACTGCATGTTGGCAGACAACCTTGCTTCTCTCAAATCACATAGACAGATAAGAAAAGTAAATTTCACCAATTTATTTTCTGAAAGACTGAGCCCCAGTGGGAATACTTTATGAAAATGTTTGGCAAATAAATCTACTGTTTGGCAGATATTCAAAATTGTACTGGAAGATGTTTGAACCATTTTTTCCGGTGTAGCGAATTTTTGCAGGAAAAAAGATAACAAATTCACTTATTTTTAGCTTAATTTCTTTGTTTTCCAGAGGTAGAACTATTTTTAAATACTATGTAATATCAACATTATCAACTATAGATTATTAAAAAACAAATTAGGGTAAAACAACAAGTCTTTTCCCTTTTGAGGATAAGTATGACTTCTAAATCAAGGAGCTGTATTTCCAAAACACATCACTTAAAAACACTCTGCTAAGACTGCAATCACTTTACCATAACTGGTTTTTAGAACTTCAGAAAGATTCTGAATTGGTTTCAACGCAAACTAGTAACTTCTGAAACCTAAAAATTCCTTTCATTTACAGATTCACTAATGAAGGAAGGATTTTTCAGGATTAGAAATTTAAACCTTGCTTCAGAAGTACCTCAAGCACTTGTTCATCCTTGATCTTGTCTTATTTCAAGAGAATGAAACTCAAATGACTACCAAGGAGTGATAAGACAGCAAGTTGCAATTGCAAATTCATGTTAAAATTCTGCAAATTACGACCAATTATAATTGGGAGGTGTTTTCCTCACCTGAACATCAATAAATCAGCACTGTGCCACGCATCACTCTGAAGTGGTATCTGAGTGTGGCACATTCGACTCTGAGCCCTGTATTGCTGGCATACCACAAGGGTTACATGCAATCTACATGTGACAACCCCCCCAAGAATCCTAGTAAAACTTAGACAGTAATTCTCCACTTCCATACACATTCTAGCCCAATGCTTATCTTCTCCTGCAGTTAGTAAGCTTTTCTTAATAATACAACCTAAACTGTGTCTGCTGCATTTTGAGCCCGTTACTTCTTGTCTTAGTGCCAAGGGACATGGAGAACAATTTATTCTCTTCCTATTTGCAACAACCTTTTAAATATTTGAAGACTGTTATCATGTCTCCCCTCAGTCTTCTCTAGACTAAACAAACATAGTTCTTCCAGTCTTTGCTCCTGGGTCATATTTTGTAGACCTCTGATCATTTTGTTATTCTCTCCTGGATTCTCTCCAATGGATCCACATCTTTCCTGAAGTGCAGTGCCCAGAGCTAGACACAGCTTTCCAGCTCGGGGCCCAACACTGCTCAGCACATTGCAAACAATTCCAGTATCTTCCGTGTAGCATTCCTGTTAAGGCATCCTAGCAAGCCTGGTTCTTAGAGTATGACACAGGTGACACATAGTGGCTCGGATATACTGTGAATACTCCATTGCCCTTCTGGCAGAAACACCACATTGTCAAACTCACCTTGTGTTTCTGCAGGTGGCTATTTCTCCCTACTTTCCACTTGTCCTTGCTGAACTCCATCATACCTATTTCTGATCATTCCTTGTATCTCTCATGGTTATTTCAACTCCAGTGCTCCTTTCAAACTGAAGTATTACCTGCACAAAAATAATTATCTCAACTAAATTTAGCCTATTTTGTTTTAATAACAGTTGCAACTTGCCCTTCTTGTTTTCTCATAGTTCATTCTCACTTGGTGACAGGAGGAAGGAACATTGGTTGCATCCTGGTATTTCTCCCCTTATATCACAACCCATATTTACCCATATTTTATATACAGCATCCCCTAGGATGACTGAATTCTCCCAGACCACATAAGGCCAATTGTCTGCTGGAGGGTTTTTTTGTTTGTTTGTTTCATTTTAAACAGACAAATACCCATTGCATGAGACCAGTATGTATTCTATGAGCAGGTCCTTACTTTGAGCAGAGTAGCTTATGGAATAAGGTATTAATGAAGTAAACAGCAGTGTGTAGTCATATAGGAGTAACATGACTGTATTTACACAGAACAAAAGAATAGATTTCCAGCTGACTGTATTTCACTGATGAAAGGCCACACTGAAACAAAAATTCCACAAGCTAATCATGAGCTGCAGTTCATAGAAAAGAACTTGATATTCCCCGTGGTTAAATAATACACATAATGAAGGTACAAGGCATGGAAACCTAGTGTTTGCATAAAATACATTAAAAATTATAAGGTCATTTCAACTACCTTAGACTTTTCAAGTATTCAATCATTTTGAACACTCCAACTTTCTTTTTTAATCAACACAAAATACTGTGCAGCGAGCTTCAAGAATGACATTTGTTTTTCTGGCTTAGGGGTGTGGGGGATCCTTCCATTTGCATTTAACAGTAAATGATAAATCCAGTGCTGTCAACAGATATTCTATACCTGGCAAAGTGCAGATGAATAATACTTTGATAAATAAAAGAGTTTTCTATTCCAGTAATAACAAAGTGAGTGATCTTGTTGAAAGGAAAAGCCTGGCAAATGTGAAGGGTTACACAGATGCTCCCAAAAGGCTCGTTCCCCAAACAGTTGTACTAACCCACAATAAAAGTAATCTTAGCATTAAACATAATTCCTAGTTTTATCTTTAAAATATGAATATAGGAGTCCCTTTTCTCTGCTAGACTGAAATGGTTTAAGTAGAAGGCAGAGTACATTCTTCCCTCTACTCTTTAGTTTTAGCTAAATGCCATTGCAACGCCCAGCAGTAACTCAGTGTGTGCCAAACATGAATATTTTTAAGCGTCATTTGAGTTTTAAAGGCTACAGTAAGTGATGGGAACACAATCGTCTTGGGAATCTACAAATAACTTTAAAAAAGCTCATAAATCTGGCTTTCATGGTTTGGTTTTCAACAGCTTTATGAAATATGTCGAAGCTTGAACACAGTGAGTTCGTGTTCCTTCAAATTTTTTAAGATTGACTTTTCTCAATTTTTTTTTTGATATGCTGCAGCAAGACAAATAAAATGGTCTTGGCTTAAAAAAATGCCCAGGAATCAGCAAATTAATTTTTGAAGAAGTTGTTTTGTTCTTTTAATTTTTTTGTATCAACAGAGGAAAAATGTACTCTTGGAGTGGGGCAGCCTAAAGTATTCCCTCATCAACAAAACCACAAAATGCTTCTGTTCAGCACCCAGTGTATTACGAAATATCATTATGAAAAAGTGACGTATAATTAAAAGCTGGGGTTTTTTTCTTAAACTGTTTAAAAAAGATGCATGGCAATGACTGAGCACAGCAGAAGCCTGGAGAGCTGCCTTCAGAACTTACATGCAAACCTCCGTACTTACAGTGAAATATGCACTACAGCAGCAATTAGCAGGGAACGCTTGCTCTTTAAAAGATGAACTAAGGGGTCAGTTGAAATTACAGCGAAGTTCAACAGAGAAAAGTCTGTAAAACTGTCTGAGAGCTACTGAAGTAATCCCACTCCGAGAGATTACCTGGCACCACACAACTGGACGCGACCGCTGTGAAACGCCGCCAACCGCAAAACTAGACAAGGTTCATGTTACTTTCAGAAGCTCCTGATAGAACGACAATCACAATCTCTTCTGGTCTACAGTTTCCCTGATTAGTACTCCTTGGCAGCAAGGCTTCTTTATGTGTAATAACATCTCGTCTTCACTTAATCTATGTCACAAAGTGGAAGAAATGATCCCACAGAAGTATGGAAAGCAAAGACATCCAATACCAAGAGCAGCAACTGGAGCTGGCAGTACATACAGCAAAAAACCCCCAACAACCCAGGTGTTTAAATATTTGACCAGGTGCTTTTTAACAATCATATTTTTAAATGACAATTACTCAAGAAAAGTTTCTTTGGGAGCAATGCTTTCTTCATAGAAAGAAAGGACATGATTAACGTTTTCTATTTGAAGATTCTTTTTGTGAACTCTCATACATTTTAACATGACAATAACGCAAGATTACAGAACAAACTTTTACTATATTATAACAGCAAGCTGGGATGGCCTTATGTATAGCTGAAAGAGAACTGTTTATGTTGTGAATACAGAATAACCTTACAGCTATGAAAGTTAGTAGAGTAAATAGGGTAAAGGCACAGCACCCCACACCAAATTTATTCTCTCTTTTTTTTTTTAACCAGAGATTTTTTTCAAGTTAACAGTAAGCCTTTGAAAAGTTGTTGGTTTTCTTTTTAAAAAAAGTGAAAAAATAATTTACAAACTAAAAGAAGTTGTGCATGGTACCAAATGGCACTCCTCTAAAAAGAACTGATTCCAATATCTGCTTTGAGGAGTTGACACTTATCAGCTTGTGAGCCAATACACCAAACACATTTGCAGGATATTACTTCACTGCTTGCTTCTTAGGAGTCTACAGGAGGCAAAGGAGACACTGTGTCAGTAAGTTTATCAAATGCTGGAGGAAAACAGAAGTCTAGCACTGGATATTGTTTGTTGCTATGAGTGAGAAGAAGCCATTTTAGAACATAATCTCAGGTAGCATATAATCTGATTAGTATTTCAAATGCATTTGGGACTTCCACATGTGATTAATTTTCCACTTATTTTCTTTTCTATCACTAATTTCTGATTTACTTTTTTAGTGACAAAGATAACAGAGCAATATTCATTTGATTTATCCAATATTTACATTTGTTTTTTCAGGAACTATCTTAATGAAGAAAAAATAAAAATATAACTCCACAGGCCAAGCTATTAGATTGCAAATCAGAAGTGGCAGGAAGATTCACTGAAAAGTGACTCATTGATTCACAGAAAAGTTCGCTTCTGTTTACTGCAAATTTAATGATGATCTTTTTAAAAGACTTCTTGAAGAAAAGAAATATTGTTCTAAATTCCACATGGAACTTTGTTTTCTTTTAAATTTGAGATGACCAGCTCTGACATGGTTAAATACAGAGAACTAAGCAGACTTATTATGGTAATGGACTTTCAGTGACTTCTCATGCGAGCTGGGCAAAGTTTGTAGGGTCAGACTGCTGACCCTGTCCTCCTTCCTGAGTTCCTTTCCTATATTCCTACCACTTTTTGTCTAAGAATGATGCAGCACAGGAGGCTACTACTTTTTATCCTATCTGGATTTTATAAGTGCTTTAGTGAGAGCACAAAGCCTTTTCAAGAGGCTGCCATTGCATAAGCAAGCAGTTGCAATTCAAAAACCAAAGGTTGCTCAGCAAGTACTGTATATAAAATATAAGCAACTGGGGATTAGAATTTAGATGCATGATAAATACTCTGAAGCACAGAAAGAGTTGTGGTCTTCAAGCAAAATTGCTAGCTATTTTCTAGTCAAACAGCTGGACAGCTTAAATGAAATATAAATATTCAATAACTTCTCTCCTACAGACAAGTTTTCTAGTAAAAGTTTATAAATAAATATTTACCATCTCTGGCTCCGTGCCAATCCAGAATTCCCACAAAAATCAGTGGGAATAAGGTGGGAATGTTAGGAATACAGGCCCTACACCAGGACAAACTACCATGAAGTAACAGACGGTACTGTTTGTACGCACACATGCCATACTAAAACATATATGCTACTCAGTGGATGGGGAAAAAGAATCTAGGAAGCCCTGTATAAGGGCAGAGTTTAAAAATGTCCTGCATGCTCACTGGATCATGTGTCTATTTTAATTTTCAAAGCTAAAATTTAGGAGCTAAGTTGATAATTGTAATGTTACTTAGGGAATTTTTTTCTTAAAATGTTTTTATTTATTAAAGTGCTAATATACTTATGCTATAGACCAGTGCTGGAGAGATACAAAGGCATCACTGCTCAGACTGTTGGTGGAGGAAAGGAGAACTCACTGGAGTACTCCTGGAGTTAAAAAGAGGAATGGCAGTGATGGGATTTGGAGGAAATTCAATAAAATCCTTTTCATTCAAAGAAGGCCAGTGTCATACAGACCTTTGAAGGAGGGTAAATGCTAAGGCTTCTACAGAGAAGATACACACACAAATTCCCAAGTGCCTTTTAAAGATTTCACAGCTGAACAAAACTACATGGTACTGTCATGATCTGCTCTGCAGTATAACAGACCTATTATTACAAACAAACACGACAATTAAAAAATAAATTATTCTACACTAAACTTTAAACAGTAGTTTATCACAGATGATTACTTCTACAGCTTGCAGTAAAGCTGAAATCAGGCATGAGATTACTAGAAGGAAAAACAATAGAGTATTTTGACTAAGCAAGCCTTACATTATTTCTTAAATCTAATATATCAGGGTTTCTTTTGCTCATTAAAAGCTGAACATACCCTGTCAGATACACTCCGGTTGTGCCAACATGGTATACTCACAAAGCATGCATACCAGGGTGACAGCTAAAAAGCAACAGAGAGCTTTGCACATAATCTAGAACTAAATCTGTATGTAATTTCCTTCCCTTTGTTAATTGAAGATTAAAACTAAATCAAGGGGAAGCCTTCTATGAGACTACTTCCAACAACAGATGACTCAACTAGCACCTGAGAATTTGTTGTGCTTGTGTGTACTGAGGTTCTGAACTTCCTGTTTCAATAAAATACCAAACAAGTTGTGTTTCCTTTACAAATAAGCTATTACATCAAGCCCTGTTCCTATAATTTCAGTTTTTGTCTGCATTCCAACATTTTCTTTGGCAAATGTAGAAACATTCTAATTAAAGAGAAGAGAAAAACAAGCATCATTCATCATGGTAAGAATGAATGCTCAAGAGAACATCCTTACTGGTCGCTTCGTTCATTCAGTTTAATTTGGTTTTTGAAGTGTGCTTAATTATGGCATGCAGTTCTCTGAGATGAAACACAGGTAACAGGGTTTTTCACTAACAGTCTCTCATGAAAGCTATTAAAGATAATAATTCCTCTAACACCATACAAACTTAATACAACCTGTAGGAAGCGATTGAAAAACTTTTTTAGAGCACTACTCTGAACAGCAAAAAATCGCCTGATATTATAACTTGCTAGATCCTTCAACATATAATTTGGAAATCTTTTTTTTCTTTTAATAGAAATTATCCTGTGTTTTCCTCAGCTTGATCTATGAGATCAGAGTAATTAGAGTCTTCCACAATGCCCTCTTTCCTTAATTTTCAGTTTTTGTTTGTGTTCAGATCCCAGATGAAAGACCTCTGTCTGCTTCATTTGCAGTTCTCATATGGAACACAACCTTCCACAAAAAGCTCAACACCAGACCTGTAAACACAACATTGTAATTGTCTGGTTAAGTACAATATCGCCTATAAATTACAACGTATGTGGTTTCTTCCCTAAATTTATTTAACTGTGGAATCATAAGTGCTGATGCACCAAGGCAGAAGTTCAAAGTTAAAATGACATTGTAATAGGACTTAAAAGAAACCAGACAAATGCCATTTTGGATAACTAAAGTAACTATTCCTAAAAGTTGTGCATGTACACATTATCTCTTTGTTGCCAGTACTGCTTCTTTTGCTTATAAACCTAAGGTAAGTTCTCAGGCAAATGCAGTTAAAATCCCAGACAAATCTGGAGTGCAGTAGAAGAAACACACACTGTAAATGGTTGGAGCCAGTAGAGGCTGCTGAAGACTTCTGATAACAGAAATAGCTGCTACCCTATCTGCAACATCCTACAAAGACAGCATGAAAATAGAAATAGTCCGGTTAATCCTGAAACGAATCCTAAATTTGAGACATTAGCTCATCAACCACCGGAAAAAAACCCTAGAAAAAGCCAAGAAAAAGCATTCTCTAACTGCACATCAGAGGATCCAATGCATGTCCTTCAGGCATCTCCTATGCAAGTTAGAAGCAACCAGCCTGATCCACCCAGCGCACCAAGAAGGCACACCTTTTGTTTTAGAAGCATCTGCTGAGCCACACCAAAAACTCAATGGGATGGGACAAACAAAGCTTGCAATTATTTATGCTCTTCCTTTTTATAGTTTTTCTTCTAAGCCACAATCAATTCACACATGACAAAGTTTTGGGCAAAACTTCTTAATCAGCACGATTACTCTTTACCTCCTTCATGTTAGACTAAACACAGAATTTCAATAATAATACTCAATAAAACCTGCAGAGTTTGACAGCACTTTGTGTTGAAGCTGCAGCTTGATTCAGGCAGGAATCTCTGAGGCTAAGCAGGACTTCTGGTAGACCACTAAAGTTTTAGGGCAAGTTTTTCAGTTTTAATGTGCTAGCGAGGACCCTTTAAAGCTGATTCTTAAATGTTTATTTCCTTTGAGTCTAGGAAGTCAGTATTAAACACAATTTTTTTTCCCTGGATGGTCCAAAATATACTTGTTTAAAAGATACTAACAGTTACTGTTAAAACAGCTGACAAAATTCCACCCCTTTCAGACTACCCACAAAACTCCCCTCCCTCAGACAAACATACTCCTGTTAAACTTCTCTCTCTACAATAGCTTTAAAAATAGTCATGCCATCCAGCAAAGACTACTGAAGGTCAGCACGATCAG
>VZTU01015276.1:9007-33086 GCA_013400835.1 Zapornia atra
CACTGAACATCAGAAAACATTTAAAAATGTGAATAACTGTCATAGAAAACCATCTACATGAATTATATATCAAATCCCCCAAATTCTTCTGTGCCTGCAGGTTTTTTTAGCACTATTTTCTCATACTGCCTATAATTGTCTACTGAAAAACAGTCTGGAAACAAAAGCAATGTGATTCACATTGACCCGTAAGGGCTAAACCTTGTGGCTTGAAGTGAAAATGATAAAAAAGAAACAAAAATAAGCCAGAAATATAACTCATCACATAGGAAAAAATAGGTTCCCTATGACCAAAGTTTGTTTTACATCCATTCACCTGTTATCATCCAGTAGTTCTGCACTCTGCAATCACCTCACACCTCTGTCACAAAACCACCCCTGAGAATACCCCAGAGTCCAGTAACATCTTTGGACCCCAACCCCTCAGTATCTTCAGCTCTCAGTGACATCCTTTGCTGAGAAATAAAACAGTTTGCTGTGTTTTTTTCTTGAGACTTTGCATTTTGACTGGTATATTGGTGATTGCTGCTGAGCAAACGAGGCAAGAATCAATGAGTTTACTGTTCTGCACCCTTCTTCATAGGTATCCCTTGTCTTCCTAGTCCATAATCTTCACAAAATTTCTAGGAAATTACTGTCTTTTAGACCTCTGGTGTACATTAATGAAACTGCCTAATAAATTTGAAAGTTATTAAAGGGGCAGGGGAATGGTCAGCCCTATAGTTTGGTCATAAAAGACTTCTTTCCCTAAGAAGGGAAACTTCCCCATTCCCATCACTTTATAAGTACATAAAACAACTGCAATTAACTGCCTTCGTTAGCTTGCAGATTTTCCAAAGAAAAACAAGAAAGATGTTAGATATATCAAGTCCCAACTCTTTCTCGGCTTAAATCAGTAAACTCTAGCTCAGTAATAGCTATAATGATCTTTTTGAACAGGGAGAGGGCCTCCCTTACACAGAGGAGTAACAGAGAATGATACATCATTCTGGCAGTCAAAATCTTTCACTCCAATATTACAGAGACTGAGAAAGAAGTCAGACTTTCTACAGGCTGTTTACACATGAAAGCAATGTATCAAGTTGAACTGGAAAGAATGGCAAGCCAAATACACCAAATACCACCAAATACAGCCAGCATGGATGGTCCATGCAGTGTATTCCCAGCACACACATTTACCTATGGTACCCAACATCACATACAATCCTCCTTTCCAGCCTATGGCTAGTTGATGAGGGTGTTGTTCCTTCTAGTTTACTCCTGTGCACCTAGGAAAGGAGCCTAGGTGCCTTTCTGCCATGTCTTTGATCCTGCAACACACCCTCAGATAAATTCTTGGGTTAATTTCTGGAGTTAATATCTTACTGACAAAACATCCCCTCCATTCTTTTCATGGCAGTATAACAATAAAAGGCCGACACTAAGGATACGGATAATGATTCAAGAGAAGGCACAGTATTAATCAGAAAGAAAAGCAAAATAGGAGGAAACCTGCACTTTAAAATTAAACATAACTGATCTTGACGAGAATGTCTGAAGAAAGAGAGAAAAGGCATTAACAACCTAGAAGGTTGAGACAGTCCCTTTTTTCTCTCTCTCACTTCTTTTTTCTTTCAACTTTTTCAATTTATCTACTATATTAAAATCTCTTATTCCCAGGCTGTTGTTCAGAGATCTCATTAATCGAGACATAGGAACATAACAATGAAGAGAGCAAATAGACTTTGATTCATAGATGTTTAAAGCTGCAAGAGATTGTTCAGACTATTTATTTTGATGTCTCATATAACAGAATCACTCATCTGGATTTCAGGCAGTAATTCCAGCAGTAGAAGAAAAAGAAAAAACTTATGCATAAATAAAGCGCTCTGAGATTCCTTATTCGCCCACACATGCAGATACACAAACTCAGAAATTAGTTATCCAGAATATATAAAATGAATCCAGAAAGCAAAAAGACGATCAAAGTAAGTGAAGAACTGCCAGAAAAGGCTGCCAGTTTCCCTTCATGGCTCAGATGCCTTCAGCATAGAACTAGGGGAGGGATGTTTCAGTAAAAATGACCTTATTACCTACAGACATGAATGTTTTTCACACTCCTCATCTTCAAGGAGCTCTGCCTGTTCACTGTGAATGTTAATTTTACCACCATAACACTGGAACAGAACTAGGAAAGGTTGCTCTACTCTGCTTTCTGACCCTTCTTTCTTTTTCTTTCATACATGGATGCCTGCCCAATGCAAATCCAGGATATATTTGGCTTGTTTTTATTAGGGGCTGAAAAACTATCCTGTGATCTAAAGAAAAAACAACAAAAACCCAACCAAACAAAAAAACTAACACAGAAAGAAATTTAAGTGAATCTCTAAATGTGTCAAACAAACATGCACATGTGTTTTCTAGGCACACTGTAACTACTATTTTCATTTTCAATAGAACTTAAAGGCTGCATTCAAGACAGATAAGGCAGTATCATTCACACTCAAACCTTTTTTTCCAAGTGTTTATCATAATATGTCATTGGAATATGAGTGGGAGCAGAAATACAGAGATGCATGGATGGAAGAACTTGCTTACAAGAACTTGAGAGACCAGGGTGGAACTGGACACACAGACCAAGTGTTCAAACCCTTTAGCTGTTAGAAACTAATTCTGCCATAGTCTGTTCTGGTTTTCCTCATTCATTAGATTCCCAAAGCACCCTGCTCCTCCCAGGAAGAGTTTAAATTAAGTTTAGACATCTTTTTACATCTCAAAAGGAAGGTAGGTCAGTTCCAGGCACACAAATCCTTCTGGGAGATGACTAGGTAATGCTCCCCACACCACAGCTGAATTCAGCCTGAGGGCTTGATTTACAAAGGAGATTTTATTTTTGATCTCCTCCTTTCCCTTTGAGTAAATCACTTTTACATGGCTTGTCTTGTACAGAGAAGGAGGAGATGTTTTCTGTGAAATCTGCTGCTGAAGCTAAGTTCATAAATATCAAAGAAAGAAATGCAGATGAATGGCAGCAACAGCAAAAATATCGGAGCAAGGAAGAGAAACAGGATAAGAAGGAGAAATGCTTGGGAGGATCATTTAAACACTGTAAAATAAAGCTATTTGTTTTGCAGCAATGGAAACATCTGAAATGAGAAAGCAATTTGCAGGCTATTTGGTCTCAAAGCTCCAGTATGATCAAACGGATATGCCTACAGAAGAAAAAAGTTCAGGATCTTTTAATGTGGTTAAGATGCTCTTTTCCTGGTTTCCCACCTCACTGCGGGGTTAGATATGAGGAACTTACAATAGAACTTTTTCCTGCAAGTGTTTAAATGGCAGCCCCAAAACAGGCTACAGCTCAGTCGCAAACTCAGGGCCACATTTCTCACACTGACCCAGCACTCCTGCAGTTTGAGAATTAAAGCTACGACACAAACCAGCTCTATGCATTCTTCTCAACATATTGCTTCGGTTTTGCATGTGAAGGTCTCCCCTTTCCTCACTAGTTTCCTGTCCTTCCTTTTCAACATCAGTTATTACTTATGCTAAAAGGAACCATCCCAAGCCACCACTGCAGTGGAAACGATTGTTGTTCTCAGAGCAGGCAGCCAAATGCATCACAGTTAGGAGAAAATGTTTTTCTTTCACAGATGGATATCAAGACACAGATGGCAAGTAAGAGCTCAATGTTAAGCTTACTCAAGTATCTGGTGGAATTTGCCACACCCCCCCTTGAATTGTTGCAGATTGTCATGGAACACCAAGGCACTGTCAGAGCTAAGAAAAATTCATTTTTAAGTGTCTTAATACTGAAAAAAGTTCCTCTTTTCCCAGTTACAGCTAGTTACAATGAGGATGTCTCAGATACTGCTACATCCTTTCTATCAAGGTAAATGCAGTTTCACCTATAGTTGCCTTTCACTGCTGACAACTACCAACAATTGACAATGGTCCCATAGTCATTTTATGGGACATTAAGGGCTTGTTTCTTTTATTTGGTTGGTGGGTTTGAGTAGAGGTTTTTCCACAATATATTGTATGGCTGTAAATATTTCTGGAAATTGATGGTGACAATTCTTCACTATCAGTGACCACAAGGCTTGGGCACCTGCCTCCTGTTTCACAGCCTTGCAGATGTCCAGTTTCCCCACTGCATTTCAGATCTTCAGATCTTCTTTGACCTTAGCAGATATGCACACTGTGAAACAATCTGAATTTCTGTGAACCTGTAAAAAATATCAGAGGATGATGTGTTTCAGGTGAAAAGGGCTAGTTCCTATTCCTTCAGCTTCAGTATTTCCAAACTAAATTTGATACACAATTTCTATGCTTATGGAATTGCCTTAACGACTCAAAGTATTTTGATAACAATATACCATAGTCCTACAGATATTGTAAGATCACATATTGCAGGGGGATAAGAAGATGATTTAAAGGCGATTTTCAAAGGTATAGCAGCTTTGGAAGAAGTTTTCAGGGTTTCTTAAATATGAGAGACCTTTAAGCATTCTTTATTTACATAACTGAAGAGTATTGTGCTGATATCCTATTAAACCAGAAGTTTACTCTGAAAGGAGTCTAGAATAAAAGGATACAAAATCTGGAAAAGAAATACAATTGTTAGCTTTAAATTGTATGCTAAGCTGCAGTAAAACACACTTTGATATAATTTTATCAGGAAATGAGACATCTATGACATTAGTCAAATGCAAAACACCATGGCCTGTCAATAGAATTCTTGAATTAAAATAAAATATCTGAAGGTATATATTTAATGCCATCTTAAAAAAAATTAAAAACACATATATACCCTGAAGTAATTTGAAATAAAATAGATTGAAATTATGCCTGGTTACACATGCATCATTCTATCTTATTACAAGACATTTTTTTCATCTGTGTTGGTACTACAAAGCATTGCTAAAAATAAAGGCAAACTTCTGGCACTGTTAAAAAAAAAAAGCTGCTTTAACAGACTTTTACCAATTATTCATCACAGCAATATGCTGTTTCAGGCACCTGCTTATAGCCATTATTTAGAAGACAGGAAAGGGCAAAAAATAGTATTTGAGTAATTGTACAATGCTTTGCATAGGGAAAATAAAAATTCTTTTTGGTCATTTGGTGATCAGCTAATGCCCTGAGGCATGAACATAGACTAACCCAATCTAGCAGGTAAAGCTAAAAATTTTATGGATGATCATAAAGTTAGCCGGTGCTTTTTAAAAGTGCAGCTACACTGTTTGATTCTGACCTCCAGCATAATCTAAGTGCTTTGTGAAGAAATATTTCATTTCATTTGCTTGAAATTTACCCATGATTAGCTTCATGTGACCTCACGTCCTTTAATTATGAAAGAGTGTAAAAAGTCTGGGCCTGGTTAGGTTTTTTATATGCCCTTTATATCTCCAGTGTTTCAATTAAATCTATGCTAGACTGTTTCTAATGCTAGGAAATCCTAAATTTTGCAAAATGTCAGGATGCAGTTTATCTGCCATACATCAACATGACACACTCTCCAAAATCCTGTTTGTTTACATGATGAGAATTAGTGTTAGACTTCAATACCATGTGAACACGTATTTGACTTTAAAACGTTATTAATCTTTGGAAGCATTGTTTGAATTAGACTCCCACAGATTTCAACAAGACCCTGGTCTTACTTTATATGATGTAATGAAGTAAGGGTCTACAAAAATTTCCTTTTGGGAGAAGTACTTAATGAATGAAATATTGGAAAGTGAAAAATCAAAGAGTACGCCAGTGCCAGAGGCATGTTGTTCATGGAAAGTCATGCACAAGAAAGTCTCTACAAGATGTGCTTTAGGATATGCTGAACTTGTATAGATATGGCTCAGACTTGTTGAACTCTTTGGGAAACAAACCCATTGTGGGTTCTTGCTGACATCACAACACCCAATACCCGGCATGCCATAGAATCATAGAATTGTAGGGGTTGGAAGGGACCTCAAGAGATCATTGGGTCCAACCCCCTTGCCAAAGCAGGCTCCCTAATGTCACATTTGTAAAACACCTGATATAGTCCTGAAATCTTAGCACTGCCAGAAGTAGACAAAATAGAACCCCTCCCTTTTTTATTCTAATGTTTGTGATTTACATAGAAAAAAAATTAAGCAGGAGGGGATTACCTTCAAGGCAAAGGAGATTTTGGACTTTATTTAGGGTTGGTATAGCCCTTAGTACAAGAATTTGGCTATTAGCTTTTACTAGTCAAGATTTCATTCTAGCATTAGATGCACCTAAATCAAACTGGCAGCACAAAGTCAGTACACAAAAAAAGTTTCTGGAGAGGGAAAAAAATCCTGCTAGAAAAAACCCACCCACAAACATGTCCACTGTTATATACCTATCAGAAATAAACATAAAAGCAGTAAAATTTAACACTAGCAGTACCAGCACAGCACTCCATCCCTTCCAATTGTTATAATTACTTGTTCTGTTCTAGCTATCTATATGATTTTTTTCCAGATTACAGCACTGTAGCTGCGGATCAAGCAAGTGGTGCATGACTGAAGAAATACACTTCAGAAATAAGACCTCCTTGATACTTCTTTGAAATGCCTCAAATAATAATTTTCAGTATGGTAGGAGGAGTTGGGAAAAAATGAAGATAACCCCAGATTGGGGGGGTGGGAGGTGGAAAGAAAAGAGAGGCATCAAAAACTTGACAATTAACTCTTAATTTTCTAGTATGCATTTAGAGAGGCTCTATGTCTCAAAGGTGTCATGTGTGTACAAAGGAAAAGGACACACACAAAACTCACACTCTGAGAATCACAACAACATTACAAAACTACAAACATCTTGATAGGAGGGATCTGAGTCAGACACTAGCTTTTATGCCTTGAAGAATTCGGTTAGATATCTTAAACACCACCTGGCTAGATCTACACGTCTGAACAGAAAGAGAAGCTGGGCTGATAATGGATCACATTTAATTCCCCATAATTCTAAAGCCTTAAAGAATTTTTGCACTTTTTAAGACAACTGATGAGAATTCAATTTTTTAATAATTGGAAAAATATTAAAAATGGTTATCAATCATGTCCCGTGAAGAGTAATAGTAAAACCCTGGTTTTATGCCAGGAATCTATTTGAGGACAACTTTCACAGACAAGGTATCACCCTAGTTATTGTAAGTTATTAAGCAAATAGCTTTAACACACAAGTCTCTCATTTTAGAGGCAAACACACTCTTCTTAATGCATATTTTAAACACAAGTTTAGGGATTGCTCATGAACCACTTGGCTTGCTAGGGGAAGGCAAAGAGCCTATTGAATTTCCTCTATTTCCATGGCCTACAATCTCCATGGGCAGGACTTTACAGGCAACATAGAAACACCCTGGATAGGAAGCCGTGGCCTTAATGGGTTGTAGGTAGTTTCACCTCCCCTCAGTTTAAACAACAACCTGCTTAATCTGAAGGGTTTCTTATTTATTCAAATAAACAGCCTGCTTTCCCTTCTCGAAGTTTTTTGATGACCATGACCTATAGAATCAGGTCTGAGACAAGTCTGTGTATTTGTGTCTATCACTTTAAGTGTCCATATGCAAGGAATAAAGCAATGTTTTAAGATGAGGGAAAAGCAGGAGAAAATTTCTCAGCTCCTGTGAAGGTCCTACATTCCTTCAATTTTTAAGACTTGCTAAGAAATAATTTTGGGCATATTTCTCAAGGACCAACCCAGAGAGGAGACATGTTTTAACAAAATCTATTAGCGGACAATAATTCACGCTATCTATCATATTGTACCATTCATTCATGCATCATCTAACAAGATGACATTTAATACAAAATAAGAATGATGAAGGTCGCAGAAATTTTTGCAATTTATTATTGGTGTCAAGCCAGATTAGTTTAGCTGGTGCTTGACTAAAATTTGCCTAGGATGACTGTCTCTCTGAGTAAAAGGTTATTATGCAGTGGAAATTTTCCTCTCACAGTCTTACTCTCCAAGAACTGAGCCGACTATAGGGAGTTCTCTGAATCTCACTGGAAAAAGGTTATTCAGGTCTCGTGTCATGCTTCTGCTTTCACTTACTCTTTCAGATCCCTACAGTCACTCTCCTCAATGGTCTATCAAAGGAGTATAAGGAGATACAGGAGCAGTACTATTCTGTTGGGACACCCTGCCACAGGAACACTCTTGGGAGAGGAAGATCGCCATTTGGGAGTAAGAGAAGACATTGTATGCACGAGCATTGCCTTTTTCAAGAGTATATTTGAGAGCTAATTTGAATAATAAACTTCAGGAATTAATGGACTCTTTGAACACAGATCAAAAAAGATTCTTTTTAATTATCAAACCATCTAATCTTCTGGGATCTGCTGTGAAAGAGGCCAAACTACTTTAGTTCTTTGGTCAAGACAAATATGAGTTTGTAACAAATCCTAGTCTTGGTTGAAATCTGATCCATTGTGATCACTACCACAGGCCTAAATACAGTTCAATACCTTTCAGAAATCCAGTCCAAGTTTATTTCCTCTAAGATTCTTGCCACAGCATTTGTCTTTTTAAATCCCTTTTCAAATTACCACATATTAGTGCTCCTGTGGATGATTCAGACACTGCCCTCATCCACCTTTAATGAAGTTGTCAGAGTTACATCAGGGTTACTTAAACCCAAGAGGCACAAAACTACAGTGTGCCATGAACAGGATGTCTCAGAAGCCTTGGATATGAGGATGAATAATATTCAAACCTGACAAGCTCCTCTCATTCCCACAGCATTCCTGCATGCATTGGCTAGTCTAGCTCCCTGTTCCCCATTACATTACAAAGTTTGTTCAGAATACTCAACATCAGTTCCTCCTTCATTTAGAATCATATATACATCACTTATATCATGTGGTGTTCAATGCATGGTTAAGCTATACCTCTGGGTTAGAATCAAACCTAGACTGAATTTCCATGTATTTGTCATGAACAAAGCTAAAAGTAACACCTTTGAAGGATGGGGAGGGAGGGACAGAAACCCCTTCAATCTGAGCAATTTGAAGTCCTAATGCAACATTCCCGCTTATGAAAGTTAATGTTATGAGAGCCCAAGAGAGAAACATGTAGAAAGAAAAGCTCATCCATCACTACAGCTCAAGCTGGGAAAGACTTTTCCACTTAAACAGTTTTTCTTTTTTAATCTGGAAACAACAATACTTTCTTCCAACTGAAGTTGTTCAGCCAGATAAGAAACAATTTAACTCCCCCCCTTCCTCCCCACTTATTTTTGTTGCTTTCAGCTAAATCATCAATACCCAACCTGATCTACCTTATTAGGCAATCATATCAATATCAACACTATATTCAGCACAAGGAGTGTGAGAAGAACAAGCAACTGGAGCACCTTTTGATGACACTGCCTCTTTTGGGTTTGGAGTTTCAGCCACTCAAGGTCTGTACTGCTGTACAGGGAGCTCTAGCCAAAAATAGCACCACCAATAAAATAGACACTCACATAAAACCGCTTATGACCAACAGACTTAAGAATCCATCCATTTCTATTACAATAATAAGATCTTATTTCAATAATAAGATTTTATTTCAATAGAGTCAAAATTCCTCAGAATTAATAGGTTTTGATGAACTTTCAGGATTGCCAGCCTCATACATTTGAGGAATAGTACATACCAGGTTGCAAAAGACAGTCTCCTTGCTCAACTCTACAAACCTTCAGAAAAACCTTTAAAAGTCACTATCAGTTAGTGTTGAAAACATTTGAAAGCTTCCACTAAATGATCATACAAGATACAATACAAAAAATGTCCATTGAATGAAACATCTAAAGAACTGCAGTGTAAAAGTTTCTGCTTTGTGATTCAACTGTAACATGAACAAACCCCATATATGTTTTAGACTTCTGTGGTTGTTTGAGGGATTTGTGTGTACGTGTCTGTATTTTAGTGGTGGTTTGGTTTTTTTTTTCTTTTAAACTGTTTGCCTGTTATCAGAAGCAATCAGCAATGCCAGAGGAGGGCCATGAAGATGATTAGAGGGCTGGAGCACCTGCCCTACAAAAAGAAGCTGAGGGAGCTGGGCTTGTTCAGCCTCGAGAAGAGAAGGCTGCGGGGGGACCTCATTGCAGCCTTCCAGTACCTGAAGGGAGCTTATAAGCAGGAGGGGATTCAACTTTTTAAAAGGATAGACAATGGCAGGACAAGGGGGAATGGATTAAAACTAAAGGAAGGAAGATTTTGATTAGATATTAGGGGGAAGTTTTTTTACAGAAAGAGTGGTGAGGGGCTGGAACAGACTGCCTAGAGAAGTAGTGGATGCCCCGTCCCTGGAAGTGTTCAAGGCCAGGTTGGATGGGGCTCTGGGCAACCTTGTGTAGATCCAGGCCTGAGGTTGGTGGCCCTGCCTGTGGCAGGGGGGTTGGAGCTCTATGATCCTTGGAGTCCCTTCCAACCCATGCCATTCTATGATTCTATGCCTAATACCAGGCTTTTCTGATAATTCACGGCAAACTTCGACTGCTTCTAATTTTGCCAGACTTCAACTTTTGGGCTGCAGTTTTCTAAGCTTTGTCTCTACCTCAGGCAAAACATACTGAGAAAGTTTCAGCGAAGACATTTCTGTAACTTCCAAGAACAAATATATAATATAAAAAGAGAAAATGTTTTATTAAAGTGATACAAACCTACATGGCATTGATCCTTCAAGAAACCTTAGTGCCTCCAAGCTTTAGGGAAGAGACTTGATACCTGGCAACTGCATTGAGTCTGCTTCAGCTGTCTAAAGCTTCATCACAGAGAGTGCTCAGACACTTAGGAGCCTTAAGAGTCACCTTGGAAATAGTGAGGTTAAGAAGATAATGGAATTAAACTGACACAGATTTGCTGCAGATGTGAAACAGATGCAGAACACAGATGTGCTATTCGTATTTCCCACACCATAGTGCCAGGGCTTGCCACCTCTGTGCCATATTTTGGGATATCTCTGGCTCCACAGAGAACCCAATGAACTCTTAGGGGAGGCCAGTGAGAGTCAGTGATGCAACAGGGAAGCAGGAGAAGGGCTGATGATACAGAAGCCATGAACCCTATGGCTCAGACAAGCTGCAACAGCCTCAGAGACTGCCTTTATAGCCCTTCTTTAGTCTGTATCTGAACAGCACTACATTGCTTGGGCACACTTTCATGCCCTGCTCATGGCTGCCATAATGTCCTGGTTTCGACTAGGATGGAATTAATTTCTTTGCTAGCAGCTGGTGGAATGCTGTGTCTGGGAATCAGGGTGACAACACATAACCTCATGGATGATCAATATTAAGTCCTTATTTTACCCAGCTATTTATACTACAACAATATCATAACCTCAGAACACCTTAAGACCCATTATTTCTACTACAGAGAAGGGTGGGGTTTTTGTAATTATTTTCCTTTGATAATGGCATCAGGGATCAGCCAGCTCTACTTTTCTGGCTTCAAGAGAAATCCATGTCATCATCACTGTGACATAACAACCCCATGCAGTGATATAGGCTTAGGTATCTGTCAGGCAGAGTAGGACCTGGGGGTGTTGGTTGACTGCAGGCTGAATATGAGTCAGCAATGTGCTCAGGTGGCCAGGAAAGCCAATAGCATCCTGGCTTGTATCAAAAATAGTGTGGCCAGCAGTCTAGGGCTGTGATTTTGCCCCTGTACTCGGCCTTGGTGAGGCCACACCTCTAGTACTGTCCAGTTCTGGGCTCCTCACCATAAGGACATCTAGGTCCTTGAGTGAATCCAGGGAAGGGAAACCAGGCTGGAGGGCAAATCATATGAGGAGCATATGAGGGAGCTGGGGATGTTGATCCTGGAGAAGAGGAAGCTGAGGGGAGACCTGATCACCACCTACAATTACCTGAAAGGAGGTTGTAAAGAGGTGGGAGGTGGTCTCTTCAGCCACGTGACAGGAGATAGGACAAGGGGAAATGGCACAAAGCTGTGCCAGGGCAGGTTCAGATTAGATGTTAGGAAAAAAATTTTCACGGAAAGAGTTGTTGGGGCTTGGAACAGGCTGCCCAGGGAGGGGGTTGAGTCACCATCCCTGGATGTGTTTAAAAAAAAGGGTAGGGGATATGGTTGGACAAGGTAAAGGAAATATATTCATTTATTTCAGCTAATTTTAGATTAAAAGATGAAAACAAGGTTACACATGAAGTCAAATAAGCTGTATAGCATAAATATACTTCTTCATTGGCCTGTGGACCCAGGTGACAGTGTGTGTCCAGAACTTATCTCTGGCTCATCCCTCTTAGTGCCTATATTTGTCCAGTGTGATGGAATGAGTGGTTGTTCTCCTAACACCTGTCTTAAAGGTCAGTGTATATTCGGAGGGGTGAGTTGGTATAAAATTAAAGCCCACTGCTATGTGCCCCAGCAATTGCTCAGACATAGCTGCTAGGTTGCAGCTAGTCAGTCTTTTGTGTAACATTCTCCAAGTCAAACATGATCTCATGGAAAGCAAAGCCACTGCCTTAGGAAAAATCCAGTCCTCAAGCACTGACAGACATCATTTAACACAGATTGCTGCAGCAGTTTCAGACAAGTTATCTGACCTGCCACAGAGGAGCACAGGGAGGCCTCCCATAATCTCTTTCCCCAGCTTTGCTACACAGGCAGAAGCAGACAGCAGAACAGTCCTAATGTACTAATAGGAGAAGAGGGGAAGAAATAAATTCTTAAACTATCGTAGTTACTTCAGCAGAAATGGTCTGACAATAGCTGTTCAGACTGCTGTTCACACAGCCCACATTGAACATTAGAAGTTCAGGAAGTGATGTGCCTTTCCTTGTTGGTAAGGCAAAATCAGTAATTTTATCGTTGTCCAAACTCCCCTTATCCCAGCTAGGGAAGTCTTTCTACTCAGATTTGATTTAACGGAGTTTCTTCCCCCACTGCACATGAGAAGAAATGAGGGATGCCATCCCCGAACACCATTTCACACATTTCCTCTCCTTCCTTTTCTGTCCCTGTCATGTAATTAAAAAGTTAATGATAACTGAAATCAAACCTGTAAGAGATTCTATGGAAGTGTTAATACAAGACCCACACTACTGCATTCCATACGCTTATAAAATCAACTAGACTGACAAAAACCTAGTCCTGTGAAGTTCCTCTCCCTCTTATCTCAACTACTGTATCCTCTATTTTTCCATCTTTTACCCAACTAAACAAGCAGAATCACCTCTCTATCTGCTGGCCACACTTCTTTTGATATATGGGCTTATTTGGATCTTAACCATTAATAACCATGTGCACCTATGATTTGGTTAAGGTATAAAGACTAACGGTATTGTAAAGTCACTGTAAACAATAAATAAGTAGGGTGAAAACATAATCTTTAATGCAGATATATCTTTTATGAAGATATCCACCATAACAGCTAAGCTGAGGAAGAAATTAATAAGTACCAGAAAAAGCCTGGGCCATTTTTTACCCTGAGGGATGGAAGAGACAAAGCACAGTCTCAACTTGAATTACAGGCTTGTTACCAAGGAAGTTCTGGGCTGATATGCCTATGCTCCCTGAGTTTTACTCATGTCTGAAGTCAGGCTCTTCTCTCAAGGAAGAGCACTGCACAGCAGAAATACATCAGCAGAGACGGATTTCAAATATGAGGTAAAATCAGGTGTAGAATCCCTTTCTTTAGTGTAGCAGAGTCATACACATAAAACTTCTTTTCATATATTTCACTCATACCCAGGAATCCCTATTTTGCAGCGGAAAGAAATATCGCTTCTGAACATGGAGATTTATGGGTGATGACCAGGAAGGAGGATGTGAATCAGAGCTGCGTGCAAATTTGGTATCCCTATTTTCTTCAAGAATGAATTACCAGCCTGGATATTCCTGACCTCCTAAATCTCAGCTGAAATCACACCTTATCAGGGAAATAATCAAAACAATGTGAGAATTTCAGAGCTCTACTTTCCTTAAAACAAGACAAGTAAGACAAAGTGTTAATAACAAAACATTGAGTTTTGAAATGCGGCTGTTTTTCTTCACTGTATTGAAAATGAATGAAGTTCATTTTCAAGGATAAGAGCATTCTTTCAGCCATATACCTGTAAGTGTACTTGAATTTGTACTTCTACTACATTTGAAGAGTTTCATTATTTTTTATAATATTCTAGCTGCCATTCAAATCTCAAACAAATAACAGATAATGTAAAATCAATTGACTAGAAATAAGTTTACTTATAAAAATCTACTGAGTTGGGGTAACCTGGCTCAATTTCTTTTCCTTGTTCCAATTGTTCAGGAACTTTTTTAATTTTTAGGCTCCCAGGTAATTTATATCCAGCAACCAACTTACAGACTTCATTTGATCAGAAAGACTGATGTGAATGATAAATATTTTAGATTGGTTGAAACATCCAATCCTGACAGGTTTGAGATCCTCTGAATGGTTTCAGGAGTATCTCTTGGGGCAATATTGCTTTTTATAGCTTCTTAGCTATGAAAAATCCATACTCAAAGCATGCTGAAGGATAATATGCAGCTCACAGGTAAGCTTGGATAATGGCTTCTGATAGAAGGCCAGGCATTTATCAGTGCCACAATAGCTTTGTTGAATATGGTTTTTGATTTTCATATTTAAATGCAGTAATAGATCTTTAATTACAATTATGATCGCTTCTAGTAATGTAGAAGCTATGCTGTACGCTCTAGTGAGCTTCAGGAACATTCACGTAATTGCTCACATACTAGAAGAATAAAACAGTATTTCATTTAACATAATTGTAAAATTTTTTTCAAATATTCACATAATATCTTGGCATTTCTATCACGCATTTCTAAACAGAGGGACTTCATATCTTTGGCACTTTACAGCCTGCAAACAGCAAAGTTGCAAGCTGAATTCCCATTTAAGAACACTTGGTATAAGCACCTTCCAGTGCAGGTCAGTCTTTCCCAAGATAAAATGCAGAGAAATAAAAATAGGACATGTTTTTTTTTGGTAGGGTGTTTTTTTTGCTGTTAATATATAAAATGTCACTATTTACTGACATTTCAATTCGTTCAAAGACTACTGATTGATTCACAGTGAAACTAAAACACTAGTCACTTCTCAAATTTTCCTTGTGCCTTTTTCACCATTGCAGAAGTCAGATTGCACAAAACCTTTATCAATAGCTGTAGACATGTTGGCAAGATATCCAAGAAATATCCCCAGAATCATGCTTCTAACAATTAGTTTCCACATGAATGAAGAGCCAGGCAAAACAGAAACTTGATGGACATATTTGGGGCTTTTGTTTCTTTAATCAGAGTGTCAAGTAGTTTCATTTTTGCCCCTTCAAAACACCATGCATTCTGTAATCCTTCCCTAACTTGGTAGGAGTCCTTAGGCCTGCAGACCTCATGTACATTCATCTCCACTCTAAACTGGGCCACACTATGTTAGCTTTGCCCTCCTGAGGGACCAGAGAGGCAGGCTGCCTGTGCAACAGAGGTGAAGGCAGCAGACTCCACTACAGACAGCCTAAGGCTGTAGGCTATGACCAGTAAACCC
This sequence comes from Zapornia atra, assembly GCA_013400835.1. NCBI lineage: Eukaryota > Metazoa > Chordata > Aves > Gruiformes > Rallidae > Zapornia > Zapornia atra. The sequence goes on from VZTU01015276.1 coordinate 24,509, forward strand.
AAAATTCAGGCTTTGTGACACATACCTTCCCTTTCTAAAAACAACAACCACCAAATGACAAAACCCAAGACTGAAATAGGATATCCCACCCAAAGCGTTCCTTCTAGCACAAATATCCTTGCTGATACAGCAATGGCAGAGCACACCTAAACTATAGCACCTGGAAGAGCATGAACTTGCTCTCTATAGCACTCAAAGTTCTCATATGTTACCCAAAGAACACAACTCACACCCTCACCACCTGAAGTCATGGGGTGTTGAGAGACATTGTGAACACAGTTCCCAGTGCCAGCTCACAACTGACACAGTTATCTCCTTGTAAAAATGTAAGAATGCACTAGGTATAAAAGGATCACCTGCATGGTTACCCTGGGCAAATCATCCTTCGTTTGTATGTGATCATTACAGCTGTCTAGGTATGTGAGTATGCCATGAAATGGAAAAAAATTAGCATGAGGTAAAATTAATCTTTTACATGATGGCAAATATAAAGCTTGTTTCCTCCATGGAAATCAGATCTATTTAATATAAAAGGTATTCAGGTACTAGAGATAAATGTTATTTAAAACCCAGCATGTCTAAAGATTCTTTACTAATCCAAACTTGTCTTGAACTCCAAGCTTTTAATTTTATATTCTTTGAATTAGTAGTTTATTGGAAGGTACATCACCAAAAAAAAAATCCTTGAAGTACAGTAAAAGCATTCATAAGTTTTAGTCATGAATTGCTTCATGTAGTTTTACTACATGAGTTGCTTTTTTCAGTGACATATACAGGATGCTTACATCAAGTCCCAAAACGATTCTCTCATAGTTAAGTTTCAATGAGAAGTTTTTCCTGCCTGCAGAACAAATGAAAACTAAATATCATTGATTCCATGGAGACTACCAGCATTCATACCCCACCAAATTCGTACACTTTGAAGTTTCTTAAAGGTCCCAGTGTAGATTAGCACACCTTCATAACAAAAGTCAGGAACAAGTCACTTATGCTGCAAGAGAAACATTCATAGCTATTAAGCTCATGACACATAAACACTTTCTCATCTAATTACATTTAGGGATCAATAATAGAAATGCACACTTTCTGATCTGCTATGAAGACAGACCATCAGAAATGCCTGCCCTTGAAAACAGGAGATATTATATTTTTGTTTATGTTGAAGGGAGTTGATTTAAACTTCCCTCTCAGCACTATACCCATCTTTTATCTGATGATATACACAAGTGTCATACCAAAAGTTCTTCCATGGGTTGCAAGCTCATGTGGAAATTATAGAGCAATGAAAACTAACAAGAAAAAAAGTCTTTCCAGCAAAGTCTTTCCAGGTAAGAGATCTGCATGTGTCTCTTGGCACTTGATCTGCAAAAAGAATCTGTGATTCAATATGTAGGCAGGTCCTCCAGCTGGGAGGCGGATTTTGTTGGTTTGTGTTTCAGGGCTTAAGGCTTAATCAGCTAATACTCCTAAAACCCCTACTCTAACACTGTATTCACAAATAACTTGCATGGTTTTCCACCTCAGTGTAATGCCCTGGCATTAATTAACGTGTTAGGTGATAAATCTCACATACTAAATCAAGAACTAAATAGCCAGAGAAGATGCTTACTTGGGCCTACTGGAACTACCAAAGACAGGGAGTCATCATAGTGAAGGCAAGAAGATGATTTTCTTTCGTTCTTCATTAAGCTGAAAATCCCCATTTTCTCCATGCAGAAAGTTAGATATCTATGATTCCAGTACTGAAACAAAACCACCCCAAAACACCCAAAAAAATCCTCAAACCCCTAAATCAGACAAAAAAAATTCTGTCCTTTTCCTGTAGCCTGGTTGCTCACAACCAGAGAAATCCCTGTTTCTTTTAAATAATCCAAGAAGAAGTTGGTTTAGAGGTTTCAGAGTGTTTGAAGTCACAGTGCCCACTTGAGGTACTAAATAATGCAGTGTAAGGGCATATTCTCCTGCACAGCAAGGTAAAAGAGGGAAAGACACTTTGAGCTGAAGGAGGCAATTAAAGTAGGGCTGCAAGGGGACCTTCAGGATGATTTTTGAATGTTTTCTGCAAAATGGCCTCTCTGACTTTTCAATGACTTAAGGCATCAGAGGAACAGATCTATGGAGCTGTGCTTTCTTCCTAGGGTTGACACTCTCCTGGGGAGCAGCAAGCAGGAGCAAATTAAGGCTAAGCAGACCATTCTTCAGACAAAGATGTCTGACTGCAACTAAGGCATCAGACACACCTCTACTTTTGGCAGTCTCCAAGGTGAGTATGAATACCAGAGGGTGCACAGCAATATACCTTAAGAGCGGACCAGTGGCCCTGCGTGCAATGCCTTCACTCGTCGCGCTGGCAGAATGCTGAGGCAGTGGCAAATACATATCCATGAGGGCAAGAACAGAAACATGACTGGTAGGAAAAGGCCAACAACTGAAACATTCTTGATCTGATCTCTTTCCCTTCCTAAGTCATAATATTCAGAGCTCTACCCTGGTGAGCTGTTGGGAAAGTAAAAATGTACGAGGTGACCTAGCTTCCCCCAATATGCTTTATTCATCTGATTGTGCTGTCTTGGTATGTCTCCATTGGACCAGTCCTCACATGCTGGGGTTTCTTACAACTTCCTATTAAAGTTACCCACTGGAAATACCAACACATCACAAAATATGACAATATTTCAAGTCAGTTTTTATTTTGAATGCAAGAGCAAGCTTTGATAGAACTGCCTGAAACACTCAAAAGAGAAATAAATTAATGAGACCAAGACAAACTCTACTTTTAGGGAGCCAGAATAAATCCATTGCCTCTTGGATTTTCACATGCACACAGGAGAGCAGAATTTTGGATTAAGATCATTATTTCTGACAGAATCATTGTTCACGTACTGGTAGGCTGAGGTATTACTGGGCTGTAGGACCAATTTGCATCCTGATTAGCTTGAATCACAAGTATAAGTCCATGTCCCACGTGCACGGAGGCATGAGTTCAGGTTACATTTTCAGGTCAGAAAAGCGGAGAAGGAGCACCTGGCTTACAAGTCAGCTCAAAAACTTATCATGCAAATCAAGGTAAACGTGCTCAGTCTGCTCATCTTGTTTGTTTTTCAGCTTGCACATGGATCTGGAGAAATTCCTCAAGCTGTACAACTCAAACTATCCCCTTGTTCTAAGGTAAATTTACACTAATGATACATTACACTAAGGAGGTGGAGGAGCAGAAGGTGCTGGAACTGACCACCCTTTTTTTGCCTAGGCACAGCAAATCGTTCCCAAGCAATTCTATAGCTCAGATTAAAATATCAGTTTCTGAAACACACAGGAGCATACTGTGAAACCTGTATTATCAGATACTTTACTAAAAAATGCATCTTTTGTTATTGAAAAACAAACAGCTCAAGTCCAGCCTGACTTCACCTAGGTGCTTGAGCCCAGGAAACAACACAACTCTACATTTCCTATGTAGCAGCAGATTTCAGCTTGTGCTTTGATAAGGTAAGAGTTGCCTGCAATGCATTCAAAAGAAGTCAAGAAGAAAAAAAGCTACTCTTGATAGAAAGGATATTCACAATCTGTGATCTGTACTGCTAACTAAAATATACAAAAACAACCCCAAACCTAAATGCTCCACTGCTTTAGAGTCAGAAGACAGGCACAGAATCATTTATGTTGGAAAAGACCTTTAAGATCAAGTCTGTCCATTAACTCAGCACTACCAAATCCACCACAGAACCATGTCCCTAAACACCACATTTACATGTCTCAAGGATGGTGACTCAACTACTTCCCTGGGCAGCCTGTTCCAATGCTTGGCAATCCTTTTGTGCAGAATTTTCCCTAATATCTAATTTAAATCTCCCTTGGCACAACTTGTGGCCATTTCCTCTTGCCATAAACATGAACTTACTCAGATAAACTCCAATTTATGTGTTTTCTGACTCACATTCTCACACCGGTGTTGTGTTTCCACTGATGAAACTGTGCTTAAAGAGTTTAAAACCTCAGGTTGATGCATGAATCTCAAACTTCATTACCAAAGGAAGACAGCAAGTTGCACAATTTTTACACATCTTCACCTAAAGAATTCTGTTCATGAGACTGCAGCCAGCAAAATTAGAAAGCAAAGATGTTCAGTTTTTACATATTGGGGGTTTATTGTACAGATATTCATCTCACTCTCAACTGTAGTCTATGCTAGACACTAAAACAACGGTCAGACACACTCCCTGCTAAAATGATACATGGAGATAAATGACAAGTTTGTGCATCAACCTTGGTTCATCACCACCGATGAAGGTTCTCTTCCACAGATCCCATGTCTTCCATACTCTACATGTTGTATTACATGTAAATCTGTTTATACTCCTTTTAATTACATGCCTTGATTTTCAAGTCTTTATCATATGGTGCCCATGAGTACCACTCAAGAAGCAAATTCACATTAATTAAACAATCTATTCACATGAGTAGAAGACAGACAATTTGGGCAAGAAACTGTAAAACAGAAATTAAAATGTATTTACATAGTTCCAGAGGATGAGGATTCCAATTTAGCTTATTCTCTTGTATATAAAGAAAAACAAAATTCTTGTAAAAGTGGCTTTTTACTAGTGTAAGAGCATCTCTGTCTGTAAGCCATTAACTAAAGCACAGTCAATACAATATTTTAAAACCTGAAGCATAACCCCACCTCGACCAGCCACAAGGGATGCCAATATCATACAGGGTTGTTTAATCCTGTTCTCAAGAGGTGTCTTGTGACCATTGTGAGAATCAATCCTTTAAGATTTCTTACATAATTTCTAACATTTTCTAGCTTCTACTCTGTTTGGCTCAGGTTTTATATTTAATAATCTGAAGAACAAACACAGGTGGGCTGCCAAGCTGCCTCTCAACAGCTTCTGCTGACAAAAGGGAAACTGAAGACAGCAGGTTGGAGCTGACTTCGCAAAGCTTGGCTTTTTTTTAAATAACTGTTTCCTCCTCTTTTTAATTTGAAAGATGGTTTTGAGTTTCCTCTGGGGAGTAGCCATTTTGGGACAGTCTCAGAACTCTGGGCATCCCTAGTGCTGGGCTCCTGCCTGCAAACATCTGCGCTGCTTTGCTCACTGCTGTGCTTCCCCTCTCTTTTCCTCTATTCATTGATCACTATCTTTTTGACAGTAGCATTGCAGACACCTAAAAGGAATTTTATTCCTTGTCTATTCTGTACAGCAAACCTACTCTTTCTGCTCCCAGCTTGCCAAAAGGCTACTCCCAAATCTGTTGCTCCTTTTTCTTAAGTTCTTTAGATTTCACACTGCAACATTAAAGCTGCTACTGATTTCAGTTGAATCAGGTTCCAGGACTTTCCCCCCTCCCCCCCAAAAAAAAGTGTCCTGATTTCTCACCTTGAAGCATTTGTTAATAATTTTTAAGTAATTCCTACTTTTCTCCCATGTTTTCCCATGTTGAGGAGGAACTAATATTACCATCCCATCTAGTGATTTCCAGATTCATTCAGATCCCCTAGTTTTTGCATAGAAAAAAACCCCTAGTCTTTCTTACAAAAAAATCACACACTTTGAGGATAAAAGCATGATCCAAGTAACAAATAGTAAAGGGAATTCAGGGATTTCTCTCCCCACTCTCCTCCTCCTTAATATTTCTGCAGAGGTGAAAATATTGTTTCCACCCTAAGATGGCTTCATACAAAAAAACATAGGTATGCCCTGTTCAAAATTCTCAGTAGTCTTATTTTTTGGTTTCAAAACTAGAACAGGACCAGATAAATTATGAGAAGGTGAAGTAATTGATTTAGAAAACACTGAACTTAAAATTGAAGCACATCTCTTTTAAGCTACCCAAGTTTTGCCAGTTTTCTTCATTCATCTAGCACCTATGTTTTATTTCCAGGGAAAAAAGAGAGAAAGCAAATTTTAAGAGTCTTTGCTGAGCTATATTAGTCCCATCCATAAACTCTGTAGACAACTAGTCCACAAGCGATTAAAAGAACTGAATATAAATTCTCATAGTCCTGAAACCACCATTGATCTAGTATTTTCTCCAAAGTGAACAGGAAAAGTCTTAGCAACTATTGGTATGTTTCAGCTGTGCACATCCAACACAGGGATGAGTGTTGTTTAAATATTAGTATCACGTGGAGTTCCACGTACTCAAGATGAGATCCCTGATTAAGCGGTGCTGTCCTTAGAGTTTGGTACTCAACACACAACTGGAGAGTTCACATCATGGTAAGACACCTCCCCAGTATGCTTAAAGTCAAAATTAAGAACTCCATGTTAAGTACTGTCCTAAATATATGTTAAAGACAGAACCCAAATAGTTTGCCAACATGTATCTTCAAAACCACATTAAGGTTTAGAACAACTATACTTCAGTTGCAACCAAGCACAGATGAGAAGAGAAAAACTTGCCCATAGTCAATTGTACTAACAGAATTAAACAAAGAAAAACAGCAGCCTGAGTAGAAAATTGGCTAGAAATTTGAAATCAAGTTGTAATCGTTTATGAAGAAAGTAAGTCGGGTAAAAATGATGCTTCTTATTCTCCATCTCTATCAATTATGTAGATGAAGGAATAAGAATCTGCAATTCACAAATTTGCCTAAACATTAGTATAAGAGGAGGTACTGGGCTCCAAATGCTGTCCCTGAAGCACTTTGACACTGAAGCCTAGCAAATAGAATTTAATGCAGATAAGTGGACTTTGCATAATGGAAGTTAAATATTAATTGTAACCTCAAAGACCAAATAATGCAGACAACAGATATTAAAAGGATTAATTAAGTGTAATAGATTGTTTCTCTCCAGCTGCATAGTATAAGCAAGAAAATGGGAGAGTAAGGTGCTTAGCTGACCGCAAATCCTAAGTTATGTTACACAATAAACAAAATAATATATACTTACTGTACTAAATTGATATTTGGCTCATTATTTATTGGAACATATTTGGGGAGAAAAATATATTTTTAAAAAGTGCAGGGTATGCATTAACCTAGTGACTGTCAAATAAGAATTACCATGAACTTGTATTTCCTCACTCTGTTTCAAAAGACATACCATTAAATGTCTAATAGTGGTTAGCAAAAAATATATATTGTTATCAGTAGGTTTGTTATTTCCCTCACAGGTGCTTATTTATGAGTGTTCCCTTAGGTTGGAGTAAAGCATATTCATTCCCCATATTTCTTCTAAGTAAACACGTTTGTGATTATTATTGATGGGAAGAATTATGTGACAGCAGTGCAGAGCATGGATAATAAACAAACAGTAAGACTCACCAAGCTATATAGAGACACAAATACAAGCGATGGTGTTGCCAACAGCTAGTAAGCACAAATTTGGTGCTTCTATCATGTTGTGTGACATTCAGGTCAAGCATGTGAAATAGAGATTTGTATAGCTCATTTAGAACCCCCATACATGCCTTTTAATGCAGCATTACAAGGCTTCTAGTGGAGCCTGGAATACAATATTAATGCAGTAAGCCATTCTATACGGAATAGTGCATTGTCATTTTTAATAGGGACAGGATTATACCCTAGGAAACTTATTTCCATATTTACCTTTTTTTTTCCCCCCCTTCCTTTCTTCTTTTCGATCTACCTGCCTATGGATTGTTTTTCTGTCTGGACTACTCATATCTGGTTCTCCTACACACACACAAATATCAAACTTCATCCAAAGTATGTTACTTCATTAAGACTAAGATTCTTGATTAAAAACGTGAATTTTAACCAAAAGGAAAAGTTCATCTCCCCTGCTCTTCAGTCTACCTTGCTAAAGCTCTAGTTTATGTTAAAAAATATTGCTTGGGAAAAAAAGAAAAAAAAAGAACACACAACGACGCAAGAGATAGGTAGTACAGATCTGACTACACTAATTTATGTTCCTAATGCTTAGATAGGCAACAATGTCCTTCCAACTAGATATCCAAACTCCCAATTTTTGTTTCAGACAGGGACATATCTCTGCTAAATCTATGAATGCTACTTATAGAAGAGAGGCAATTTCAAGATACAAATAAAAATTACTTTTCCAGATGTCCTACAAACACCCTGAAAAACAGCTTTTTCCAGAAAATCAGCCTTCTGAAAAGTAGAGGAAAAACCCCCTCCAAGGGTTTGATGAGCAAAAACATCAGACAAGTTTATTTTCACTCCATCATGCAAACACATTTCTAAAGATACAAGAATTTTTACCTTCAGAAAAGTAGGTGCTTTTTTTAGTCAGTCCTGCATCAAACTGAAGTAAAGAGTCTGTTAATGTTTTGAGTATCAGCATGGTCATGCTGAATCCCAAACCATAATACTTCTGCAGCAACCTGATACAGATGTATGCCTATCAGAGACTTACTAATTATGCAATACAGAAAATTAAGCAGCTTAACGTGTTTTCTTTTCCATCTTTCTTTGCTACAGCTGGATATTTCATTCTTTCTTCATGCTTTTAAGGAGCAATGGCTCAACATATTTAGGAATCTATCTGTTAACTAGTCTTTGTGGAAAAAGATCTTGATTATATTTCCCAAAAATGATGATGAGTTAGACAGTCTACTACAACATTAATAGTAATTTATAACA
>VZTU01015276.1:47606-80396 GCA_013400835.1 Zapornia atra
GGAAGAAGTGGAAAGTTTAAAGAATTTTCTTTTAATTCTTGATCAATACAGTAATGGCGATGTGCTTTACCAGGTGATGTCTCAATCTAAATAGAGAAAAATATTTATTCTTCAAGTTATCCTAGTATAACATTATTAAACATTTAGAAACATCAAAGAAACACATGTATAAGAGAAAATAACAGTGAAGAGAATTGTCCATCCAATTTCTGCTGTGCTTTTTAAGAGTTTGGGAAATAAAGCTACAAACATTGTCTAACCTTTGTCTCAAGTCCATGGATCACTTTTATCAGTGGGTCAAGCTGTTTACATGGATAATTTACAGTGGACACCTCTACCCATCCTTTCTGTCACTGGACACAATGGGCATTGTACTTCCAGCTCAGAATAGCAGCCTGTTTTCTAATTCTAGCCAATTAGGTGGTGGGGGATGGTGTGAAGAACTAATTGAAATGAGACCTGAACAAACTGGTGACAAGCTGTAAATTAATCAGAAAGTCTGATGCTTAATTTATACCCAATGAAGATTCTGTTGACATCTTTAAGATATTCCTAATCATCAGACAAATTGTCCCTTCTTCTTTCAATCTAAAATTACATATCATCCTATCTACAGTTCTTTGGATCAAGCGAGGTTGATGAACTCAGTAACTAAGACAGGAGGAATTTTACTTTCACAGATTGAAGAGATTTTAAAAGAATTTTAAAAATCAAGTAGATAAGCCCTTCTGTGGCAATATAAAATACCAATATAAGACAGATCCAGGTAAAACAACATTTGGTAACAAAGACTCAAAGCAGGGATACTAGTTTTAAGTGCTGCTTTATTTCCACAATTTAAATGACTAGGTAATATAAATAACAGTTTTCTAACCCATTATATCCAGGGAAATACAACTGCCAGAAAGGTAGTACAAATTAGTAGTCTACAAATATCGTGTGTCTGTCTACTGCAGAAGAATAATAGACTCACTTCTTGTAAAATCAGGATTTCCATGTGATTCAGCAGCTTGGAAAATATCTGTTTAATATCAAATCAGACATGCTTGCTCATACTTTCTGGTCTACAAGGAAAGACAAAAAGGTTAAGTCAGAAGCATATCAACTTTCTTGCTGATTCATGGTATGGCTTGGATAACTTCTTGCAAAAATGCTTTCCAAATATAGAGAAAACATTTTTCTTTTCAAAATAATATAGATTCAATGAATGATTAAAAAGCCCCTTGCATAATGACATTACTGCCAGCTACCTGATCATTCTACCAACATGATCAGAAGTGTTAACAGTAAAACAACTAAATAAATCAAGCTGACATGTTGTCCTGCTTCTGTACTGATTTCAAACTGATGCTGTCACACATTACTGAATTAAAAAAAAAATTCAAACAAAAAGCAGTACACTCGTATATCAATCAAATATTGTGACACAAACTGGAACAAGTCATAGAATTGAAAGCTAACATCAATCATGAGGACTTTCATTCTGGCCATTGTAAATACAAAAGAAAAAAAATACAAGAAACCACATGATTTCTCTCAAAATTAAACTACCATAATGTGAAATTTTATTTCCTGGCTTTTATAATTGTTTTTAATCCAAATAATTGTTTATAGGAGGTTTTATATATATATATATATACAGTATGTGTGTTTGATTACTTGCTATAAGAATAATGATAATAAAATAAAAATATTAATACAATTGAGTATAATATAATTAAACATAATTACATATATAAATATATTCTATATCTATATATAAAGCATCTTCACAACCTCTGATTTATGGATGTTTTGTTGTCTTTAGAGCAAATTTAGAATTTAGCTGTTCTCCAGCATACTTATGCCCACATCTAGTCAGTCATAACACATGCCATAGTGGCTATTGCACAACTGTAAATAAATAAGATGTAAAATGAGGAGGATTAAGAGGCTATGCTCATACTTTGCAGGAAGACTCAGGAGTTTGAAAATATTTGAGCAGATTTTTTGCCTGAGGATCTATCACACAGCTCTGGAAAGGATTTGTCAAGTTTTAGCTCAAAATTAGCCTACAGACTTAACAGCTTCACCAAATCCATATATTAAACCATCAACCAGTCAGATTATTTAGCAAATTGAGAATAAAAGAGAACAAACATCCAGGCAATGAAGAGATTGTTCTTTATCCTGAGAAATGGCCATATACATCACAGATAGTCATTATAGCTAATAATCTGCTAATAATGCCAACTTGTAAATAGTGGGCTATAGCTAGAAACACGTGTGAAAAGGAAGCATGAAAATCCAGAGAGATGAGCATTTGTTCACATTATTGTGGTGCAGCTACGCAACAGAGATGATAACAGAGGGCAACAGTGCTAGGAGGGCTTAAATGACAAAAGCAATAAGCATGAAACTTTCCAGAAATATGAACACATTTGTCATGGAAAAAGGCTGGGGAGATTATTAAACAGAAGGGTGAAAAAAAAGAGACTTACAGAAAGTGCTGGTGTTTACAGCGGGCTGAACATAATAGGGAGAAATGAATCAGTCCCCTAAAATGAGAGCAGTAGGGACTAAGTCAGCAGCAAGCTTGATAGATATATCAGTGGGATTTTGATCAAACATGAATGGAAAGTCAGCAATAAAGAGATAGATTTTGGAGTTCCTGCTGGTTAAACAGTACTTGGATGTGAGGAGAACTCGTTGCAGTCAGTGATGCTACACAGATTAGATATATATTTATATATATATAAATATGACCAATGTTAAGGGGCTGTGTGCTTAAAGAAAGCCTGACTGTGTGCGGCCTGAATTCCTTCACTGCAGCTACAACAGGACAATGCAAAGAGTATTAAGACCTCTTCTGCCCAGTCCTGTTTTCACCCTTTTGCCCCTCCCATATCTGAAAAGAAAGCCCAGGTCTGTCAGTCAGCATCTCAGACAACTGCAACACTGCATCACTGGCAAGCGTGGTTGAGTACTCTGATGGGTCCTAGCTTTGCACCCAGAGAAAATAGGGTGCAAAGGATGTTTTCCCAAGTCAAATTATATATACATATCAGTCTTTGGATGTTCCCGGTTCATTCCTAGATTATGAGCTAAACCAAATTAAGGTGTAATTTTGCGTGTGCACACAGGTAGGGAAAACTTTTTAACATGTTTAACGTTTCTAGTGACATACTGGGTGCCTGTTCCTCAGGCATTAAAACCACATGTTTTTTTTCTTCATTAACTTCACTGTGTCTTGGCCCCCTTTTCACTCTAAATCCATATTGATTTATCTTATGGATTCCCACTTGTGGAGCCTTTCCTGTAGCTGCTGGCCGTGAACTCCCTAAGGTATACAAAGTCCCCGGTATCAGCATTCATCTCTCTTTTTATGTGCAGTATAATCATGCTGGGACGATTCGTGGGCCTTAAAGGATAAGCTTTGATGTGTTAATCCTACAATATGTATGCAAGTGAGTTCAGAAACATGTACCATGCAAAATTCCTGTTAAATATCCATGCTGGCAGGAACAGGCACAGAGTATATGTGCAGTGAGTAGGCCTCACCTTTTTTCAATATTTTTGCATCCCAAATTCATAATTTTTTATCCTAGCAATTTTTGAGAATTTTTTAAGTCATAACAAAATTGTTCCCTCACTGCCTGCCAAAAAAATGCATTTTCATCCTTCTTTGGGTAAAATATTGTATTTCTTTAAAACATCAGCAATGGAAAAAAAAAGAGAAAATCCTACAAATCATCCTAGACTAACATGCTCATCTCATGGACTCACTGCACTGAAATCATTGAAGGTCATCACAGGATTAATACAGATGGATTAAAACAGGTAATAGCAATGTGAAAATGGGTGTAGATACTGTGGAGCTGGGCAGAGATGGGGAGGGAAAGGATGAAGCTTTTAATTATTTTTTTCAGTTTGAGGAGAAAAGAAGTGCTGGCCATGATGTACAATGGTGTTTGTAGAAAGGAGAGAAAATAAATTTGATTTAGGAATTTAAACTGCTTATATGAAATTAATGTATGAGTATGTACAACACAGAGACCTTTCAGCCTGCATTAAGGAAACAGTGGGCATGTAATTGCATGTGTTTGGGGATGGGCTGGGGGTGGTATTCCAGCCCTTCTCCATTGCTTTGGGATCTGTTGGACAGTTTTCCACAAATGTGACAGAAGTTAAAAATCTCACAATAACACCTTTCTGAAAGGGCTCTGAAAACAGCCAGGGTCACATGGATGTTATTGGTGACTTTACGGAGGGGGAATGCTGCCATGTAAATTGAGGCTTCATCAAGCATCAAGGAATTCACACTGAAGCTGAGCTTTGAGATATGCATTCAGACAAACCCAGCTTCCTTTGGCTGATCCTATTTCTGGTGCCAGGTGGTAGAGGCAGGATTCTGCTGGTGAAATAAATTCATTGGATTAAATTTTAACAAACCTATTGCCATTTAGCCATAGAAGTTGGTTAGTAAGCATTAACTCATGTGATGTCACCTCAAAATTGCATCTGATGCCTCTCATTCAGAGAGGGATTAATGGGTGATGAAGCGAACAGCTGACTGGTTTTTTATCCACTTTTGCCTGGTTTTTTTCATATTTATATTAGGAAGTGACTGTAAGATTTTGAATTAATCACATTTTGCTAAAAACGTATGACACATCATTGACTTCTAAAATAAAACCAAGACTCCTTTAATCCAAGTACTTCTCTTCTAAGTACCCCATTATCTGGGAAAATAGCTATTCTTCAAACCTCTTATTTGCAGAATACATTTTAACTCCTAAAGCTCTTCAGATTACCCACGTTTCTTTCTCTGTAACTACAAAGCTGGCTTGCAATATAACTGGTACCGATATGAGATGCCCCAGTCCAGATGAGGGTGCTGCTGAATCATAGTGAGAATAAATCTCTGACCTATCATGGACAAGGGGCAGCTGGCGAAAATTCAGGTCATCAGCAATGATTCCTTAATGAGAGTAGCCAAACCAGGCACAGAGTCAGTGTCTGCAAGACAAGACAGTCCCTCAGCTGGACCTTATTGCTCATGATAAATTCCAGTTTCATGGTTGCTGATGTCAGAGTGGCCAGGCAGAACGCAGAAGAAAAACAGGTGGTTTGGGCATATAGGAAAGGCACAACAGGGCATCACCTACAATAAATAGGTTGAAGAATGTTTCTATATGGAAGACAAGTTCCATGATAAGGATTTGTCTGTTATCAGCATGTCTATTGCTGAGATTTGTAGCTGTTTGTCAAAATATAAATGTCTTGCATTATGAAATCTTTGACAGCCCTCAGCCTCAGACCTCTGCACCTTGTCATAGACAAGGTCATACAAAAAATAATTTCTCTGCCATAATTGCCTGCTTAGAGAACACCGCTTCAGTTTTTTTAACCCCTGCTCCAGTTCTCTTAGGAGGGATAACATTACCAGACACCTCTGAGTGTAGACATGCAACATGTGCATGCATACCAGAGGTAGTCATCCCAGGTTTCCCCTTAACTGAACGATACATTATGGAGTTCAGGGCATAATTTGAGCAACACATATATTGCTCTTATTTTAAAATCCATTTTCTTGCTGGTTCCCAGAATGCCATCTGCTTTCCAAGTTGTGGGTTTGCTTTGGTTTGTTAATTACTTTTTTCCTTGATAGTGAGACACCAATCTATATTTGTGTGACTTCTTGGTTGGATTATTGACATTTTCCTTTGCTTGTATAGTTTTAATTATGTAACCAAGCCACATTCAAGCTTTCACTCATTCCAAATTTGCCTGTTGCCACGTTTCCCCCATTTTGCATGCATTGTACGGAATTCTATTAAACACCCCATTGATTTTAAAATCCTTACTTTAGCATTTAAAAGTTTATGTGCTCTTGCTTGCTGGGATTCAGCAGAATTATAAGATCATGAATTTTTTTTATTTTTTTTTCCCCTCTGTCTTCATTTCAATCCAGACCCTCTTACTGTCAAGTCTAAATCCCTTGGATTTTATACCTAACCTTCAGAAATCATTCTCAAAAGGTGATGAGGAAATTGAGTCCGGATTAAGTGTGAAATTAGTTTTCAAATACAGATTATCATACATCAAACTTGTAGGAATAGAAGTTGTCCCAACACAATCAACAGAGGTATCCAAGTTCTCTACCAAAATAGGTGTCCAAATACCTGTACCATCCCACAATGGAAACATCAGTGCTACTGAAACAGATCTCAACAGTCATAAATCATGTTTATTACACTCAAATTGACAGCCAGATTCTTTTACAGCATTTCCACAAAACAGCAGACTTCCTGCATGCAAAAGCATGGGACATCACATGCTTTGTGTCTCACAACACAGCCCCAGACTCTGAACAGCATCTCAGGCATCAAACATGCAGAACAGGTGGGGTGCTGGTATTCGCACCAAGAGCCCCAGCTTTCTGCTATGGCTTTATGCATCTTAGATGACCTGCCCATTTCTTTTCCCCTCAAACTACCTGAGAGCAACACTTGGGGTTCCGCACGTTGTTAGAGAAGAAATAGAGACTTTATTCTGAGTGCATTCAGCATGTACTCTCTGTTGGCTGGGACAGTGCCCCAAGTCTTCAGCGCTAAAATTGCATTGTTGATGTGTACAAAGAAGATTAAAACCAGGAGAGTGCTAAGGAGAATGCACAACCATTTTTCTGTTCCTTGCTAGTGCCAATTAGCAGTGCTGCAGTGAAGCTATTGGTGTGATGTAAGAAGTAAAATCACTTTCAAAATTTCAAGATAAGCAAGAAAGTATGCACAAATTGGAAATGAATATCAAAAGAGAACAAGTTGACGTGAAGATTAAATATCCTAATTGTATCACAACTAAGAAGAAACACTTTAAAAAAGACCAGGTGTCTCACTAAATCAGAGTATGAAGGTAATAACAAAGAAACAGAGACAGTTTCACACAGAAACACTGAATGATTAGACAAACAACACTTTGGGTTGGAAGGCACCTTAAAGATCACATAGTTCCAATTTACTAGCAACACCCTCCACTAGCCGAGGTTGCCCAAAGCCCTATTCAACCTGTTCTTGAACAACTTATACATGGAAATTAGCATAAAATTTATATCAGATACACACAGATCGGAGGCAAAGTATTAGAAACATCATGAATAATGTGTGAAAATGCTTATTCTGAAGTGTGTAAAGCATGTGTGGAAGAGGGAGAAGAGGAATGAAAACACAAGGGAGCAATTCTATAAGCATTCAAGTCCAAATTAGAAGAGATTCTAGTAAGACTCAAAACCCTAAAAGCTATAAAATAGGAGCACCATGGAAGGAAGGAACCCAAGAGATGCTACCTTTGCAAGGGTAAATGTACCACATAATACTGCACTATTGCCATCCGCAGGGATGAATAATCTCATAATAAATCAGGAAATTATTGAGCCAATTTAAGGCCTCTATTAGGGTCATGGCTTGAGAGCCTCAGGCAGCTCAGGGGGTATACTGCAGCATCAGACATGTGAACATGCGTTTCTGAAGAGCTCTATATTAAAAGGTAATGCATAACAGGTGACAGAATTCAAGCTAACAAAGAGAACTGTCTGTTTTGGTAAAAACATACGTGAATAATCTCTTATCAAAGAGCCATCACATATCATCATCTACCTACCACAGCTGGATGACTAAAACAGTGTTTTCTCCTGCTTCAAAAAAAAAACCCCAACAAACAGAAAAAACAGATATGGAAGGAACAAGAGGGGAATAAGAGAGTGTATTAGAAGTGTAGTCTAATAAAATAAATGAAAAGCCCAATTTTGTTTCCAGATCTCTAAAAGAAAAAAAGATCAAGAAGCAATAATTTAAAAAAAATTAAAAATACAGTCATGAAATTAATTTCAACATTTCAAATCAAAGTAAAATTAAATGTTTTGTTTGGAAAATGTTCAAAAGAAACATTTCCAACTGCTAAATATCAGCTCTGTTTTTCAGATCAAAATATTTTTGCCAAAAATAGAATTAATTAAGCAGTTATTGTTCTAAAATATGCATTAAAAAGAAATTTTTTTGAAAATGGAATATAGACCCTCAAGTTTTCGCTATGACAGAGGACACCCTGATGTTTATACTCAGCTCTATATACAGACACTGAGTTCGAGCAGTCTACTGGGCAACCTAATATAAAGCAAATGGTATTTTTCATGCCATTTTAGAGGTAGAAGATGAAGATATACATTCAAACCGAGACAGAGAGCAGCAAGGCTCAAGTTACTGGCATAGCAATGAAGTTTCATACTGTCAAGGTGTAGGCAACATCCAGAAAGGGGAAAAAAACATGTTTTCTGATTTCTGGCATCTAACTTGCTGGCTATGCATTCCGTAACTCATGAATGAAGTATTTTATAAGAGGTAGTGATCAGAAATTAAGAGTTTAGAAGTTAATTGTACTTCACTAAATGGAATTCTGAATTTAAAAAAATATTTTACCTTAAAAAACCTTGCCACTGAGATCAGAATCCTAAATGAGAAACTTGTCTCCTTCTTTACTAACAAGCAAAGTACTTCCCATTTACAAAGATTGGAGTGAAAAAGTCAAAAAATGGATCACAAAATCAAAACCTACATGATTCTCTTAGGAAACGAAGCAGCTCTTGAAAGCATCCCAATATTAAAGGGACTATGAAATTTACATACTGTTACATGTCACATCAATGTCTGAAAAAAAACCCCAGTAAATAACCCTATTCTGAAAGATTTAATTTTCAAAACAAAATAGGCACTGAAAAACTTATTTCTAGTGTTACGACAAACTGTTTTTAAGTGTGTGACTGAGCTAGTTGTACCCAGGTAAGGGTTAGGCCAGTTCTGAAGATCTGGGTGTGTTTTGTTTTGTTTTTTCTGTCAGGTTCTCTTCAGTTCTTTCTAATAGGCAACATCGCATTCCAGTTAATGAAGTAGTATTTCAGAAAGACAGATAGATCCTTGCTTGGTTTGCTACAAAACGCACCTTCAAGAGATCCTGAGGATCACTGCCATTAAGAAGTATTTTCTGGGTTCAGAGGTACTCTCCAGTTCCCATCAGAGCTGCCTGCCAACCCACATCATCCTGCAATTATAAATTAAATATAGTCTTAAGAGTATTCCATAAGTCTTGGACACAAAGGAGGAGAAACAGAGCTGGAAAGGTCACTACTCTCCTCAGACAGTGTCTCACTTGACAGGTAGACAATAAATCCTACAGGACTTGTTACCAAGCTAACACACTTACTAATAGTACCAAAAGGAGGGTAAAGTCTAATAGAATTACAAGGAACCCACCACCACACCTGCTCAGTTACCAGAGCTCCATACACACTCATCTGCAGAACAGAAATAATACTGACTTTGGAAAGTTCACTAGGATTTCCCCATAAAAACCCCCCAAAAACATTCTTCCCATCATGTCCCGAAACTCTTGCAGAATACTGTTGAACAAAGCACATAAACACACCTCTAACCAAAGCACCAAGCTAGTTTCTTGCCATGAGGGAGGTGGCTAACAGACTTCTGTGCTTTTCCAGGTAAGGCATGAGGCCAGCACCTGTTGGCAGGTGGATGGATGAACATCACTGCATGAAGATTTGGTTGAATTTTTACCTAGTTAGTTGGAAGTACAATGTATTTCTTAAACGCCGTATCATTAGCTTGTGTCTCTTCTGCTCTGACAGTGAAACTATGGGATGGACACGTTCCTCCTTCAAAACTTAGAAGTTTCATAAGCTGAGAACATTCTCAGCAAAAGATCGTAGTGCCCAGATTTGCATTCAGTAAAAACCTCATGCTCATGGCTACACAAAGTTCCAGAAACCATAAGATAGATTTATTAGGGACAGCTTCATTATCTAATTACTGCACCCAATAATTGTACATCTTCAATAGTCAGGAACAATTGAATTCTTTTTCTTTTTTTTCCTTCCCGCTATCTCCAGCACTGCCAAAACCTATGCCGTGCATTCAAAAGCTTATTTATTTATGCATATGGCTTGCATATCTCAAGGCTAGATGCATAAATTTTTAAGAGCTGACATGCTCTTCAGGGAAAAAAGTTCCCCCTCTGAATTATTCTATTCACACAGCAGCTATCCACTGCTACCCCTTGTTTATCTGCTCATTACTGTGACTGAAAATGAGTTTGTCAGGAGAAATATAATTTAAAGACTGAGAACATGAACATAGAGGGCATCTCGATAACTCAGCAAATAAACAAACTTTTTTTTTTTTAACCCAGAGATAAACCTTTTTCTCCTAGGATTCTTTTTAAAGGGAATATTTTTCAAAGCTTTTGTGGAAAAAATTAGAATAATTTTTGCACAAATGGTCTGGAAGCTGTTTTGCCTTCCCATACATGGGCTTTGCCTTCCGCATAAAGGAAAAAAAGGATCTTCCGAAGGCTCGGTCTGAGGATGCTCCGTATTTTATAATTTTGACCTGTTCCAACTTTGAATTATGGGTCAAATTTGTTATTTGGAAAAATGTGTAAGTCCCATCACAAATTATAACAAATCAAAACTTTTTCGAACCTCCACTGATCTTAGATCTATGTATGTGGTGGGGAAAGAGGGAATAAGATAGCAGATCATGCTCTGAACAAATTCTGCTGCCCAAAGTGACACTTTAAGAGTTTTTATCATTTTGTGTTACAGTCAATCTTCTTCCTGTAACAAAATGGCTCTATCCAACAGGCCTTTGGAGAGCTGGCAGTGGGTCTCACCAGCCACCTGCATTCCTACAGTTCCCTTTAGGAAACACATTATGCACCAAAGTGGACTTAAGCAACTAATGATGTAAGGAGCTGCCCCTGTGAGCAGAAGGGAGCAGTGCTGTACAATAGAAGTTCTATCTAAAGCAGCAAATGATCTCTCCTCAGTTGAAATCCAGTAGCACATTGTTTTCCCTAGGACACACTGAAAAACAAGTGCTGCACCCTGTGCTCCAGTGGAACTCCGCCTGTCTGCCCCAAATCTGAATCCTTTCTCTGGTCTTCCAATTTCATGACCAACAGCAGGTGTAGAAACAAGGAAAAAGGAGAAAACTTCTTTCATATATCACCAGGATAAATTAAGCCCTCAATTATGCTGAATTGCACCCAGAAGCAGATGGAAGCATTTAATCTGTTCATTGCACCCAGCTCCATTAAGCAGTAAAAGACATCATCTTCTTCTATCAGCTGAAATTTGAAGTGGTCTTCAGACATGATCCAAAAAAAGCCCTCCTCTTCTCAATTTGCTCACCAAAAAAATTAGGAAAGTAGACACTCTGCCTCGCTCTTGGCTCATGTTATGCTTTTCCAGTTACATACCTGATGGTATCCTTAGTCCCTCAGGACTAATGATCAGGTTGTCAAAACCATTACCATTCTAACTGGTTAATGTCCTTTCCTAGAGACCTAAGCCAACTACATTCACTTGTGTCACAAGAAGAAAGGTACAATTGGATACAATGGAAAAATACATAACACAAATTAGAAGTTTTCAGTGACTTGTGTGTCTAAAGCTGTTAGAGACAAGACCTGTTCTTAGGAAAGATTACTCCAAATCTGTCAACTAGAGAGATTCTCACGTCTAAACCATGATACTGGCTGAGATGAACTTCTGTCTAAACCTGGCTGGTAATTTCTGCTTATTAAGTTTACAAATCATAGCATCATAGAAGCACAGACAGGTTTGGGTTGGAAGGGACCCTAAAGATCATCTAGTTCCAACTCCCTGCCATGGGTAGGGATATCCTCCACTAGCCCAGGTTGCCCAAAGCCCCATCCAACCTGGCCTGGAACACTGCCAGGGAGGGGGCAGACGCAGCTTCTCTGGGCAACCTGTGCCAGGGACTCACCACAGTGAAGATTTTTACCTAATATCTAATCTAAATCCACCCTCGTTTAATTTAAAGCCAACATCCCTTGTCCTATCAGTTCATGCCCTCTTAAACAGTCCCTCTCCAGCTTTCAAATCCAGACAAGCATAGTTCCAGCAAAAGGCTGGTGGAACTGAGAGTATCAGCCTGAGTTGAATTCAAGTGCATGAAGTCTGTGTGGGGAGGGGTTTTGGCCTTTGCATTTCTTTGGGTTTTTTTCCACATTTCTGATGCAAAATTCACCCCTGGCCAGGCAACCTAATAGACATTTTCTGTTGCAAGGTAAGACAAGTCAATAAACAGACAAGTTAGGAGAGAAATATGTCCTAAATGTCCTCCTCTTCCCCTAGATTCGTTATTCTAGTGCTCCCCATCAGCTCGCAGATCGTGCTGTGACTGTGATGTTTCTCATCTCACAAATAGACTGTAAAATCCTTTAAGTTAGGACCTTCCTTTCCATTGCTTCATAAAAGCATCAGGCAGACCAGCAGAACTACATAAATACAATAAAATAATGATGATAATGGATGATAGTAATGATTAAAAATTCATATCCCCTCTAGACACAAGATCAGGAGATATTCACAGCTTCCCAATTTGATTCAGAAGGGACGAGAAGAAGATACAGCAATAGAGAAAAGCCAGGCAGAGAGCCATGATTGGGAAAGAAGCAATAACAACAACAAAAAGAAAAACAAAGATGAGTTCAAGGAATCCCTGGAGAACTCCGGCTTTTGAAGTCCCTTGCATGCACTCACAGCAAGGAGCCTGTGACAGCTGCTGCCGTGTGTTTGATACCCTCCCGGCTCCAGTTCTGTCATTTACCAAGCTATCCTGTCATGAGCCGGCACAGAAATAGAGCGTGTGTTACCCCAGGTCCCATCTTCGTTCCTCAGAAAGTCAAAGCCTATTCGTAGATCAGAGCTGTTTCAAACGCAAGTATGAAGAAACAGGCACACTGTCAAAGTCGTTTTCTGGGCTTTTCCCCCTTGCTTTGCGGATGCTGGGCTAATTGAGCAAACATTTCCAGATGAAATACATTTGTAGTTAAGAAAATGAAGGAAAAAAAGTCGACTTAGAGTGCAGATTCTGCAACTTGGAGATTTTAAGTTAATTATTTTATTTTTACTGAATTTTGAAAAGGAGAAAGAAAACGACTATAGAAGTGAAAAATTACCCTGTAAGATTTTGTAAATGTCTTTATGCCTTGTCTGTATTGCTAGACTAAGTGGCTGCTAAGTTACAGAACTGTTTTTGCACTCTAAGGGTTTTCTCACCTCTGACTGGTTGGCTTCTATTTCACGCAGGGTTGTGGTTAGATTTTCTGACCAATTATTATTATTATTATTGCCTGTTCAGATGTGCTCCTCTCCTCTTCCAACTTTAAAGATCAAGGAGAGACTCCATCAGGAAGTGGGACAGATTGTTGGAGTGAATTTGTGAGGGTTTTTTTAATTTGTTTTGTTCTCCCTCTCCAAAAAGTCCAAGGAATTGCTCTGAAAGCCAGCAGTGCCTCCTAGAAGGCAGACGTAAGTTCACATATCTTGGAGACAGACCAAACGTGTACTCTTATTTCCACCCATCAGTGAAATTCTGAGCTTCCAGCCACTAACACTGTCACTTGCCTTTAAATGCTGTATTGGTGCAGAAATACTCATCATAATTGAGATTTTATTTTTATTATTTTCATATCAAATCTATTTCACATTTAGCAGTCACACATCTCCAGAAATCCTTAATTTAATGGAACAGTTGCATTTCCAGTGCAATTAGAATACACAAGTTAGAGATTCAGGAGTTATAAACAAAATCCAGTCTAATTCCCGCTACAAGTTCTGAAAAATATCCTCTCTAAAGCCAAGACATTTTCATTGCTTTAAAAATGGTAGCAAAGCCCTAGTATTTTAAGACTGTGGTTTGTAGGTTGTTAAGAAATATGCCTATATATATAAGCAGCCCCAGTTGTATAAATCAAGTAAGTGTAACATTAACCAAACTGGGAGCTTATACTCAGCAGTATTTCATTGAACACACACAAAAAAAAGACAATTTCCAGGAAAACCAAATAATTTCTTTAAATGTTTTTCTGTGCATATCTAAGGAATCATCAGATTAATAAAAAAACAGCGGAGTGTCTACCGGGTTTATGTCCCCATAAAAAGTGCTTTAGAGAGTCTAATTTCTTTTGTTATGACAAAAGCATTTGTTATTAAACAATCACAATTTGATTTTATGCTTTCAAGAGGAGTACTTATGTACAAAGCCAGTGTGCTGCAGAACTTTTGTTAGTGTTACTGAAGTGTGCATGCATAATATATGGTTGCTGGAAGTGAAATGGAACTGCTAAACTAAACAGGTGGGAAAGAGCTGAAAGAGAGAAGGGAGAGAGAAAAAGACTGAAGTGTCTTTGAAAGTTGTCAAAGCTGTATCAAAAGTCTGTGTGTGTATATATATATATATATAAGTATGTAATGTCCTTGGCTGCAACAAAGTTTTGTGTTGCTAACAGTTTTAGAAAAATAAACTTTTCAGTAAAAAATCCCTTCTCCTCTAAGCAGTACCAACTTGTTATATTCCACCTTATGCTGCTGTTATTTCATCAGGCTGTCAGACATCTAGGAAATTTGCCAGTGATTGAAGATCTTTTTGGTTTGTTGAACCTTTTTTTCTTCCACACTTCCTCATTCACCTTTGTTTCTTCCTCCTCTCAGGATTTCAATTTCTAATTCCTAAGCAGGACACAGACTCATGTGAAGGAAATGTTCGTGAGAAGGATACCAACTTTCCCAGCTTCTTTATTTTTTTTCTTCTCATTTCTTTTGATCCTTTCCTATGTTTTCATATAAACATATCAAACTCTTACAGACTCATGAATCTGCATGCTATTGTCAGTCCATACTGCACTAGAACTATTGACCTACCAGTCTTGTTCTCCTCCATACTGCTATTTGCACCCCTTTTTTCTGTATTGGGAAGTAAACACTAGCAGACTAGGTACCAGGAGAGCTCACAGAGGATTATAGCCTTGAGAAGGACAGATTCATCCTCAGAAAGAGAGGAACGGATATGTGATATCACTATTGGAGTGGCAGTGTCACAGTCATGAACACTCATTAACAGACATTAAATATATATTTTATCCAGCCTCCTTGAGACTAGGGTACTGACCAGAGACAGGCAGACATAAACACAAGGCTGCTAAGAAACAGCATGCTATAGGCAATTCTTAAATGGACTTCTCTTTTCTGATTAAAATTGTTCTTCTTTATATAAATACATGCCACAATTTTAATTGGAATGGAGAAAAAAAATGAGTCTTCCCCTTCTAAGCTGAGCGATTTTGTTGCTTCGAGAAGTTCATTTACCATCCTCTTCCTTCATGAACTCCAAGGGAGAATGAGATTAATTTTCTCTCCTAACTGTCTGTGGTTGGAAATGTTTGGTCACTGAAGGACACTTTTACCTTTATTTTAAGTCTTAACCTTTTATTTTTTTTTTAGATTTCCAGACAGCAGGTACTGGCACAATACCACTATTTTTCTTTTCTTTTGCTGGGTTGTTTTTTTGTTGGGGGGAGGGGGGCGTGGGGCGGGGGGGCGGTTTTAGAGGGATGCTGAAGTGCAAGGAAAAATCAAGTTAAGAGTAGGACAACACTAGAATGGTACAAAAAGACATTCTTCTAAGGCTGAAAAAAACATATGATTGTGGCATTCGGAGAGCTCAATCTGCTTAACTGATCAGAAAAGATGAGAGAGAGGTGACTTTGCTGAAATATGTAACTATCTTCACAGAGAGGAACTATGGTGCATAAAGAACACTTTCATCTTGTGGTGAAAGGCATGACCAGAGCCTGGAAACTGAAATCAGATAAGTAACTGAGAAATTTGCTACTTGCATGCTTGACAAAGAGATTGACTAAGAAACTCTTGAGGAGAAGTGTAGAGCCTTCATCACCTCTTCAAAGCTGTGATTTGATGTCTTTCCTTAACCAAATCTTACTCTGTACTCTGAAATTGTCTGTAACAACAAGAACTGGGTGGATTTTAATGTCCTGTGCTATAAGAGGCCAGACATACACATCTCAGGCCCTTCTAGTCTAGACAAATCTGAGACTCATTTCAAAGAGGAGTAAACTAAGCACTGGAAAATACAATTTCATTCTGTATTATCAATCCTGTAGATTGGGATAGTTGACATAGTGAAGATCAGTTCCATTGCTCAAGGCCTTGGCATTGCAAGAACATGGCTGAAAACACAGCAATTTTATGAGTGTGCATCACTTTCCATTTCTTGAACCCCCAGGATATAATCAACTAAGATGTCATTTATTGATTTTTTTTAACTATTCACGGTGATAATATTATATAACTAGAGTACTCTCTCATGTTTTTAGACATAAAGCTACTTTAAAATTAGATGGTAAAATTTGCAAGCTATAAATACAAGGCACTACTGATTTAAAAAAAAATCAATGAGAAGTGATGCACTACTTCAGAATATCATTTGGCCACCTACACAGTGGAGGGGAGCAACTGTTTAACAACACATATTAAAAAATTGTAAAACACTCAGTTCAGGAAAAAAACAAGAATAGCACGTCCAGCTGAAAATGGAATGGGAATATAGCTACAGAGAATGGAGACACAAATTGGAGCAATCTGTTATTAAGAAATAACTTGAGAATTTTCAGGCTGCTTTTTTTTTTTTCCACAGAATAACGGAGATGAAGAAGAATCTAAATTATTTAGACTGCCTCCAGGCTACGTATGGGGAGCACTATTTTAAAAAGCTTGGGTTTGTGCTCTGGGATTTTATTGAAAGGACAAAATAAAATCCGTTTCTCTGGCTGGTAGCTCATTAGCTGCAGTCCAGAATCTGGGCCATTACCTGTGACCTGATGATTTATTAGAGAGCACTGTGAGAATGCTGGAGACCTGCCATGGGTTTGCAATATAATGTGCAGCCTACCTGCTGCACCCACATCGTTCCCTCTGGGTTCCATCTACCCAAAAACTAATATCGAGCTTTGTGGTAAAACAATGCTGGGGCTGCTGGGGAAGTGACATGGAGCAGGGCAGCATTCCAGAGGGCCAAATTAATTTCCCTAGGGATCCCTTGCTTGTAAAATCCCATAAACAAAATGTCACTTTTCATTCACTAAGCCACTTTGATTGCTAACAGCAAACACATGCCTTGCTTTGGCATAAAGCTCTGCACCATCAAATTAAATAATGTTGGGTTGTTGGGTGGTGGGGTGTTGGGGTTTTTTTTTTCCTAACAATCTGTCTCACACATTCCTTGGCTGCCTTTAAAAGTCACTTGTAAAGTTTCACACTTGCATGCTGTGAACAGCAAAGCTAGAAAGCTTGGTGTCTCTGGGGATCAATAAGCTTTGAGTCATTTTGGTTCAAATGGGGTGAATTTAGTCCAGCAATTGACAAGTGCCATCTCATGGTGTTTGCAGGAAATGAAAAGGAATGTCTCCAGATGATACCTGATGGGTGAATAGAAGCATCATGTGAAGGCCTGATAAAGTCACACATTGCCTATACTCGAAGATATCAGGGATTTAGTAAAAGAAATTACAGATGAAATATTGTGAGGTCACTACTGGTGTAACAAAACTGGATCCCAATACACTATAATACCAAAGTGTTCCTTAGCGTCAGTATACAGATATCTTCAAAAGTGAATGCTAATGCCAGCTGAAACCATATATCGGGGTCTGGTTGACAAAGCAAAAATTTATACTGAAAATCTGATTTATAGAGGAAAAAGTACAACATAGACACACTGCCAGGGTTAGTTCTTAAAGCAGGCAAGTGGTCAGACAAGATAATCCTTGAAAAATTAAGGAATTCTTAGTATTTGAGGTTGTGCTGGAAAGCGGAAGTGTCTGTGAGACACCATTTTTTTAATCCTAGAAATTTTACAAGAATACACAGGATAAAATTTTTATAGTTATAGCAACATTAATCTCCATGTTTTTCTGTGGAAGTTACAGGGAATATTCTTGGGGCCTCCAGGCCCTAATCATCTCAGAATACTTTGCTGCAAGAAAGGTCAAAATATCCTAGGCTCCACTGGTCTCCTTGAGGGAAGAAAACAAGCTTGGAAACTCAGTGGTTTCTTTTGGAGCAGAAATTAGGCTTTTAAACAGTTCTAGGAATAATTCTTACCTGACTAGAACTAAAATATACTTTCAGAATGACATGGGAAACCCATCTCTCCATCAGCCCAAACTGAGTCTCCTCCCCAGTTTCCCTTGAAGAGCAGCAAGTGGGTCAGTCTGTTCTGCACAGTCTCTAACTGAGCAGCCAAGTACCACTGCTGGTTTCAGTTCAAAATACACATCCACTCTGCCCCATTAACTACACGGTGCTCCAATTACCAGTGCTGTCTGCCACAAACCCATTTATATTACAAAAGTCATTGACTGATACAAATCTGCAGTGTCCAAAAAGACACATGTACAGATCACTTCACATATTTTTAGTAGGGTTTTTTTATCCCTTCTTAATTAAAAAGAAAAAAAAAGAAAAAGAAAAGTTGAACAGAGGTAGACGTTGGTATTATTATGTGGACACAAATTACATTGATTCCTGATTCCAATATCTAGCACTAATTACTCCCACCACCTTATCTAGAAATAATTAGTGAACATCCTCCTAAGAATAGTAGCCCTGGTTCTTCTCTTTCCCACAATAAAATTACTAAGGCTTTACACCAATGTAACTAAGCAAAGGATTACCAACATCGCCTGCAGTTTTAAAACTCCTCTATAGCCTGCTGAGTGAGCATAGTTTTTCAATGCAAGATATCAGGAACTGATTTCCTTGGGAATTACAGAGCATAAAACCTGAAGACAGATACACACTTAGCAGTAAGCCCAAGATTACATGTTTGTACTGATAACAGAGAAGTAATAAAAAGAAGGAAACACTTAGCTTAAACTTTGAGCATATGGAATGAGCGTGCATGTGGTAGGGGAACTCAATTATTTAGTGAAATGGCATTTTTAAAATAGCAACCATTTCCTTTTCATGCCCTGACACTTTTTCTCTGCTACTTGTTTTTTCCGTTCATGTTCAGCCCCTGCCTGCCACTGGAGCAGCAGATGTAGTCAATAAAGACTTCAGGATCAGCCTGGCAAGCCAGCAAACCTGGGTCCTACCCCTGCTGCAGTCGATTTGTCTTCTCCAATACTGAGCACAAGTAGCTGACTTTACCAGCCTTACTCAGCTTTGTCTTAGAAAAGAGCACTGACCAAGTAAATAGGCTCAGATACCTGAGACATCAGTAAAACACCCCAATCTAAAAGGGGGCATCTGTCAAACCTCTGCCACTGCTGACCCTTGAGGCACATACCTTTGTACATGTCAAACACCTCTGTTGCTTCCTGTGCCCTTTTGTAGCATCACCAGGACTTGCCCCAGCATTTAATATGAGGAGCTGAGGAGTTAACCCTCCATCTAAAACATAAACCACCATCTTTGCTTCTCACTCAGCTAACTGGCCTTTGGGAACCATTGCATCTCAGTTCTCAGATTATAATTAGCTATTTGGGTCTGGTGTGGAAGAAAGAGGAGACGGTGGTGGTGCCTCTTCAGCTGTGAGCTTGGTGGCTAGTGCTGCTGTGAAAATCAGGAGAGCCCCAGGCACTAACTCTTTCTTCATCTGTGTGACTTTGAACCCACATTCCCTGCATGATGCTCTACCTACCAACCTAAAGCATAGTTCAGTTGACAATTTTCTTGCCTGTGCTTATCATGTTGATTTGCTTGAAACTACAAAGATGTTAATAAGCAAGAAGGGNTCTCAGCACTAAATTCCACTTAACAGTTTTGGAAATGTTGGTACCAGCAATTTACCAGTCTGAACAGTGAGTTCGGAAACCAGGACAAACTACTTTTCGATTTCTATTCATGTTGCCTGACAACATTCTCTCAATTATACTAATGCATATTTGCATGTACACATACAAAATGTATTCTGTGGCCTTCCATCCCAAACATCACAAATCCACCAAGTTTCTTCTTTTTCTAGTAAGTCATATGTCTAACCTGTCCCAGAGCATCCTTCTCTAAGGAATATCAAGTTCTCACCTCTCTCTCTTTTCCAGTAAGTGGTGGTTTGCAGACATAAATCAGGCCAATTTGCTGTGCCTCGGTTCAAACTCCCAAAACGACTAACCATTCTTAGGTTATCTTACCACTAAGCTCCATTTCATCTTTCATTACAGAAAGGAAATTTGGAATTGTGCAAGTTGTGGGGTCTCCTGACATCTATGTTGCCTGAGTTTCGGCAAAAAAAAAGAGATCTGGTAATGTCATGAGAGCATGGCTGGTCTCCTCCCTTCCTAATTTTCCACTCCCCTCCAAACTGCTAAGCACAATTTCACATCATCTTCAAAGGGCACGGTAGCAAGAGAGGTGCAATAACTCCTCTCAGCTAGAAAGTAAAAACCTAAGAGAAAAAGGTGCATGGAATGGGCACATTTTGGCTGGCCTTCTGCAAATGGATAAACAACAGGGGACAAAGCACACCATCGCATGGATGGGGGGGAAGATGGCAAATGTAGGCACCCTGCCATTTCTGAGATATATATGTTACACCAAGACATATTTTTGAAGTATGAGGGAGCAAATTACAGTTTATTCAACATTGTCAGTAAATCTATGTCTAAAATGCTTCATGGAAATAGAGCCAGCTGGGAGCTTTTTGAAGACATGTGTTGCATTTTCACTGCTATTTGTAGAAATGAGTTATTCAGGCAAATTTCTGAATCCAAGCTTTATGATTTCCTTCCCCCACTTGTTATTCCTGTGATATTTCATGACTTTCAGCATGAAGAAGGGGTGACTTTTTGTCTCAACTCTGTTTTCAAATAGTAAAGCCAAAAGAAAAACATAAAAGGGTAGAAGCAGGAAGTTTTAGAGATGTTGGAATAAGTGGTTTGTGTGTTTGTTTCAAACTGAACATTAAAAATCTTATGTCATGACAGGCAAATTGAGGACTCCGAGATTTTGAGATGGGAAAGCAAGTTTTCTTCCCAGTTCCTGCAAGTCAACTGTTCAGAATATAGCAGCTATTTTATAATTTTCCAGTGCATTCCTCCCACACCCAAACTCAAATAAATGGAAAAAGTTTCGTATCTTTCCTAAACATCCATTTCTTACTACATATCTAATGCAAAAAGTATCTGGGAAGACAGTGTATTGACTTTGCTTATCAAACCAAATGAAGAGCATCAGAAATACCTTCTACTGAGTGCCCTTTTGTTGTCATCATACACCCAGCTTTCAATCACAGCCCACTTTGAGGCTACACAGATTCTAGAAGCATGTTATCATTGAAAGTCTTGATCTCTTTTTCTGTGTCCCCTCATATTTTTGATGTTTATTTCTCTCCTGCTCCCCCAACAAGGGAGGGAAAGGCACAAAAGATCCCAAACTTTTAAGACACAAAGTAAAAACTCAAGACCTTATCCCATCAAGCACCAGAACATGAAATTTATGCCAAACTGCCAGGAACAGAGAGAATTTTTTTAACTGGCCTGACTTTCATTTCTCAGCAAGCTTCACCTGCACTTTGAGGACTAAACAAGAGCAATTAGCTTTTAGCCCTATCTTTTATAGCTAATTGCCCTTAAGGCAACTGCAAGGATTCCCAGGTGTCAGCTTTCTGTGGTGTTTATGCAACTCCCAGAAGAGAGCAAGCAAAGACATAAAATAGAAAAGTTCTTCAGCTGATACATAAGTAAAATGGAAGCTTAAAAAGCCGACAAGTTGAGCATTAATTTTCTATGTATATCACGTTCACTCACTGAATTATACAATGTGATAGCATTACAACCAGAAAAAGCTTCTTAAACACAAGGATTATAAAAATGCCTCCAATTTCTTCAACCCCACGGTGACCCCTAATTGGCACTTGAAATCCTTTAGCCATCAATTAAATTACATTTTTGAAGCCCTTGAGAGTTTTGTTTTGTTTTTATCTCTTGACATTCATCTAAAAATCCTGTGTATTTTTATCTGAAACAGAGGTTGCCACACTTTGTAGGAAACAGTTTTCTGATGCCTGGAAGGGAAAGTTTCCTTTCAAATCACTGTAGGTGAACTCACCTATTTGTGCCAGCAGGAAATACAGCCACAGATCTGGTTCTCAACTGACATTTCAACCTGGTGGTTTGGTTTTTTTCTATGGAGATAAGAGATGTTGACTGAAAAAGCATTTGTTTTTAGAAGCTAAGCTGCTTTGGACAAGTCTGGTATTTTTATGAGAGATGGCATAGAAAACCCTGTTATTGTAGACATAGTCAAAGGTGTCAGACTTGTAAACACCCCAAAAATTAGGGCTTCCCACAGTTTTCTTCACTGATCCTGATTACCAGGACAGACCTCTCATTCTGCTATCAGCTTGGGAACAAGACTTGCAGCTTAATGAAACTATGCAGTTAAAGCCTTAGATGGTATCTGACCTACAGTGAGCTGCCTTTGTAGAGAGAATCATTATGTTTTTCAGCAGGTCCCACAGTTATATGTGGAGATGTCCATGCAGCACTTCTGCACATGATGTGAAAAGGTCTATTTCCATGGAGGAGAACTTCAGCAAGGGAAAAGCAACAAAAGAGGTTTCAGCATTTGTGATAGCATTAAGGGTAGGTATTTGTCTGTGCTCAGTAACTCACAGTCTACTTGCTTCAGACTAATTAGCAATCTTTGAGCGGTCCTGCTAAGCAGGTGGCAAACTGGAATGCATTGTTTTGCTTTGGTGCCCATATTTCACAATGCACTGTTAATGTCTTTTTATTTGTATTTATTTTTTTGCTCCCTTGTTTTGTTTTATAAGTGTTCAGAGTACTGCACAGCATTATGGTACACTATCATTTTTCAAGCCATTAAATGTTAACTTCATTTTCTTGTGTGAATTATGCTTTGCTCTTTTAGTTTTGTAATGAAAAATAAGTACAGGTTATGCAAGCAATAACCCCTGTGTAAGCAGCAGCTATCTTTTTAAACGGTTTATTATGCCACAGTCTGGTACTCCATTAAATATAGATTACAGACTGTTGAATAAATGAATATCAACTAAGCAGCCCCATCCTTCTGTACATATCAATGCAAATAATGAATCGTGGCACCTCATGAAAATGTATAACCCAGAAGAGTGGGTCAAGAAGTAATTACACATTTGTCTTATCTCATGCTTCTTGCTCTCAAAACAGCAAAATACATTTGTGATGGTTAGGGGACACTGAGAAAGCTCTTATGACCTGGTTTTCCTGGAAGGTGAAAAGGTATTCTTTCTTGTAGCTTTATGTAGATGTGATCAGATTTCCAGGTGTATTTCTTGTAACACTCTATGAAAAAGATGCATTCATAGTTAAGGGTATAACTGAAAGATTTGGTTTCATATCTCAGCTGTTTGACAGACTGCCCATGTTTCAAACAAATGAATAACTGAATTTCTCAGCTTTGGAACTGTAGGTAATCATCAAATTAAATGGGCCAGCATATGACTGGCATATGAGTTTTAAACAAAATCTAAGTGTAGTTCCTTGTGTGCTTCTAAAACATAAAAAATGTACCTCTTAGTCATGGCCATCAAATCTGGATAGAAAACATGTCTATGATACTCTTTAGAAACAGACAGGATTAAAACCGCTATTGATTAGAGATAAACGAAAATGTGGAGACTGGAATTCAAATTATGTTGCTTAAAGCTGAAGTAGACTAACCTGTTGCATATGGAACAGATTAAGAACTGGAAAGAATTAATCACTAGGCTATTAAAATAATACCACCAACATGAGCTGTATAACAAGAAAAGTTATCTTTAGCTGCTCAGGAGGCATTATTTGCTGATCCCAGCTTGAATAAATGCACTCAGAGAAGAGACTGTATCAGTGAAGGGAAAAAATAAGCCAAACAATTAACTTGCTTAAGTATGTCATACCCGTATTTTCCAAGGAAAGTTTTCAGTTGCTGATGACTGTTAGTTCCCCTGATTTCAGTGTTGACATGCCAATTCACCCTGCTTGTGAATGATAACTAGATCTGCTTGAAAAATGAATTTCATGTTAATGTTAAAAATCTATTAGTAGTCTCATTCTTCCAGGAATTTCTAATGTTTCTGCCGGAAACCTAGGGAAAAAAGGTTCCATTTTCTAGTATGAGAACTGAAAGAAACTTGCTGTTGGCTTGCAAGTCTTTTGTTAATAGTTTGTTGAAGGAAAAGGCACCAAATTCACTTTTTGTTTAAAAAGACACTATTCATGCAAATAAGCTAGATAATTACTGCATATATGTTTCCTACCCTCCTCCTTGCAGCCAGCTATGGCTGTTAATGCCTGGAGCCCTGCAAGCCTGTAACAGGTAACAGCTGTGCAGTACAGATGCACCAGCACTGAGCACCATTCTGAAACTGGAATACCACCATGCAGACAGGGAGAACAGGAGAACAATGCTTGTTAAACAAGATCAATATTTTCATGTTTCTTCACAGCACCTGGACCCTTATCTTGGTGACTAGTGGGGAAAAAAACTCCAATCACTATTTTTATTATTTTCTGCCTGCATCAAAGAAGAAGTCCCACAAATTGCTCAAAATTGAACACAAAATCAAAGAATGAAAGAGCGAACTAGGACAAAATAAAGCATGGGAGCAATTCTATAGTCTGCCTATCAACTATTCCTTGTTACACACAGCGGATATACTCCTTTCTAGCCTATACAGATTGATTGTTGTCCTGTGCTGCTCCTAGGTACAGTATTTTATCAAGTCTTAAATATGGACTGAGAAAATAATGAGGTTTATAACAATTTATTGCTCCAAAAACTGAACCATGTTCTTATTCATTAAAAGAACACAGAGGGACTTGGCTTTAAATGTCCTCAAGATTAGCTCCAAGATATTTTTGGGGGTCTTTTGTGAGATACTTTCTTCTAGGATCTCAAAATTCACTTAAAATTTGGGAGAAATGCTAGTACTTAATTTTAACAGGCAGGGAAATTAAGGCACAGCAAATACCAAGGTCACGCAGCACTCCAACTGTGTCATCTGTTTTTTCACTCTGCACTGTTACCATGCTGGAGCACAAACTATCACTCAAAACATTGAGCACTGTTCATAGCCACATGCAATCAAGCACAAATTACCAACCGCACGCCCCATATATGGTCCTAGTTTTGTTGTTTCCAGGAGACGTTCACTATTTACATGTATCTCCAAATAAGCACCATATACTGGCAAATACCATTATAAAATGGGGACAGGGTGAAGGTAAATCACATAGGCATTAATAGAGTGAATCTGTAGATCAGAATGAAAAAGCATCAATCTCATGTTAACTCTTCATCTTCGTAGTAAGCAATTATATATTGCATATATAGGGAGAGACCTATCTATAGTTACATTTACACACGTGAAAATACACGTATATACTTTGAGAAAGAAGCCTTCAGAAACCCTGCTAAAAGCTTATTATCTTTCAATGGCTGAAGGTGCTGTTTATATAAAGTGCTTGCAGTTGCGTTTCTTGGGTACCCAGTGATGTGGTGTGGGATATGGTCACCCGTAGAGACAACACTGAACTTCAGGGGATGTGGGAGTACAGTAAGAGAAAGGTGATTTCCTTTATCACAGCTGATACTACCCTACTTCTATACAACTTCTCAGGTCAGTATTGTAAAATGTAACCTAGCACAAGGTACCGATCAAGCTAGGGTCTTCCTCCCCACAGACACATGGCCAGTGGGACGGCATTTATATATTGCAATTCCCTTTATCTATCCAGATATGATAATATAAACCAAAACCCTGACATTAAAAAAAACCAAAACAGAACAGCAAAAGAACCTAGCTTACTCCACTAGCCTCTCTTGGTTTATTAGCTGAAATGCAGGCATGATTCTGGGAGTATTTAAAATTCAAGAGTGCAATAATTGTAAAATGCAGCGAGCAGCAACTCTTCTAATGGTGAAGAAGAAATGTGAAAAGTAATGGCTAAATCAATAACATCTCAGTCCTGGAGTATGTTTAGTGTGTCTTATATGAAATATCAATAATTATTTATAGCGTGTAAAGACATCTTTAGTGGTCGAAAGATATGCAGAAGAAAAGCTCCGCATAATGAATTATATACTTAGATATATACAGACAGTTCTGTTCCATTTTTAAACTAGGCTATTGAAAATGTCTCCAACAAGCTCCATAAAGTACTACTTCTGCCTGCTTTCCAGATTTGCCTGTACTTGGGGAAGTTGCACCTAAGCCAGTTGCTTCCCTAACTGATTCAGACCCACAGTTCTCACCCCACCCTTAGCTCCTAAGCTCTGTTCCATCCAGACAAGAACTCTTTCCCTTATATCTAGATTTAAATCTTAAGATTTGTGTTGATTTGGGAAGAGTGTCAACAGTTTCTCACCAAGTCTGCAACCAGTGTCCAAATATAGTTCATTTTGTGTCTAGCCATGTAACGATCTAGTCTAACCCCCCTGACAGAGCAGGATCACCTAGAGCAGGCTGCACAGGAAAGCATCCTGGCAGGTTTTGAATATCTCCAGAGATGGAGACTCCACAACCTCTCTGGGGAGCCTGTCCCAGTGTTCTGCCACCCTCACAGTAAAGAAGTTCCTCCTTATGTTTAGGTGGAACTTCTTATATTCAGGTTTATGGCTCTATCACTGGGCATCTCGGAAAAAATACTAACCCCATCCTCCTGACACCCACCCCTCAAGTATTTAGAAGTATCGATATCTAAGACTGATTGCTATTTGAGCAGGTAGAGATAGATATTATGTGACACATCTGTTCCAAAGGAGCCATTTGATAAATAGAATAAGTGGTGGTGGTCACTTCAGTCTTGTCAGTTCATCCCCAGTGCCTTTGGAAATCAATGGGAGGAAAGTGTCTGAATAGCATCGTAAATCTGAACCAAAGCTATTTTGAGTTTGGACAGAAATTTCCTAACGTCTCTCTAAAGACAAACTACTTCAGTACTTACAAATTAGATTGATCATAACATATGCACTATAACAAGTATTTTCCATCTAATTTTCAGTTCCATATTCCAGAACATATTTCAGATGTTCCATACTTACATGACTGTAGTGCCCAAAGGCACAAATCATCCTGTAGGCTCTATTATGCTGAGAGTTATTCAGACACTCTGAGGGCCTTTTCCCACACAGCTTATGAACCTAGAATACAAGCACTGTGCACAGGCTGGAAAAAATACGGTTACAGGCACATACATAAAGGTTGATATATTGATACTTCATGTTTTATATAAATGATAGAAAAATAAATGTAACTGCCAATAAACTTAATCTGCTATTCATCAAGATCTCATTTGTTTCCCAATTTTGTAGCAGTGGGGACATTGGAGGAGAGATTTGCATTAAAAAAGTCTCATAGTAGCCTTCTGCATCAGCTGAGGAAGATGTGATATGCCAGACATTATATTACATGTCGATTCAATAAGGGCATGTAATACAAGATACAAAACATACTTTGATCAGCTGAGACTGCTAACCAAGTGCTAGTTCCTAGCTCTCTTCTATAGTGTCAGAAAGACATTTCTGTACATGAGGTTCCACTAATAAAACAGGCCCTGCTCCTTTTGCACTGTTTCATTCATATGCCTGAATGGTTACAAACTATTTCATAAACATGCCGACATGTTGCAAAAGATGAAGGCTGTTGTCTTTTATCAAAGATCCGTGATGCCAGGATTGTAACAAGGCTACATGACATGATTTGATAACGCAGGAGTAACTAAGCTGTGGTAGCTATCATGTTCATATGCTTAGTCTATAAATAATTTCGTTCATCTTACCTTATAGTCACTGAAATCTTCAAAGCAGGGTTTTTTTTAAAGTTTTGTTACATGTAACAATAACCCAACTTCTAAAAATGAGTATTGCAGCTTCAATTTCTGGGAATAAGGCAGGAGCACTACTCCTTCACCTCTGACAGTGGAACGATTTCTCTTAACTCCCATAGTCTCATTTTCACAGCTCCAAGTCCGACAGCAGTTAGGACTCTTACTGACTGTATGTCTTCTTAGATACACGTGGATAAAAATATTGCTGTCCAACAGCAGTTTCAGGGTTCCTTTAAATAAAATATGGCAGTTTGGGTGACTGTGAACCCAAAATATGAAAACCTTATTAGTGCAACAATTCAGCTGGTATAAAAACAGAATTAAATTCTCCCAAGAAATTTCCTTAAAGACAGGCCAAAACTTCTGAGGTAATTTAGCATGGGGGGATGGGACAAGAAAAATCCAATTATAAATTGAACAGTATTTGAACCAGTGAACCCAGAAAATATTTTGTTTTGCATGAAAGGGAAAACTGGGAACTTTGAAGAAATTTGGTCTTTGTTCTGAGTATTACATGATTAATTAGAGATAAGACATATTTTGAAATGCTTCTTCATTTATTTGTAATTCACAAGAGTTTATTATTTTAGCTTGGTTCTATGAGCAAATGTAGACTGGTAAAAATAAAACCAACAAAACCCTTATACACATAATTTTCTTTCTTTCCACTGGGGTTTCTTTCTGTGCAGTTTGCTCCAGAGGGTTTTTTGATGGGGGCCAAAGAGAGTATTTAAAGATGAAACATATTTTTCTGGTTTATCTGTGATCCATAAATGACATACTGACATATTTGCTTAAAATATCCAGACAGGATGATATTTTTATCTATAATATGTATTTCTCTGTTGAATTTTCTTATTATTACACTGGAGTGTTTCTATAATCTTCCCAACTTTCTAAGATTTTATTTAGATACTACAGCATAAGCAAAATTCTGCTTCTCTTCTGGGAAGAGCAGTCAATGGAAATTTTTGTATCTAAGGTGTCAACAGCTTAATAAGTATGTTTGTTTGCAACTCATGACTTCTGAGTATTCTTTTAACTAATCTTTTAAAATATTGGATCATTTTAAAGTATGCTAATGAATGTTTACCAAGAACTTTGGTTCATTTTGTGTCTAGCCATGTTATTTTCTTAGTGTGTGACAGCTCAGTGCTTTAATATTCCATACAAAATTAATCAATTTAAAAGAAAAATCTAATTACACATGAACTGCTTACATAATTTTAAACTAATTACACCGCAACTACTATTAAATGATTTCTGCATTATCATAAACCCCCTGAAAATATAATTCAACTCTTCAGCTGATACTTTATTATCACGAATTACATTCCTCAATAGATACAGTTTTAATCATTGCAGAAGATACTGAGGACAAATATCACTAATTTGTAATTAAAAGGGAAGGTTAAGTCATTTAGGCCAATATTTAATGATGAGCATGTACTGATTGCAAAGGTACCGTTCCTAGCTGCCTAGAGACTCTTGGACTGGAGTTTAAAGATCTTGAGAGCAGAAATAAGGAACAGTGAGTACTGCAGTTTGACCTGCACATGTACTCTGTGCTAAGATTAGGAGATCATAGGCTAACCACTGAGATTTTCTAGGGCCTGCTGAAACCCTTCATTAGGAAGTTTTAAATGAGGACAGTATTACTGAACAACAGACCACTGTACAATGTCTTATGCTGGGTGTCTTCTGGATGACTCCTTAAAATTGAACAAAAATCATTCATTTTGTTTGAAAAGCCTAGTTTTGAAAAGACATGAATCTCTAAGGCTGCTAAAAATATATCAGAAATAACTTTCACAGCCATAGCAAACTGAAAAAGTTGTCAAAGCTGGTGTTTTGGATTGATAAAAAAGTTCCACCTCGTCAAGCAAGCAGCTGTGACTGTGATTAGGAATGTATTTTATTGCAGGTAGCTAAAATTGCCTAGAGAGATCTACAGTTGCCAACACCTTTTCCCTTTGTTCTGTTTTAGGGTTGATTTTTTTTTTCTTTTCTTAGGCCTTTCAGCCATTTTCCCCCCAAAATCCCATTTTCTAATTTTCATTGGAAGATATGCAAGAAATGTGAAAGACCGAGAGCCTTTTATTCAGTCCATAATTTCCCCTATTTATATCCTATCAAGGACAATTTTCAGACTCCCACAAAATATTTTCTGTAACTAAGAGCAATTGCCTAGGTCTCCAGCAACAAGGTACAAGGAAATGTCCTCCCAAGCTTGCTTTGCCCCATCAGCCCCGACTTGTGTTTTGCTGCAGTATTCCCTCCCTTGTCTGGTTCCTCCTGAGCCATGTTAAGACTCTATCTCAGTGCCAGTCTGCAGGATCTGATCCCCATTTCCCAAGGTAACAACTTTATGGATCAATAAATCTGATCTACACTGTGCTGCCAATAGTTGAAGCCCTTATTTTTCACATGGCTATGGAAGGCAATACATTGCCTTTATTATATCTGAAAGGGTGATGCACTGGTTTATTGTTGCCACACAGTCAACTTAACCTTGGTTGACTTCTACTTTTTGTGGTGTCCTAGATTTAGTCTCTCCCACCAAGACAGCATGTGGCCTTCCTCTCCCAGAGACCTTGCTGAGGACAGGCAAACAGCCTGCACAGGTTTTCCTATAGGAGGAAAAAAGAAGCCCCTGACCTTCCTTGTTTTTGAAGTGGAGGAAACATAATACATGGTGCCATCTTCCAAGAGTTGTCTCTTCAGTACTCTTCCGCAAAGGCCCTTTCAGGAAACAAAGACAAAAAGTCCTGGCCAGCTCATATCCCGATGATGCAACTAGTCTGAAAGATTCACCTTTTCATTGACATTGCTCCCGTGCCACTCCTTTACACTCATCTTTTTTGATGCTTTTCAGCATCCCTAGCTGCATGCTGTGTGCACCTCCTGATTTAACACTGAAGTTTCAATTAAGAAAAAGTACTCTGCTGTCATCCATGTGGATAAAGCTTTGAGACTGCATGACCACATACTACTCCCCATGTGCTCTGCAGGCTCAAAAGCCCTGTCTTCATTCTCTCTCGGTTCTGCAATCTGAACCATTTTACGCCAAGGGTAGCAGAACATTTCCTCACAAATGAGGCACCCTCATCCCCACGTATACCCAGCAAGTGATAGTGCCCTCTCCCTGGACAATCAGAGGAAAATGGAGGAGTTGCTCCCAGGTGACTAGAACAACCACAGTGGAGTAACAGCATTAAGCAATATATTCCTTAGGGGACAAAGTCTGTGAGTGACATTTGCTGTGCTTTGCTATGCTACAGGGAAGATCAACTCCATCTTAACCAGGTCCAATACAGTGGTAGACAGTGTTTCCTTGGCCTATCCTCTGTCCCTCCTACATTGGTGCCCAGGTATTGTTTATACATAACAGCACAAAGACATTTTATTGCACTGAGAGGAACAGGAAGTTTTTAGGTTTCTGTCTTTATTGTTGGGTTTTTTTTTGTTTAGCCCAGCACTGCGCTCAGAAAATCCGCCTGCATACCTTCCATGCCCATCCAGCTATCTCACCAACAAGTCAGAAACCCACCACTCAGTTTCAGTTTGGCAGAGGGAGAAAAACTGAGCCAAATTACAGCTCTATACATACCCACCTCAGTTTGTCCCCTTGTCCCGTTCTAACAACTGAGGACACAGGTCTGCTGTGGATCCCTGGAGATCAGCCTGTTGCTGTGCACAAGAGTAAGACCTCCAAGATGGAAATTGTCGCAGCCCTGTCACTTGCTCTCTTAAGGCTCCAGAGCCTTGGAAAAGCACAGCTACCTCAAGGGTAGCAGAGGTGCTTAGTGTGCAGAGTGGCAACCTTCCCGATGGGAACAGGGAATTCTACTTAGGAGCCACAATTGTCCCCTCCCTGCTACCACCTCCCTCCACAGACAGCAGCAGACAGCCTAACATTCAAATTCAAGGCATTCAAAGCAGGCTTATTTTTTGGCAAAATTTAAAGCACCAATGGAAAATTTAGCAGTGTCTTGAGTAAATCCAGAGAGAACGCACATCCTTACTCTACAGAGCCTACAGTTTAAGTTCATTTTATTTCTTAAAGCTCTTGCTGTCTCCTTACATAAGTGTCTTTTCTTGTGGAAAGGCATAGACCAATATTAAGATTCTCAGCTGAAATAATCCTCAGAGCTCAGCAGCTTAAGATAAAACTGACAGCTTATATCAGGTTTTATTCTTCTGAACATAAACTTGGGGTCAAGAAGACATTCCTTCCCATATGATAACATTGCAAATTCAGTTCTCATCAGGATTTTTTTCTTTTTCCTGATCAGTCCTAGCATTATAGGTCTAGATTACAGATTACAAATTGTTGCGTACAAAATTATGTTTTGGCACAACAGAATACAAAAGCATTTCTGGGGTTGATTCAACTAAAGTAAACAAAAACCTTTTCTTAACCTACTCCTCTAGATTATTATATACTCATCCTCCATCCTGGACGTCATTCTTAAGAAAACAGACGAATGAGGGCAAAATCCTGCCCTTATTCAATCTACTGCTGCTGCTTTCTGCACAGAACATCAAGTCATCCGTTGGTGTCCCACACAGTGAAGAAAGGTAAGGGACAAACAGAAGCTATACTCCATTTACTTTTGTTTTCATGATTAAATGCAACTATGTGCACAGGCCATAATAATGTTAATAGCTGTTTCTTTTCAGATTTGACTTACCCAGCGTGATGAAATTCTGCTTTTTCTCAGTTGAAAGCATCCATTCTGTTCTTGTATAAATATATTATGTAGACAGGACTCCTGTGCCTTTGAACAGAATTAGACTGCTAGTTGAACAGAAATATTTTAGACCAAAACTAAATCATTCTGATGTTTTTAGTAAAACATTTCATTATCTATGTAAACAAATGTGGTTAAATTTTTATTTCTGCTTGAAGTACTTTTTAATATATTTTTTTAAATTTTAAATCATTTGAAATCCAAATAGACTAAAGAAAACTTCCCACCAACACAAATTATTAAAAACAATATTTCAGAGATTGTTGAAGCAAAACAAAAAAAAAAAAAA
>VZTU01015279.1:0-18866 GCA_013400835.1 Zapornia atra
CTATCAATCCAGCTGGCCCTGCCTATTCAAAATTCCTGCATACTATAGAAGGAGATGAAGTTACTATAATACACATAAAAATATGTTATGGTAGACAGTCGTCTGGGTTACTCCTGCCTCTTGCAAAGTCACATCCATCCATAGGACTGTTTTTGCTCAAGGATCTCGGTGCACTTGGTGAGTGATGTGGAAGAATAGGGCATTCCATTCTGTGTACCTAGATGGGATTTGATTTTGGGTGAGAATAGCCAATAATATGAATTGTATTATGTTAATTGCTATATAACGATGTATGCCATCGCTACTATGATTTCCGTATGTAATAGCAAAAGTTAGAATCACCCAGATTTATTAAGAATGATCTTTCACAAAAACCAATCAAGATGTAGAGAAGATGTGAGAGTAATTAGCTTCAGCCAGGATTTTACCTGGTCTCCAGGGGAGACCTGAGTGATCAGTTGCATGGTACTTAGTTGCCAGCTGGGGTTAGACAACAACAGTGGATCAGTTCTGCTATTTCAGATATTTTTAGCTAGATCATAAACCAAACAAGTTGCAGAATAATTCACATGAGAATTCTAATTTGTGGCCTGCAAGCATCAGTAGATTTTGCTGTGGGACAGTTCTACCACTTCTTTCTTTTCTGAAAAAATAACGTGTCAATCCTTAGGAGGACCATTTAGCATAGTCAGTTTAGATCTGTGACCATCAAAATACATGGCACATACAAAGTAATTTGAAAAGATATTTTAATACATCTTGAAAGGAAAAATTATGACCCGGTCAACAGATATTTTCTATAAGAAGTCTAGCCATATAATTCAGATTTGACTCCTCATTTCCTCTCTCTAAAAAAAATTAAATATATATATAAAAATTCAAAACTATACTTAGAAATGCACTTCAGGACTGCTTATGCTCCTTCAGAGTCTTTTCTAAGTACATTAGTCTCAAATAATATGGAACTTCAGATATGGCTTCACAATGCAATTTCTCTGACAGCAACTCCATCTGAAGCCATTCCTGCCTTAAACTTTCCCTACTTATTAAATCTTGTTTTAATTGTCCCAGTATAAGAACTTTGCATCAAGATTGGGGGAAAAACAAAAAGAAAAAACATGCATATTTTTTGAGAAGGGGAACATGGTCTGAGTCCATTGATATAATCAGATAGTCCATGGCACCAGATCAGAAATAGTTGTACTTTGTACAAAATATTCAGATTTAGGTATGACATCCCAATAACATTGAATTTTAGACAATTCCTTATATACACAAAGTCAGAACTTTACAAGCAAAATGTTTTCCTTCAGTGGTAATTTTAACATACAGTTGGAGGGCAGGGAGTTACTAAAAATCTTATGCATAAATCTTTTTACAATTCTTTTGATAGTCATACAGGGGACAGCTCTAATAAATTGCAAGATTGAACCATAAGGAAAAATCTTGGCAACATTCTCAGGACACATGGACAGATATATCCTTCTCAATTTATTAGGGCAGTGCAAACTCACATCTGGAGCATGACATAGCAATTAACTCACATTAAGGTATGGTATGTATCTCTGTAGAATGAAAAGCAGATCTAAACTTTGTAGGTGAATTCAGTGATCAGTTTGTTCTATAGTTTCTCAGTTTTGCAGGGGTAGAAATATAGAAATATATCTAGGTGATCCTGATTTGGCAGGGGGGTTGGACTAGACGATCTTTTGAGGTTCCTTCCAGCCCCTAACATTCTGCGATTCTGTAATATGTATTATATGAAAACTAATTTTTACATCCCTGGGAGAAAGCCAAAGTAGTCTTGTACTTTGTCTACTGATTCTGGGCTAACTTACAGCAGAAAAGTAGTACTATCCTGTGGAACTGACTGCTGTAGCAGGGAAAGGCTGACCACAAAGGTACATCCTGCAACATAAGTGTAAAAACATTGATGTTTTCATATTTGTGGCAAAAATACCTACCCTCAAATTTCTTCCAGTTAAGTCATTCTGCAATATCAGAATGCATAAACAATGTAAGAAGATTCAAAAGGAACAAAATATATGTTTTACTTTTTTGTCTCTCTTTTTTTTTTTTTTCTTAATAACCTCAAACTTGAGATAATGGAGACTAAAAGCAGACTATTCAGAAAGATAATTCTAAACTGCTTACTGAGCGAGTTCTTGTGGAGCTCAAATACACAATTTAGGAGAGTAAAAAAAATATTGACTTGTTTATTATATTAGGGAAAGTTTACTCATGATAAAATATGACATCATAACAATGGTTTGTAAAAAAATGTCATTATTAGGTGTTCATTATATATTCTGAATAAAGCATCAAATTTACATTCTATTAAAAAAATAGTAATCTTAATGTGCTCAAATACATTATCAGTTTCTCTTCTGCAGTATCTGCATCTTCAGAGATAGTCTTAAAGGATTTCTACAAATACCTACTTATTTATGAAGAAGACTTTCCACTTCCAATCCCTTTCATTCCTTTGCAAGCTGGTATCTCTTTCTACATCTGCTCTTTCCTAGGTCACCAGATTGTTTGTGATTTAATATGGATTGATCTGTGCTTATCGTTTGAAAGATGTTCAGTTTTGTTTAGAAACACGTGGCTTTGACAGAAACCTGTCAAGTACTCTATGGGAGTGTGCTGATGTGCTATGGCAGTTACTGTCCTTCTCTTTAGTCCTTTAAATACTTAATTTGCATGTACATATTCCACATCACCGCCGAGTGCTTTAATCATATATTGGATATTAGAAGAAAGATTCTCTAGCTAGACCTACAAGTCAGGTTTACAGGCTCAAGGTAGCTGAATGCTCATGAAAGAGGAGAGAGTAATTTCCACTTGAGTAGGACTTGATCTTTGCTGTTTTAGCATTTTTTCTATTGACTACCTTATTTCCAGTCTTTCTCAGCTCTTTCACAGTGTACTGATCCTGTAACTTCAGCTTGCAAATTCCATAGCTATTTCAACCTAGTGTCTCAGTACTCTGCCTGTAAAATCTCAACCTCTTAAGATTTCCATCCTTTAATGATCACACAGAATAATGGAATCATTAAGGGTGTAAAAAATGTCCAAGATCATCTAGTCCAACTGTGCCCCCATCACCTATAGCACTAACTAAACCATGTCCCTAAGTACCTCATCCAACCTTTCCTTGAACACCATGAGGGACAGTGACTCCACCACCAACCTGGGCAACCCTTTCTAACCCCTAACCACTCTTTCTGAGAATTTTCTCCTAATTTCTAACCTGATCCTCCTCTGGTACAACTTGCAGCCATTCCCTCTTTTCCTATCACTAGTTACCTGTGAGAAGAGGCTGACCGCCGGATCACCACAACCTCCAATAACAACAGCTTCAGGTTTAACATAGGTATTTAATCTAATAAAACAACTAATATTTTTAATATAAAGTTTATTTCACCAAGGTCTAAATTCTATTTGTTCTGTTGTTTGCCTCTTGTCTATGGTGCTGAGAAATGGCATCCTAGATTTTATTT
This sequence comes from Zapornia atra, assembly GCA_013400835.1. NCBI lineage: Eukaryota > Metazoa > Chordata > Aves > Gruiformes > Rallidae > Zapornia > Zapornia atra. The sequence goes on from VZTU01015279.1 coordinate 3,504, forward strand.
ACAGAAACCCTTAGTAATTCTTATTTTTCTGCATATCACTTTGTAAACGCTTTCACTTTTCCTTCTTGGGAATGCAAGGAAGTCCCTTGCCCAGTTTCAGATCTGTGATGTCTAAGTAATAGCTATTCATTTTAACAACGAAGCACCCAATTAAATACATTAATACAGTTATGAATTAAGTTTCCATAAGACCCATTGCTAGTTCACTGAAAATATTAAATATTCTTTATGTAAATATCAGTACTAAAGCAGAATAATTTATTTCCTGCAAACATTAATATGACATTTCTTGTTTCATTTTCTACTGTGTGCTGTTTTATACAACTTAGGCCATTTTCATGTTGTTTGAAGGAAATAAATAGAAAAAAAAACCAGTAGTAATATACTATTTCTATACTAGCAACATGACCAAATATTGTATGTATGCTATGCACAGACATAAAGTTTAACTTTTATCTGTAATTTTCGTGCCTGAACTCTTATATAACGATGTTGTGGGGTTTTTTGGTTTTGGTTTTTTTTTTCCCTAGTGTGGTGGTTTTGGACCTAACCAAAGGCTAAATACCCACCAAGCTGCTCGCTCACTCCCCCCTTCAGCCGAAAAGGGGGAGAAAATAGATATTGGGAGGCTTAAGACTTGAGATAAGGACAGAGGGATCACTCTCCAATTAGTGCAATGGGCAAAACAGACACAGCACAGAATAAAGGAAAGAAAAGGTGATTTATTATTACTTACTACAACTACTACACCCAGTGAACCGGAACAAGATAAGAAGCGGCCAGGTCTTCAAGCACCTTCCCCCCACCCCTCCCTTCTTAGCAAACTTAAAACTCATCACGATTTCACTCCCTTCTTCCCCCCCCAACATGGCGCGGGGAGGGGCAGGGAATGGGCAGTGGGGTTCCGGTGATTCCCAACAAGCTGCTTTTCTTCCCCAGATATTATCACTTCTACTTCCCCCCACCCTTCGCCTCTTCGCACTCATGACTTTAATCAGAGATTCGCTCCCTTCTTCCCTCCCGTTCGCAGTACAGGGGGGGCAGGGAATGGAGAGTGAGGGGTTTCAGTCCGTTCCTCCCAAGCTGTCTTCCATCTCAGCTGTGGGGGGGGGGATTCCACATACACACACCCTTCCCCTGCGGCACCGTGGGGTCCCACCCACGCGAGAGTCGTGTCCACGACCTTCTGCAGCGTGAGTCCTCTCTATCGGGGAGTCATCCCCTCACCACAGGCCTCTCAGCAGGACTCTCCCCTCCATAGGGTGCTGACGTCCGGGTCCAGACCCCCCGGCCTGGTCACCCGCAAAGTCACAAGTCCCTTGGCAAACCTGCTGAGGCATGGACCAACCTTCACAGGGCATAGTTGTATCTGCTCCCTGTCCTCGTCCATGGGCTTTGGGGGGACACCCGTTTCACCATGGACTCCACCACGAGCTGCAGGGGAAACTTTCTCTTCACATTCTTCATTCCCCCCCCTCCTGTGGGCCTGGCCTTGGTGTCTGTGCAGCTTGTTACATCTTCTCACTCCCGCTCCGGTGGCAAAGTGCGCCTGCCAGCAGTTTTTTTTCTCCTATATGTGATTCACAGAGGCGCTATGACCAGCTCTGATAGGCTTGGTCTCAAATTTGGCCTTGAAATATCAATGTTTTCAAAATATGGGGCTTGCAGAGAGCTGTAACTGCAGCTTACAAAAGCGAATGAAGCAGCACAGTTACACCAAACTGCAACACCTAGAAATCACAGTGTACTATCTAGTTATAAAATAATGAATTGAAAAACACTTTGAAGTGATTCTGGATACATATATTATATTTATATTTTAATGTAGATCTATAGAGGAAGAGTTGTTACAAAATATTTAAAAAAAAAAATAAAGCTTTTCTTTTTCCTTTTTTTTCTGTCTTGCATTTCAACATCACTAATCTCTGACCACCAGGGATTTTCTTTGGATCACTTGTTATGAAGTTGACAAAGTTGTTTAAAGTTGAGTGCTACCACTGGATGAGAATGTGTCTTCTAAATGGCATTTTTTATTGAAGGAGAAATGTTCTGATTTTGCCTTTAAATATATCATGAAGAATATTAAGAAAAGTGTATTTCAACATTATGTGATATTGCACATAATCATGTCACATTCAATGTATTGCTGTCCAGAGAATATACTGGACACACAATTAGACATTTAACAACTGATACTGTCTAAATAAGGGTTGTTGTCTATTTAGATTTCTTTCATAGTAATCTGTCCTATAAAGGACACAGTAGATATGGAACACTTTTAGCCATGGTACTGGTTTCAAAAATATTTTTTAAAATATATAATACATGTTAAATGTTCCAAATTTCAGAGTTGCTTTATTTATTTATAGGGATTTAGGGTTTTTGGTTTTTTTGCTTGTTTTTTTGTTGGTTGGTTGGTTGATTGGCTTGGTTTTGTTGGTTTTGGTTTTTTGGTTTTTTGGTTTTGTTTTTGTTGTTGCTTGTTTTCTCAGCTTAGACACAAAGATGTTCCTCTGAGTTCTTTCAGACACCAAAGAGTCTTGTTTATGTTTCCCATTTTGAAGACACAAATCAACTCTGTGAATCCATTCAAATGGGTTTGGATGGTAGAAGCTGAAGAACAGACATTTCTACTTTTCTAGCATTACAAAAGCATTAAATGTCCTGGTAATATGTAGATAAAAGTAAAAGTGAATGACTGATTAGTAGCGATTTATTACAAGACCCAAAAGACACCTTAAGAACTTAAAATGTGACTTCTGTGTATTTTGTCTATTGTAAATGAAAAATCCAGAAAACCTTTGCTTATCTTGCAGAAAAGCCCTTGATGCTGTGTAAGAACTCTTTAGCAACAACCCAAACATCCCTGTGTTATCATCAACACTGTTTTGATTGCAAATCTAAAACATAGCAACTATGGGCCTGATATAAAGAACAAGAACTTAATCCTTGCCAGAAGCAGAACATTATACCACAGCCTTTGATGAAGTCACAGACTTACAGAATCACAAGGTTGGAAAAGACCTTTAAGATCATCAAGTCCAACCATTCCTGTCCTAAGCTATGGTTGAACTTTTTGACTTGGATGGACTTGATGACTTGGTTGGACTTGTGACTCCAGCAGTCACAATCTCTTTCCTTGTAGAGGCCTTAAAACTGTGCATAAAAAGAGAATGACAGAGATTGGAAAGAACCAGCTGACACTATCTAGTCCAACTGCCTTCCTTAGAACCAGAACAGATAGAGCAGGATGCTCAATGCTGTGTCGAGTCAACATCTGAATGCTACCAAGGATGGAAACCCCACAATTTTTCTATGGAGATTTTTCCTATACTTTATCCTGAGCATGAAAAAATGCTTACTTATATTTAAGGGGATTTTAAAGTAGGAATTAAGTCAAGGGTATTAGCCCAACCAATAGAAGATATTGGTTTATATGTAGTTATAGTATGTGTCAGTCTTTTCTGACCAGAATCAAGATGTTCACCCTGCCTATAATCTAAAGGTGCCCAGTTGCCACCTTCACTGTTACTACCACTGACTTTCCTAAAATACCTGCAGTGGATTTTCCACCTCCAAACTGTACTTTTTGCCTTCAAGATTTCCAGTTTATTTTTTATCTTTGGGTATTGAGGTGGCTTTTGTTGTTGTGGTCTGGAGTTCTTATGTTTGCTTTTCATTTTTGTTTTTCAGTAAGTAGAGCAGGCTATGGATGTTAATTCATGACATTTTCAATTTTAATGCCACCTTCCATCTATTGTTAAGCCTTTTCTAATTGAGAATCTCGTTCTTCTGACTTCTGCATGAAGCATATGGGATTTCAGAACATTTAAAATAGTAGCTTAGGTATCAATTCCATTATTATTTTAAATTTAATGTTACCTGGCACAGTGAATAGTATTCATTAATAATTTATTAATAACTGGATTTTTAGTTTGAACTGTTGGTTTGGCTTGTAATAATTGCACCTGTAACCATGGTAATTGTTCAATACCTCTCTCCCATTTCAAAGCACATTATAAATATGAAAGATCATACTCAGTCTCCATGTACTAGTCATTCAGCCTTGTAGGAGCTAGAAGCATTCATAAAGTACTTATTAAACTTCACAAGAAGCAGAGGCATTTTTAAGTAAGTGACAATTTAGAGTTAGATATAGTAAAAACTAACTCATGTTTTCTCAATGATTTAAGAAATATTTTAGAAGTTTTCTGATTTAAGTTGCAATTCTCATTCTGAGTCATGATACAGGAAATAAGGAGCATATCTCAAGAGCACTATAGAGACACATAGAGATCTTTATTTTTGAAGTGTACCACAGCCTCCAATTAGCTGTTAAACAGCTGTTCTCTGAATGTTCAAAATAGTCAATAGTTTGTACATATTGCTTTCCCTTTTCAAAAGATACTTAAAAAAACCCTCAAACAATGAAAAAAACCCAAAAACCCTGACCAACAAAACTTCTGCTAGCAATAAGACAAATCTGGAAAAAAAATCTGTTATTTTACATTTGTGACTAGAATTTATTAGTTTGGTCTAGGTTGGAAGTTCTGTGGAAATGCAAAGAGAGACTGGGACATAGCTACAATGGGCATCTATTGAATTTTTTGTGAGTAAGGAACATTCAACATAGAGAGAAAAGGTGCAACAGAATCTTCAGTTTTTTTCTCTTTCATGATGTGTTCAGCTTTCCACAGAGTTCTGAGATTTAACACAATTTTAAGGTATACACAAATTAAAAGACTATTGTCTTAGTTTTTCCTATGACAGTTTCCACAAGGAGCCAGGACAGGTAATCCAAGATGGCCAAGAGGATGTTCTGTACCATGCTCACCATAAAAGGGGACAGTATCTGATAATGTGGGCTGAATATCTAGTTGGTCTTTGGGTTGGTAAATTGCCGTGTGTTATCACGTTGTGAACATTGTGTTACAGTCCTGTTATTATTTCCCTCTCCCTTTGCTGTCCCTGTAAACTGTTCTTATCCTAACTCACCCAAGTTGCCTTTGTCTCCCCATTCTCCTCCCCATTGATCCATGGGGAAGGGAGTGAGCAAGCAGCAGTGTGATGCTCAGCTGCTGGCTGGGGCTGAACCACAACTAGTTTTTGTTGTGGTGTTTGGTTCTTTAAAACCAAAAGAAATACTGCATTAAATTAAAGGACAAAAGGGCATCAGTGTCCTCTCAGAGGATAAGGTTTAGTGTTTTAGTATGAGAACGTAATTCATAAGCAATTAACCTAAGGGCTAAATAATCATAGTTGGATGCATATGTGTTATTTTCAAATTTGAAATAACTGTATGATGACAAATATCAAATTGCATCTGTGACTATTTTAACTGTAGTTATAAATTTAGAGATAAGATGTTGCATATGAGCAGGTCCTTATTGGACACACATTGCAGACTGCTAGCATCAAAAAATATGTCAGTTTCGGAGGGTTTAAAAGCCTTAAAATATTTGTATATTTTAGACTAATCTAGTGCTTTAGATTCTAAACAGATGCTTTTTTCACCTTTTGAGCTACACTCCTGAGTAAGAAAGGGTGTAAATTAGCCTCCGTTCTAAAAAGATTACATTCAGTGAAGACTGAGAGGATATGGAGAAAGATTTTTCATTACATTCAGTTTATGTGGAAGAAGAGAAAACGAGGATTGTCCATCCTTAATAGTTGTTACATTAACTGTCTCTAAAGAGTTACAGTAAGTACCAATATCACAGGGTAGAAAAAATTAACTTATTGTGATACTGTTACCCAAAGAAACAGTTTCTGGCATCATAGAACTTCTCCCCACCAACTCATTGTCCAAATGTATATAGCTTTGTGTTTCTTTCTGAGAAAAACATTCTCTGATTTCATTCAAGGCAGAAGTTCAAAAATTAAGGTTCATGACAGGATCCTAGTAGTTAGGAGTAAACCACATACCTAGAATAATCTGCCTGGTTTTCACTCCAGTATGAATGTTCTATAAAATTTAGAATCATAAAATCATAGAATGGTTTGGGTTGGAAGGGACCTTAAAGATCACCTAGTTCCGACCCCCCTGCCATGGCCAGGAACACCGTCCACTAGACCAGGCTCCATCTAACCTGGCCTTGAACATTTCCAGGGAGAGGGCATCCACATCACTGAATAACCTGTGCCAATGCCTCACCAGCCTCTCATTGTGAAAAATTTCTTCCTAATAATTAATCTAAATCTACCTTCTTTCAGCTTAAAGCTGACCTTTCAGTACATTCCAGATTTCCTGTAGGCCCTGTTCAAGTACTGGAAGGCTGCTCTAAAGACTTCCTGGAGCCTTCTCTTCTCCAGGTTGAACAAGTACAATTCTCTCAGCTTGTCCTCCACCCACATGGAAGAGCAGTAGTGGATAATAGTCTGAGGGCTGTATCAAGCTAAGAAGTTTACTGGTGATGTCCTTAACCTGGGCCGCAGGGATTCAGCAGAGACTTTGTATTCAGAGATGCTGATAGAGTAAAGCTGAGGAGAAAAACAGTGCAGCATGTAGTTCTCAAGCTAGGCTTGTAGGGTAGACAAACAAAGCACTATTACCAGATTAGTAATGGCCAGTTTAGTTCAGGAAAAGGATCCCTAATCAGGATCCTAACAGTGATCTCTGGGCCTGCCCAAAAAGAATCAGAAAGATAAGAACGGGACATATTCCAGGAGAGCGAGGTTGCAAAGCTGCATAGAACTGAAGCACAATTTTGGTGGTCCTGACTCCTTCTTTGAAGGTACAAAGGTGGGCATATCTGTGCTCTGTAGAAGCTTGCAGTCTCCAAACAATAGTCAGGTGTGGTTCAAGGGATATACCAGCCAGGTACTAATCCTCACATGCAGTCTCACTGTCCTTTACTGTTTGAGTGGGAAGAAATTTAGCTGTACAGATGCAACCCTTGTTGTACCATCTGTAGCTATAGATGAAAAAAAGCCAGGTCCATTTGATTTTCTTATTTTAAAGTTAGTCAGAGTAGTTAGATAATCAGCCATTTTGAAGCAGCTATTGTGGTTTTAATTAATATTATATTTTAGTCTGCATTAATACCAAGCATAGAAAAGAAAACATGTTGCATCAGTATAAAAATATTTTAGTGCTATAACTGCATATATGTTAGCTAGTTCATTGATACATGTACAGTTACAAAAAAAGCCCTAACAAAATCTGTACTTTATGTTCAGTATAGTTTAAAGGGCACATATAGTAATTTTTTTTTGTTTGTTTTTTTTACAAAGTGCCTAAAGCAAATGATCAAACAAATCCTTCAAATCTCAGTTATGTGCCTTTCTGCACAAAGGCAATCACTTACTCTGCTATCACTGAACTAGATTTAAACATAATTCTATAAACTGTGGCCAAACTCCTGTCATGGAGCTTTATTTCAAAAAACAACTGCATTTCTGCACTACACTGAGGCTGCCCAACACCAGGTAAGCTGGTAAATGAGGTAGCCACAGAATGAGGGTGAAATTAAGGTGGAATAGGGAAAAAAAAAGGCATTTCAGAATTTTATCTCAACACGCAATTTGTCTTCTAACTTCCCTTGAGAGAAAGTATGTCAAGAAATAGCCTCAAGACAATGACAATAACAGCAAAAGTGGTTGCATTAATTTATGGGGAGGAGGACAATGAAACATTTCATGAATTACTTTAACTTTCTTTCTTCAAATAATATTGCAGCAGGGGATTGATGGTTGACAGCTGTGTTCACTGATAGGTAACCTTGTTGCAAGTTTCTGAAGAAAGATGTTCTTCTTCACTGGACTTGTCTCCGCTTTGTAATTTTTTTTTCTCTCCTTAGAGCCAACACAGCTATTGTTACATTTTAAAATATTTCTATCATGTATTTCTTCTTTGAAATAATTAATTTTTTCTTTGCACTACTTGGCTGATAACATGTCATAATGTAGGCTGCCAAGTGCCAAATGACTCTCAGATTCATTCAAGCATTCAAAGCAAGAAAAACCATTCATCTAGATAAGATCTTATCTGACAAGTCAAGCTCAAGAAATCTCAGCATAATTATATGGTGATAATGAAGGCCGTGTATACAGGCAGTTCTCAATATTAACCTCTGTGTTAGTCTATCAACAGTAATGTGAATCAGTCATTTTATGTTAGAAAAAGTAAGTAGATTTATTTTTTTAAACAACTAAGCAACCCACCCCCACAGAAATGCTTTAAATTAGAAGTTTCAATCTTTTGCAAAGGCTTGCTAAGCCATACTTTCCAGACATATTGTTATCCAAGTATTGTTAACCCATTCTTCTGAAAAAGGTGTTTGTTTAGAAAACAATAGACAGGCATTTTTTAACATACAAGGACTACTGGTTATTTAAAAACCAACCAACCAAGCAAACAAGCAAAAAGCAACCACTCTACAATTATTTAAAAATAACCCAATCAGTAGTTCTTGTTTGCTTGTTTTGGAAAAGACTGAATTAGGAAAAAAATAAAGATTTTTTTTCCATTGCAACAATTTCATAGATAAAGTTTTTCAAGTGTAGGTCTCCACTTGTTGAAAGACAGACCTTTTCTCCATAAAGTCTAACAAAGTATAACTTAAAAATTTCAGATAAGAGCCAAAACAAAATGGTTCCGATCCTTATGAGTCACTGGATGCCACAGGATGTGAATTTCCTGTTAACAAAATTATAGTTACATTTACAGAAGTGTACATGAATGTTTTAACCTAAAACTAGCATTTATTGTTTGTTCCGAGTTTTGTTGTATAAAACAGCTTCTTTCCCGCAAGTAAATAGTCACCTATAGTACTTTCTTTCATCTGGTGTTTTTTTTACCGTTTCTTTGTTACTAAAGAACTATTAAAGAAAAAAAAAATTACATGTGACAGGTTATTATGTTTATCTTCCTGTTCAAAATAAGACTATTTTATGAAACTACGTTTGAACATAGAAGAATTGGCAGTGGACAAATGCTAAATAACTGGAGGAAGCTTTTGGAGTCTGTGTGTAACCATATAAAAAATGCATTGAGATTTTAAGACTTCACTGAAGGGCATCAAGAACTACTACACCATAATGGTGAATAATCAGAATTAATATTATACATATATTTCTGTGTGTTTATATCTATACATAGGTACATACATAGGTAGATCAAATCACCTTTTACCAAAATCAAATGTATCAAACAAAAACACAAATAGGGAGTATTTACCAATTAGGCAAAAGTCTGTAGACCTTGGTCATGAAAATGTTTTGGTCCCAGTCCTCTACAGAAAGCAGGCCAATGCTTAGACACATCAGTATCAAAATTAATCCTTTGTCATAAGCAGAAGAACTGTTCATACTGTCACAACACTGTGCTTAGGCATCAGTTGTCTTCTGCCCTCCATGGAACCCCTATGATTTTTCTGTGGATAAGCCAAGAGCTGAGGAGGACAGCAAGGCAAGCAGGGGAAGTGGCTTCATGAAATGCATCATCCCATTGTACCTAAACAGGCTGAGCAGAGAAGGCGGCAATAACTAGTTTCAACCATGACTGACAAGCAAGCACAAACTTAGTTAAAGCAGAACCATGATCAAGCCAGCCAGACAAGTCAGTAGGTTGGCATTAGCAAGCCACGTGGCCAGGTGCAGGTACAGGTGCAAAGTAGATCAGGCAAGTGCAAGAGACTGTGAGCTGAAATACAGTTCTGAAGCAGGGGATGGGGAATGCAATTAATGCTTCTCACAGCTCCTTCTCACCCAGCAGTCTGACCCAAGGTTACAGCAGCACTATGCAAGAACTGGGCTGGAGAACTGGCAGAAAAAATCCAAAGGATGGGGGAAAAGGTCGTAGCTTGTTGATGTCTTCAGGGCATGAAAAGTGAATATAAATTGCCTTTATTTAAAAGAAAACATAACTTTTTTTCTCATTGTGTGGTTGGCTATTATTTTCTCCAAAACTTCTAAATTTTTCTATTTAGTTTATTTTTAAACAGCATTTCTTTAGTTCTCTAGGGCTTTCATTTTTTTTTAACAGGTACACATAATTCCATCTGTCTCTTTTTTTTTTCTTCCTTTTTTTTTCTTTTTTTATTTCTTTTTTTCCATTTGGGAGAGTACTAGTTTATTCAATCTCTCCTCATGTGTAACCTCTTCTGTAATTATCAACATCTTGTGTTTTCTGCCTGTACTATTTTTGTTCTACCATATCCTTCTTTTTTGAGGCAGGAAAGTCTTTGTTATAATTGTTAGATGATATGTGAAGCCACCTTAGTTTTATGCAGTGATTTCTGTTTAGTTTCTTTCCTAATGATTCGTAGCATTTTAATTGTATTTTTGGCCACTGCTCAGCTTGAAGATGATATGCTTTGGGTTGTTTTTTTATTTAATAAAATTATTTGCAGTGACTGAAAGATTTCTTTCAAAAGTGGTAAAGGCTAATTTAGAACAAATAATTGTGTACACACAGTTTCTGTTGTTCTTCCACATATGTAACTTTTTCTACCTGTCAACACAGATTTTTGTCTGCCATTTTAGTTACCAGACACAGTCTGTAAGATCCTTGTGAAACTCTTTGTAGACAGACTTGTTTTATAGGTCTCAGTAATTGCACATCGGTAAGCTTCATCACCTGACTTTCTCATCCTCTGAATATATTGACCAGCACAAGTCTTTGCAGANCTTATTAATCCATCTATACAATGTCCCTTTATTACTGTGAAACAGTAGTGACTTTTCCAAGATTTTTTTCAGAAAGCTTTCTAGAATTCCACATACAGGAAATAACCTGAAAACACAGACCCAGAGGTTATTCAGCTCCATTAATTAAATTTAATAGATTTAGCAGTCATTACTTACACCTGTAAAAATGTTTTTCCCCAATATCTCATATCTAAGTGTTCCAAGTTGTTGACAGTATAGCTCTGCTCTTATACCTTTATGTTTAGGCATAGGATTTCAATGCAAAGAAACTTCATGTTCCTTGTCAGTAGGTAATTTGCTCTATGTATTTCTGCATTTAATCCAACCTTTCTTTTAGCTTACAGTGCCACTCCTCCACAAATACAACTGCCATTCGTAACAAATTTTATGCTAGCATTCAAACTATTGTGCTGCACAGGTTATAAGCTTTCCACCATATTTCTTCAGGCCCTAGCCTGACAATATGCTTATTCAAAACCAGAACTTTTATCTTGGACAGATAATTCTTTGCATTTCTCTAATTTGTATAGAACCACTTATATAGTTGGCCCTGTTCTGGTTGTCAGTTTTTATGTGTTCTACTTCAATAGAATCTTATTTCTAGAGATTGCTCCTATCTATTACCTTCCTGAATGCTATTGACTGCTGTTCTGTCAGCTTTGGTAATACTGCAGATATTTCATTACTTGACCCTTTTATACCTGTTGGATTTTCCTCAGTCTTCAGTTTAAAACTTCCCCATAAACTTTATTTTAGGTTTTAGTTTTATTTGCTTTAGATGTAACTTATCCTTCGCTTACAGGTTATTTCAAAAGTTTCCCAGGTGCCAATAATTTGAAACTTTGCCTCTCTAGTTGATTGCAAATGTGGCATAAAGAGCATTTCAAATAGAAAAGTGTGAGTTTACCTTGCCCTTTAGAAACTTTTTCACACATTTCTCTCTGCACTGTTCATCTGCCGAAGTATTATTTGCCTCCCAGGGCTTACTGAGAGGCAGATGTCTAGTAGCATTTGCCACCCACTGGCAATTTACTAAGATATCTTCTCTGGCATCACTAGTTGAGTACACCTAATGCTGGACAATTTAATCATTTATTTATCGTTGCATCCTTTCTGGATATCAGCTGGAATCCTGTTTTGCAAAGGGATCTACACAACATATGCTGTAATTTTCCAGCTGAGGAAAAAGAATTTCAACCACTGGACTGCCTTCCCCATAGGTACTAGGACATAAGTTAAACATATTACTGATAAACATACAGAGAAATGGGAATTCAGCTCTTAGACTTCTATTAGTCTTTGGTTTTGTTAATAGGCTATTCTATTGGAATGTGGGGCTGAGGTGAGGAAGTACAGGAGAATAAATAAAACACATCTGTGTATGAAGCATTATAGTTTTGTATTTGTACACACCTGTAAGAAATTTGTAAATCTGCCACAAGTATTTTCAAAATTGTAGATTAGTGAAAACAAAATAGGTGGATGCTTTTGGGTTTTTATTTTTAAGCAGCATTTATTCACATATTTATCATATGTACATTTTATGCATCACTTTAATATTGTATGCTACCCCCTGCCCCTTCTCAGAGAGGTGGCGTATCTATATTGTAAGCAACCTATGCATTCTACATGTGCCATATGTTTCTATATAATTTGTCAGTATGGTCTTGATGTTTAGTATTTTTCCTGAAACCTGAAGTCTTAGAATGAGATTTGGGTCAGGAGAATAGACACCTACAGATCAATTGAATTGCCTAGTGTGGATGTCTAATGCTATTCAACTATCCCAGGCTGTCACAGACACAATATGTCATAATAGCTGTCGGAGTTGACATAGCACATACAGAAGACTCAAATCCCTGAGCATCAGCTGGACACTCCAGGTCATCTGAGATAGCACTAGCTGCCTACATTGAGGGAACTCAATCAAGTCTCTAGAATTTATCTGTTATACTTGCTATGTCTCGACAGATTATAATGACACTTAGGCAGACAAATGTTATGACCAAAAATATCCACACTCTAGAGGTGAATACCACTCTTGCAGTTTTCTTTCCCTTGTTGGTTTTTGGGGTTTTTTTGTTTGGTTGGTTGGTTTTTGTTTATTTTTTCCCTGAAAAAATCTTGTTTACAAATTATATGTCCTTAGCATGACTTAATGTGGACTGATTTCTGAGAAGACTTCTAAAATGGATTCACAGGCCAAAGGTGTCTTTGATTTTGTTAATAAAAAGTCAGTTTCATAATTCAGGAGAGCTTCAAGCCTATGATTTTGATCAAGAAGTCTATATTTTAAAAAAAAACAAACACAAAAAACCAACTACTTATGTTTGGAATTACATTATTTGGTATGGCACATATCCATATATCATCTGGATGATAATCACATTAGAGTACTGGAAGTGATGATTTAAGACCCCTTGTCCAGTGTCTTTTTCCTGTTTACATCAACTTAATTTAGAGGTTTTCTTTTCCTTTAATTTATTACCAAAGGTATGAAGTTTCTTTATAGTTTGGATTCTTTTACACAGTATTTAATGTTGAATAATCTGAATATAGTTCAGGAAAATTAGAAAGAGGAATTTTGCCTTATGCATCTTCTATGTTGATATGGAAAGCTCTGCCTCAATTTGGGGGGTTGGTTATGTTAATTAATGCATTTGATCAACCATGACGTAGAATTAATTGCATTTTTTGTTGAACATATATTTTGCCATAGCACAATTTCTGCATTCTGCTTTATAGGCTTGTTTAAAAGACTGTGAATGAGAATGAGAATCATTGAGAGGTAGCAAAGAACTTTTCCAGAGAGAAAGCACTACAATTTTACCCATTAGATTTCACTATTGGTAATGTCTTTTATTTGATAATTCACATCACTGCTTCTAACACAAAAAAGATATGACAGTGAACTTTTAGTAAATTCATATGATAATTATTCTACAAGGTAGAGTGTCTTCAGGACATATGAATCATATCTTCTGAAGGAGTAAATTCAGTATCTTGTTCAAGAAATAAAGCCTTGTACCGAGTACAGATCATATATATTAGAAAGCCCAGTTCATTCATTTTCTGACAGAAGTAATATGAAGCTTAAAAAACTCTTATTATCAGAAATAGATTATGTGATAAGAAGAACATGTTCATAGCAGCTGTCTTTTTTTTTTTAAGTTTAAAATGCATATAGTAGGGGAGAAATGCTGCAAATGAATACAAAAGTTGCTGTCATTCATGTAAATTTGTCAATCTCTCTAATTGCCTAAAGCCGACTCTGATTTTAAAGATTGCTGTTAAAAGTGAGTTATTTGATTTTTTTTGGTTGGTTGGTTGGTTGATTTGGTCTGGTTTGTTGTTTTGGGGTGGGCTTTTTTGGTGACATAGTCAAGATAGACAACTGAGATGTCAACATTTTCTGGAGAATTCCTCATTTTACAAGATAGAAGAAAAGTTATCTCCACAGCAAATTAACAGTTCAGTGAAGCCATAAAGGAACTAAGGAACAATCGGTGAAATACTAGGAGACTTTTCTTTTGGTGTTTTTTCTAAATTCCACTTAGTATTTGAGCTGAATGCCATCTTATCCTGTTTCTTTTCATGTGCTTCTCAGACCTTTCATAGATGCCAAAAACCACATACAGATAAATAATCTTAAATGGTTCTTCTTTGTTCTAGCCATCTATTATATGGGGGGGTTGGGGTTTTTTGGGGTTTTTTTCACTTCCTCTTTCTCCGGGTAATAATGTGGTACATTCAGTGTTTTAAAACTGTTAAAGTACAATTTCCATGAAGGCTGCTTGTATCAGTTCCCTTTCTTTCTTTTGTTTGATAACCATAGCTCCTTTTCTCTCATTTAGCAAAAATATCAGACTGTATATCAGAAATGCACTCCACCAGTCCATGTGACGAATGGAGACAAGGTTTAGACCATAGTAACTACTCCTCACCTCAAACTCTAGACCACGTTTGGCTTTTTTGTTTAAGTCATCTGAGGAGATCTGAAATCAAAGGCAAGTGGAGAATATCTTGGAGACCTGAGCTGTAGCTGTAATGTTGACACATGCAATTGAGAATAGAAAGGAGAATCAAGAAGATACTGCTATGCAAAATCTTTTCCTCCATTTCTAACAGTACTGGATACAGGGAACATATTTTTAATTAAAAGAAAAACATGGTAATATTTCATTTTAAAGGACCGTTCAGTTTTTCACATTTTTTGTGATATATCCCTTTCTTGACAAGTTTTAGGGCAGCACACTGCCAAAAAAAGGTTAAAATAAATAAAATTTTAAATTGATGCAATTTTTGTAGGAAAGTATCATCCTTTTACTGTATTCAAGGAATACTGGTATGGCTTTTTGATTGTTTGCTTTTGTCCCAGTCAAAATACAAAATGTGCCTTTTATTTTTGATTGGTTAGGAAAAAAAAATCTGTTACCTACACAATAACAAAAAAATTGTATATCAGTTTGTATATTGTGTACAGTGTGAGTTCATACTCCTTTTTTGTTTGTCTGTTTGTTTTTTTGTTTTAATTTGCGTTTTACATGAGCACCCAGATACTCTGGGTGAGAGGCACTTTACATAGCGAATATTTATCCAGAAATATTTTTACCCCATTTAATTTATATATCATTGTATTGTTTATTTAATCATTAAACCAATTTTGTATTAATTCCTTTTCAAAATGCTTATTTTATATAAGTTCAATAATTT
>VZTU01015287.1:0-10480 GCA_013400835.1 Zapornia atra
AGCCTGTTCCTGCACAGCACCAGCAGCTTTGAAGAGCCCAAACCGATGGAAGTTGAGGAAACCTTTGTGAAGGCAGAGCCCCTGGGGCTGCGGGACAAGCTGCTGCTCCACAGCAGGACAGACGGACACTGGTCAGTGGAGAGCAGCTCCAGCCAGGGGGAGCCGGAGTACCAGGCGCTGCCCAGCACGGCCGATGGGGACGGGGATGGGGATGGGGACGGTTACAAGCAGCAGCTTCCCGACCTCTACAAGCGGATAGCGCTGGAGGTGACAGAGCACAGCCAGAGCGTTGAGTACATCGCCAACCCCGTCACCGACACCGTCCCCACGCCCCTCCCGCCGCTCCCCGCCCAGGAGCAGCCCGAGCTCCAGTGTGACCTGCTCTCCCTCCTGCCCAAGGCCTTCCTGCCGCCCCTGCTGTCCTACCAGGGGAACCTGAGGCTGGACACGGTGAAGATCAAGTGCAGCTCCTTCTCAAGGTAGGGGTGGGGGCGACGCACCCCTCACCCGATTTGGGTTTGCTACTGAGCCACCTCGTGTTTCCCAGCGTGGTTCAGGAGAGCCCAGGAACCAGGGCAGGATGCTGTGAAGGGGCAAAGCCCAACTCCAGCTCTGGGGCACTCTGGCTCCCCAGCACACTCAGGGAGAGTTCCAGCAACGCCAGGGCTGCCTGCCCCAGCTCCTGGAGAGGGTAACGAAGCCCTCAGGTGCTTTCCAGCAGCCTGGCTCAGGAGTGGGAGCTGGGGTAACCATCAGCTCACCCAGCGCTCGCCCAGGAAGGGTGAGGAGTTACACCAGGGCCAGACCTCAGCACGGGCACTCAGCTCCGTGCAGTGCTCCTCCTGCTGTCACCGGGGCTGCAGGCTGTGGAGGGACAGAGGGACACGGCCTGGCAGAGGGACAGAGGGACACGGTGTGGCAGCTCAGGGGCAATCCTCCCAGGAGCTGGGAGCAGGGGGCAGCGCAGGCACGCAGCAGGACCAGGGACTGCTGAGAACTGAGACCATTTATTGAAGGGTTTCATTACAGGCTCCAAGAACACGTTACACACTGGATGACTGTGTTTGCTCTATGTGCACATATAGAGATATATATATATGTAAATAAAGTGATGGAAACCTGGGATTCCTTTCCTGCTGCTTCCTCTGGCCAAGCTCAGGCTGCAGCTACACCCAGAAGAAAGCATCTTCAAAGATAAAGGTGAAGTGTTGCTGCTGGAGATGAGGCAATCTGGGGCTGAGCTTACCTGGAGCATCCTCCTCCTCCTCCTCCCCAGGACTGGGGGGCTGCTCTCTGGCCACAACTGACTACATGAGGGATGAAACCCTCCAGGTATCATCAGCCTCCTCAGTGAGGATGTGGCCCCAAGCAGCTTGGCCAAGGTCTCCTTCCATGGCAGCGACATGTTGCTCTGGCACCTCACAGCCTGTGGCTCCGAGGGGACAGCAGAACCCCTGCAGTACAGACACCTGTCCCCCTGCCCAGCTCTCCTCATGGATGGGGACACAGGTCACACTCCCCTCTGGTGCTCCCAAGTTCACAAGCGCCGTGGGACAAGTCTGAGTGTTAATAACCAGGCAGAGCTCAGAGCTGGGGAGGCCAGGCTTACTCACAGAACCTGGCCTGCCCAGGTCTCACCCCTGAGCACCACCAAGCAGGAGTGGTGTGCAGAGTGTTAAGGGTTTTGTGTAGGAAGGTGCAGTCCCAGCCCTGGGAGCAGCTCTGCTGCCCAGCAGTCAGTGACTCCACGCTGTGCATCCCCAAATACCACATTTCCCCCCCAATCCCAGCATGTGACACGCTCAGCAGCCAGGACCTGCAGCCAAAGCTGGAGCAGGGCAGCGTGCAGCACTCCTCCCACACCCCCTGTCTTGGGCTGAGGAAGGGAGAACACGAGACCGAGGTGGCTGCTGCCCAGGAACCAGCTTTCCCAGGAGCTGAGGAGCAGTGTTTCACCAACAGAGCCAGCACAAGGCAGCCCAGCCACCTCCTGGCGTGTGCTGGAGGGCAACTCTGCAGCACACACATCACTCTAGAGGTGCTCACTGCTGCTGGGTGTGCAGGGCAGCCGAGCCCCCCACCCACAGCCAAGCCCCCCACCCCGGCACAGGGAGCTCCACACCTTCCCCTGGCAGGATGCTGCCTCCTCGGGTCACGCCAAGGGCTGCTCCTCCTCCTCTTCCTCCTCCTCCTCCTCCCAGGGCTGTGGCCAAGCTGCCCCTTGCCAGGGAGCTCAGCAGCCGCTGCAGGACAAGCCCTGGCCTCGCTGCACAGCCACTTGGCACGAGCGTGGCAGAGAGGCCCCACGACCCCCAGACGTGCCTGTGAACACACCACAGCCCCTCGCTGGGCAGAGGGGATGTGCTCTTATCACAGTGTGTCTCACCACAGATCCAGTGCTCCCCCCTCCCACCCACTTCCAAGAGGGGTGTCAGAGCTGGGGGGGTGGGGGGCGATCGGCAGGCTCCGCGTGCCGGGGGCTGCACCGCTCTGCAGCGCAGCCCTGCTCCTGTCACTGCCAGTTTGAAGTTGGATCCTGGGGTAGTATTTCAACCCTGGGACTTGTTTGCATCCTCACTGCCCACCTCCAAGCTGGCCCAGGGCCTCTGTGTGCTCAAGGCCACAGCTCAGCCATGGTGGTGGCCAGATGGCACAGGCCAGGAGGTGGCACCTCCCCACCAAACAGCTCTTGCCAGCAGCCCCCAAGTGACCTGCAGAGCAGCCACCCCCCTGCTGAGCAGCCACCCCCGTGCTGAGCAGCCACCCCCCTGCTGAGCAGCCACCCCCCTGCTGAGCATCTTCACCCAAGTCTGGAAGAGGTGGAGAACTGCTGTAAGGAAAAGCATGTTGAGTATCAACCGTCATCTCATCACAGAACCCCCAGATGGTCTGGGCTGGAAGGGGTCTCAGAGTCAGCCCCCACTCCCCCCAGCCCAGGGTGCCCCAAGCCCCATCCAACCCGGCCTTGAGCCCTGCCAGGAATCCCAGGGCAGCCCCAGCTTCTCTGGGCACCCTGTGCCAGGGCTCCCCCCTCCCCAGGAAGGATTTCTGCCTCCCAGCCCCTCTCCAGCTGCCCCACAAGTGCCACAGAGAGCCAGCCAAAGCTCCAGGTGCTTTCTCAGGGGGAAGGACAGAAGTCTTCTCTCCCTGCCCTCCACACAGGACACCTGAAATCCTGTGGGCTGAGGGGTACAAATCCCACATGGAACGGGCACAGGCCAGCTCAAACTGCACCAGACAACTACACTGAACCCATCCCATAGCTGACTGACCTTCGCTGTGCCCAGTGAAGAGCTCACAAGTGGAAGCTCCCTCACCTCTGGGCACCAGGGTGACCTTTCAAGCACCACTGGATGGGTGCAGATCAAGCAGCTCAGGCACTTTCACCTGAGGTAAAAGGGCAAGCTCACACCTCAGGCAGTGAGCCACAACCCAGAGCAGCCTCAGCCCATGCTGAGCCACCCACAAAGGAGCATCAGTGCCAGCCCACCCCTCCTGCAGTGCACCCAGCAAGCTCCACAGCTCCCTGCCAACGTGAGACACCTCAACAGCTGCACCACCAGCAACAGCCACACAGCCCCAGCCCTCAGCTTCCTTGTCTGATTCTGAAGTCCAGGCTCCAGCCACACCACCTAACAAACTCCAGACAAACTTTCCCAGCAAGAAGAGCTTGGTTAGTCAACACCCTCTACTCACACCACCTCTCTGCACCCCATCAACTCCAGACATGATGTACATAAGGCAAGCTACACCCAGACCTGTCTCTGGGAAGGCACTGAGGCCATTCCCAGCACCAGCTGCACAAAAGGGGTGGGTTTTCACCCCAAGATTAGCTCTGCAATTTCATTTTTAGGGTCTGGCAGCTGGTTCCCAAGTCTGGTGTCCATCACACAGACTGGGCTGGGCAAGTGTCACTCCAAGGCAAATGTTTCACTCAGGCTTGGGTCTGACACCTGAGAGGACAGAACCCTTTTTTCATGCTTTCCATTCCCAACCTGGCAACAAGGACTCTGGCTGGGCATCACAGACAGATCAGTACCTCAAGGCAGCTGCACACAACCAAATCAGACACCAATTGCCAAAGAAAGGTGTTAAAACAAAGGAAAGGAGGAAAAAAGCCCTTTTTTGTCATGCATCTACCTCTGCATTACTGATTGATCTTCAACATGCAGACAGAGTGCATGAGAGCATTTCTCCTTGCTCCTCCAGTCTCTAAGATAAATCACCACATGGGACTTCCCAGAAAGTGCCACTCCAAGAGACAAACAGCACCATCAGCAGGACAACCACCACACTTTGAGAACTCCTACCTAAAAAGCTCCCAGAAAGGGCAAAGGAACCTCTGCCCCACTCTGGTTACACACACACCCCCAGCACCAGCATCACCCTCAGCCTCTCTAGCGCAGCACACTGAGCCCAGCCAGGCCATCACCCAGCAAAGGCAGACCAGACCAGGAGGACAAAAGGAAGTCAGATGGCCCCTGCAAGGCTTTAGGGGAAATATAAAATAATAAAAAAGCAGGTTAGGATGTGCTGGCAGTGTCAGCTTTAGGCAGATGCCCTGCATTTATTAACACAAGAGGCGCAGCTTTGCAAACCAACCTCCACCAGCAAAGAGTCATTACAGGCAGGAGTGCTCTCAACTCACTCTGACTACAAACATTTCTGACATCTCCAAAGGATTTCCAGCCTTTCCCACCCAGCTAACACTTGCCTTGATTAATCAGCCTCATTTCCTCCCAGCATCAGTGGCTTTTCAGATGAACTTTCATGCTCAAGCCTCACCACGGTGGCATCCCAAAGCCAATCTGCACCACGTGCTGCTGCTGGTGCTTCTCTCCCAGCTTTTTCCAACTGTTTGGATGTCAAGAGGTTTGGGTCCTCTGGATTGGGCATGACAGCAAAAAGTAACAAGCAAGAGGACAGAAAGTGTTGCTAGAGAGTAAGCTGGTTAATTGTAACTAAGTCCATTCCTGGCAATGGAAATGTCAGGGCACCTTGGCTCCAGGCAGCCTGGGGCAGAGCCTAGACAAGACACTATTAAATCTAGTATTTCATCTCTTAGTTTTTAAAAGAGCATGAAAATAAACCTTTATTTCAGTCAACACCCACCAATATGAAGAGATATATGTTCACAGTTTTTAGTTCTTGACACAAATGGACTGAAAAGAGGCAAATTTACATCTATCAGAACAGCAGACAGACCGATTCAAAGTACAAGCTGTCTCAGAAATCGTAGGTGACGTGCTGGTTGGGGAACTGCTCTACCCTCTACAGTGGGAGGATGGGGAGCTTCTGGCCAAGGCTGGCTAGCAGGGCCCCCAAAACTGACTGGCTGGCCCAGGAGGTGTCTGGAAAAGCAGCTGTGTGGCAACTGAAACAGCAAGTAAGAGTTTGGGGAAGGGGAGGAAGGTCTATGTTACAGAGGAAGCCTTTCCACAAGCGTCTTTAATTGTATTACCCAAGGTGTCCCTAATGCTGGAACTGCAACACCTTCTACCACACCACAAAGGGAGAGGGAGGAGGAACAGCTCGGTGCTGGATCTCCATCACCCCCCACCCCTTCCAAGCACCTGTAGATCTGCTCAAGAGCCAGGAGAAACAAAACCATGACAATTTTACCATCCACTGTTTGAAAACTCTGCCTCCTTCTCCCAGCCCAGTACTTTAAAACTATAGGTGAGTGCACTAGGAAGTCTAACCCAATGATATAAACAGTGCTTTACAACAGAAACGTTTGTAAAAATAGTTTGGATACAGCAAGCCCACTAAACACCACAGAGTTAAGGAGTACTGATATGTCATATCCAAAGGTCTCCAATACTTTTTTGCCTGTCCTGTACAGCTTTTAAAAAAATAGGGCGTTACCTTTTGTTTTCTATCTACCTAGTTAAGAAACTACAAATATGTTATAAGCTGTCCAAAGGGTCAAACGTGAAATAAAATGAGAAACCTGTTTCTAGTCTCCTAAACCAACTGCTGCAGATAAAAACCCAAAGGAAGCCTCTTCTCCTTGTCAGTCGCCCCCTCGACTCCTCTCGTGAACCTGTTCGCAGGGATTAAATTAAACCTACAGCAGATTTCTACAGGGGGTGGGGGGGGTAGAAAGGGTTTCTTACAATCACACTCTGAAAAACATTCATTTGTCAGCTAGCAGTGGGGTCTGGAAGGCTGCACCAACCCAGAGCAGAGTTTGGAGAGGTTCAGCGTTGGGGTTTGGCTCTGCGTCATTCTGTTGCGTCACGCACGGGGGCTGCAGTGTCCCCTGGGCTGAAACAAGCCAAAACCCCCTCCTGCCAGGCCCAGCTGAGGCCTGTTGTTTCTTCCAAACACCACCAGCAGCTGTGGGGAGCGGTGTAGTGAGCACCCCAAGTGCTGCTGTAGTCTCTCACCAGGCCATGCTGCTAAATCCCAACCGGAGTCCAGGCGGACTCCGGGAGGCACAGCTACCACCCTCCCCCCAGCTCAGAGAGGAAAGGACACTCCAACCTCTCAAAGAAAATACATAGATTATTTTTAAAAACTTTTTTTTTTTTTTTTTCCTTTGCCAACAAAGCATCTTGCCCTGTTTGAAGGGAGGAGGAGGAGGGAATAGAGGTAAAAAGGGCGAGTGAAAGGTGTCACACATTAATTCCTCTTAAAAAAAACCCCAACCTGTTTGGATCAATTATCCACACATCATTTCTGGGTCAATACACAGGTATTTAACTATAAACCAATGTGCTTTGAATCTTTTCTTTCCTCTTTTTTCAAGTATCTGGCATTAATTTTGTATAAAGATCTTTGTTGTAGAAACAAACTACCAAACATAGATGAAAAATGACTGGTTTTTTTTCCCCAAGCCTGAAACCAAGCATTGAAACTAAAAGTACTCTTGGGGAGTTAGCATTCCACACACAGCACTACCACACTGCCCAATTTAAAACTCCACACGTTCCAAAAGGACCCTTTGGGGCTGATAAAAACCTGCTCAGATAGGAGCTCAAGGAGACTGAAGGGTGCAATAATTAAAACCCAGTTTGTAGTTGAGGGGAAGGAAAAAATTAAAACCCAGTTTGTAGTTGAGGGGAAGGAGAAAATTAAAACCCAGTTTGTAGTTGAGGGGAAGGAGAAAATTAAAACCCAGTTTGTAGTTGAGGGGAAGGAAAAAAAAGAAGTCTTAAAATCCTGAATTTAAAAACAAAAACTCAAAACAACCCAACCCAAAAACAACCCAACCCCCACAAAATGAAGGGAAAGCTTTTTTGTTTTTTTAACTGGTACACACTGTTCACACCTATATTTCAAGTTTGGAAACGCATATTTTCAAGCAGCAATACAAAAAAGTATCCATGAAGAATGCATAATCTCTGAAAAAATTATGAAAACATCCCTGCTACCATTACATTTCTAAATACAAAACTTGACTACCATAGTATTGTTGCTCCTGTGTAGCGAGAGAAGTTCATTTTCAAAACAGATAAAATTCAGTCTTTAGGTGTGAATGGTATGAATGACAGTCTCTTTTTTTTTTGTGTGTGGTTTTTTGTTTTGTTTTGTTTTCTTTCTATACTTAAATTTCTTAAGTTGTTTAGGATCCTTTAAGCATGCAAGCCTCGGAGAGGAAGGCCCGACCAGGGCAGGGTTGGCTTTTATGACATCCAGTTTAGGACAGAGCTGGGAAAGCCTCTGGGTCATCTACATCAGGAGCAGAAGCACTGGACTGAAAGAGAAACACCAGAGAGTTATTACCTCCCCCCCATGGCATTGAGCCCTGCTGTGGCTTTTGCTGCTTCAAAGTTAAAAGCCAACTTTAAAACTGCTTTAGGTTCAACCTTGTTCAACAGGGAAATGCACACTAGGGAAGCAACCTAGGATTGGACAAATTACTACCAGAGCAACATTTCCCCCTCCCCCCCCTCCTCTTTTATTTTTAATTCCAAGGATTAGAAAGTCCTTGAAAGGACTAGTCCTTGAAAGGCTCCTAGAAAGCCAGGATAGTGGAACTTCCTGTAAAACCTATTCATTTATCATGAGAAAGTGAACTCTTTCACCACTCCAATAAAAGCTCTATCATTACAGGTGGCATCAAGACACTGCAGAGGAAGGACCCAGCTCAAACTAGACTTAACAGCAGGGTCTTAAACCCACAGCCTTGATATCTCCAGTTGCTTGTTATACAAAGTATATATATATATATATATACACAAGTACTACTTGATTCAAAGCAATCTGAAGAGACTTTTATAAACAGTGTTTGCACATGACTCTCACATAAGGCTCCATCTCTTCCATCCTTAGACACCCCTACACATGGGCTTCAGTGATTTTACTAGCACATAACTAGTAACTCTTACTGCAGGATTACAGGATCAGCCTGTTTGTAGCACAAAGTCAGGTTCATTTTTTCCCCCAGTCACAAAAAGCTGCCATTAAAAACTTTTTGTGCCAACCTAGGTCTAGAAATTCACACACATTAAGCAAGGAGCCCCCTCAGTACTCCCCTAGCAGAGGTTTTAAAGGGCTCTGGACCACACAGAGGGAACAGCACTGCAGTGAAACTGCAGGAATTCATTATTTGAGAGTACTGAATGAGTACCAAAACTCAGTATTTGAGAGTACTGTGTATGAGGGACATGGAAAAGAAGAGTAGGAAGAGCCAGGATAGTGGAACTTCCTGTAAAACCTATTCATTTATCATGAAAAACATGTGTTTCACCACTCAATAAAAGCTCTATCATTACAGCTGACATCAAGTCACTGCAGAAGGACCCAGCTCAAAACTAGTCCTAACAAGTTAACAGCAGGGTCTTAAGCTCACAGCCTTCCTATCTCCAATTGCTTGTTATACAAAAGTGGAAGATGACCCAAAAGATCCAATCAGTGGCAGGAGGGGAGCTACAGTCCCTGCAACAGGAGGGCTTTGTTCACCCGTAACGCAAGAGCCAGAGGTCACCAACCTGGTTGGGTGTGTGGATCACGTCAAACTCCTTAACCAACTGGAAGGAAAGGAACAAAGTCAACGTAAGATACTCTGCAGCAAAGCTTTTAGCTACTTTATGACACTGAAACTACTCAGAGCAAACACCTGGACCACAATTTAATTTTGATTCCTTAGAATTTTCTTGGTAGCAGAAGTGTTCCAACTAACAAGCCTCAGATTCAAGCCATCCAGTGTAGGAAGAAAGCTGCCCCACACAAGACAAGGATAAGCCAGCCTGGTCTAGCTGAAGAAAGCCACACCATGCAGACTGAACTCATCTTCTAGTCATAATTAGATGCACTTAAGGTAAATAATAATCCCTATTAAATACAATCTTTGCTGTAGCTATTCTGCGGCACTTAAATGTTAATGTTTTCTCCTTAGTCACAAGTATTTCCTTTGAGCTTTAGGACTAGAGGAGAAAAAAAATCACAGGGGATCAGGGGAAAAAAAAAAACCCAAAACAAAAAAGCCCCAAGAAACAGCAAGAGTCTTAGAATGAAAATTCTCTGTTCCTCAAGTTCAAGATGTACCATGCAGCCATAAACCTAGGCTGAGGGAGCTGGGCTGGGTCAGCCTGGAGAAGAGAGGGCTGTGGGGGGACCTCATTGCAGCCTGCCAGTCCCTGAAGGGAGCAGAGGAACAGGAGGGGAATCAGCTTGTTAAAGGGCAGAGACTGGCAGGACAAGGGGGATGGAGTGAAGCTGGAGGAGGGAAGGGTGAGAGGAGAGATTGGGGGGAAGTTCTTTGCAGAGAGAGTGGTGAGGGGCTGGAACAGGCTGCCCAGAGAGGGGGTGGGTGCCCCGTCCCTGGGGGTGTTCAAGGCCAGGTTGGCTGGGGCCCTGGGCAACCTTGTGTAGCTCCAGGCCTGGAGGTTGGTGTCCCTGCCTGTGGCAGGGGGGTTGGAGCTCTGTGACCCTTGGGGTCCCTTCCAACCCATTCCAGTCTGTGAGTCTATGACTCTGTGAAATCCTTCAGGAATTAGGAAGACACCTACAACTATCTACAGAAATAAACCCCCTCCTAAGAGGTGAAACAGTCCCCTGTGAGGTGCAGCTGCTTACCTTGTCAGTCCGGCCCCCGCGGCTGGCCCTGCCGCCACGCCCTCGGCCCCCCCGTCCCCCTCTGCCGCCGCGGCCGGGGCGGCCCAGGTCTCCGAAGTTGATCTCCAGCTGGGATGTGATGTCGTTGGCTGGCTTGCGGAAGTGGTGATCCATTACAGAGTCCTCAGCGTGAGCCTGAAACGAGGGGTGCTCCATGAAGCAGGGGGGAAACAGCCCCAGCCACCCACGAGCCCCTCTCATCTGCGGTCGCGCTCTCACCACCACAGCATCACCCCCGAACGCACTGCCAAACTGGGTGGTTGATTACCTGGATTGATCCAGTGCAGGAATTGGTAGGAATCAAGTTATACCACTTGTGCAGGTGATAAAACCACGTACAGGTAATCAAGGAAGCCAACAAAGGGATTCTGCACTCCCCAGGTACTTCAGGGAAGCTCTGGAGCTCCCTTCAGAG
>VZTU01015288.1:0-20802 GCA_013400835.1 Zapornia atra
TCCATGTAAGCTAATGCCTTTTCATCTGGCAACTGGACAATCCCCAGTGTCCTCAATGGGCAACCCAATATAGCACCCTAGTACAAGCCCTGTGCAAACCAGGATCCTCACTGGGCAACCTGTTTGCCAGCACTGCTGGCCCCGGGACAGCCCATGGCCAAGCAGAGACCTCGCTGGGGCAGGAGGCTACACCAGGGTGTTGGTGCCAGCACCCGAGGTCAGGAGGATCCCAGTATCCCCAAGAGCTGCACCATGGCATAGCCTTGCGCAGCACCATGGCATTATGCCCCAGTCAGCCAGTGACATCAGGAATGGTTCCTGGGGAAGGGCCCTTTCCCAGGTATTCTAGGCTTTACGTGGAGAACAGGCACCCTGTCCCGTCACTCCTGCTTGCCCTATGCACACAGACAGAGTTGCCCTCCTTAGGAAAGCCGTGCCTCCGTTGCCAGAGCTCTGACACAAACCATAACTCAACTGTTTCATGTGTACAAAGTTTCACATGCTTTGATTTCACTTGAAACACGTCCACATGCTGCAAGGGGATCTCTCTCTCCAATGCCTGGAGTACCTCCTCCCCCTGTTCTTCACTGGCCTTGGTGTCTGCAGAGTTTCTCACATCTTCTCACTCCCTTCTCTGTTGGCAAAAAGCAGCTGCTTGCACTGTTTTCCCTCTTAAACATCATTTACAGAGGCTCGGGGTATGATTCATGTGCTCGGCCTTGATCGGTGGCAGGTCCGGCCTTGAGTCAGCTGGTGTTGAGTCTGTCGGGCCTGGGGCAAGCTTCTATCTGCTGCTTGCAGAAGCCATCCCTGCAGCCCTCCCTCCTCTGCCAGAACCTTGCCACGCAAAACCACAGCACACAGTTTGTCCCCAGGCAGCGACCATTTGAGCTCAGACACAAGAAAGAAATACAAAGGGCAGAGCATGAGGCCAGTGTTCAGCAGGGCTGCCAGCTTCCAGCGTGTCAGCCCCGCTTGGCCTCCTTGTCTCAACTGGAATTTGGAGGGATACAGTTAGCTATCGAAGGACAAAATCTACTGCCAAAAGCTGTCAGTCTTTCTGTTGCAGTTCCACATTCCTGCCATCTATTTCTATAGCATTGCCCTGCATCATAAGCTGCCCTTCTCAAAATACCCAGATCCAGATCCTGGGCAGCATCCACCAGGAGCCCACACGCACCCCTACCATTGCCCAGTCGCAGTTTTACGCCACTTCTGAACTTTCTTCTTTCTCCTGTCAACACTGTGCCTGCCTGGGAGGCACCAAGTCTGTCTTCAGCAGCAGGATCAGTGTCAAAAGTCACATGGATCCAGGGAGGATGACAAAAAAATTAAGATTGAACTGCATGGTGCCTCCCATGCTATCACACCAATGGACAAGGATGTTCAGAGGCAGCACGAGCTCCTGTCTGACCCAGGGCTCCTTCAGGTGGTCAAAGAGGCTTCAAGGTTTTATCCATTTCTGAAACCAAGCCTGGCTCCTAGGGCCGAGTTGCACCCACAGCTACAGCCATGGGCATGGGCCTGCAGCAGGCTCCATCTGGGTGGCAACAGGTTCAGCTTTCCAGGATCTCCCTGGGTTTCCTGCATGCTGGTGAAAACAGTGAGGCCTGAGCTGCTTTGATCTCTGCACATGGCCAGTGGAAAAAACCAGCTGTAGCCATCACTGAGGCATGCAGGGCTGAACCCTGAACCAGGAGAGAGGGAGAGGAGGGTGAGCAGGATGGCAAGGAGAAGGATCCAGCTTGGGGTACGGACTGCAGGTCATCTGGGTTTCTCTCCTTTCCTTTGCCAATTGCCCCTCAAAGAGCTTGTGTCCTTTCTCCATGGTTGGAGAAGCTCAAGTGTTTGTGCTGGCTCCTCCACAGCCCTGCACAGCACTGGGAAGTGCCACCATCCTCCTGACTGGACATCTTAGAAAACCCAAGCACCCAATGTGCTGGCAGCCTCTGTGCTCTGCACTTAGATGCTTTCCTTAGGGTTAGACAAATGGTGCAAGGGAAGGGGTGCTTCTGCTGGGCCCTGCAAGAGATGCATTGAGACTCACATGAACTGAGACTCTCCCAAAAACAGTCTTCCATCCTTTAACAAGGCCAGAGCAACTGAAAATCTACCCTCAAGGTTTTGGTTTCTAAAGGTATCAAGTGTGGAAAATCACCCTTGGACTTTGGTGATTTTCACCTCCAAACAGAAGACTCTTAATGAAGACAGAAACCAATAAAGAGATCAGAAAGCAGACTGGTAGATGAATTATTTAGTCTAGCAGCATTTGATTGAGCTTTCCAAACAATAAATGTGGCATGAATAAATCATTACAAATCCCTCCTTGAGCTCTCACGATGAGTCACAACCACCAAACCACACATGCTCAGACTAGGTTGTTCTTGTGCTTCTACAAGTTTAAGGCACAGATAATTCATTTAATCACAGCCATCGTGATCTCACAAAGTGTAATCAATCACTGATGATGTTCTCAGTGGTGCCCTAGGAACTATCTCAAATAAAATGGGGGTTGGACCCGATGATCTCTCGAGGTCCCTTCCAACCCCTAAGATTCTGTGAAAAACCAGTGGTTTGGGGGGAGAGCATCCCTGTAGCCACTTCAATACACCACAGGCTTGAAGGGGGAAGGTGTCTGGGTTTGGTTCTCTGCATTGGCCTCGCTACAAAACCCAAAGCTATGGGATAGGTGCAATATAAATTGCATCCAACAAAGGAAGGAAGGTTTAGATTAGATATTAGGGGGAAGTTTTTTACAGAAAGAGTGGTGAGGGGCTGGAACAGGCTGCCCAGAGAAGCAGTGGATGCCCCGTCCCTGGGGGTGTTCAAGGCCAGGTTGGATGGGGCCCTGGGCAACCTTGTGTAGATCCAGGCCTGAGGCTGCTGGCCCTGCCTGTGGCAGGGGGGTTGGAGCTCTGTGATCCTTGGGGTCCCTTCCAACCCAGACCATTCTATGATTCTAAGCAAAGGAGTTGCTCACACCAGATGGAAGCTGTGACAGAATTCCAACGGCTGCATGAAGCAAAGAGATGTCCAAGCGAGTAGGAGACACTTGTAGGAAAAGGTCTAGACATCAGCATGAGAAAATTTGAATGCACCCCCAGAGCAGAGGATGCAGAGCATCACACCGTGCCTCTGGCTCCCTGTGACCTGCCAGAAGCCTGACAGGAGCTTTGCCCTTCCAACCAAGTTCGCATGAGGCCACATTTGGGGTCAACTCCTCGGCATGCAGAAACCATCCCCAGCTAGCTCTCCTTTTATGTCCTGTTTTGTTGTAGCCCTTGATTCAGCACAGGTACAACCCTCCAGCCAACCCAGGGGCTGACTTCTTTCCAAGGAGGACGCCAAGCAAAAACTGCTCAGAGCTGACAGCACCGTGGCCCAGGAACTGATGGAGGAGGGAAATAAGGGAAATATCAGCCATTTCTCTATACTTGCCTTGAAATATCCCACCTGTGAAAGCATTTAACCCTGTGCTGTTCACTAGCATCATGACCAGCCCCCATTAGTTCAGTGCAATTTAAAAACAAACCTAAAACTGAGCCTTAGCATCTGAGATCTGCTGAGTAGGACGAGATGGCTCGTGTGATTGATGCTACACACATGCTTTTGTGCTTAGCTGAAGCAAGTTCCTGGTGGGCTCTCCAATGCTCGTATACATTCCTCATTTCTGGGCCAGATGGGAAAGAAATTAGTGTGATGGGAAGACTATCTTTAAGCCTGTGGGGCTTTTTATAGGTTAGTGTTTATTTTTGGGCCTACTTTCTTGAGGTGAATTTTGGCAGGCAGCTGAAGGACTGGTTTATGTCATGACTGGCTATTGTTTAAAGCTTTTTATTGCTTTGGCAAGGGCTTGGGTTGGAAAGGGGAGGGGACAGTTATTGTGGAGGGTGGTTTTTTTTCCCTCTGTCTTCATATCCAGGCTACTCTTTCATGGACAGCCAAAGGATCACAAAGTCTGCAGAGGTGATAGGAACAACCCCTGCTTCTGCCTTGGCAGGAAATAGTGAGGGCTGAACACAGCCTTGTTGTGGAAGTGCCCAGAAAGCTGATGTGGAAAAAAAAAAAGAAAAAACAACCCCAGCCTTCATGGAAATTGCTTAAAAAAAAACCCAAACCTGAAAAAATAGTCTCTTCTCCTCACTTTCCAGCTCCCCTTACAGCACTGCCAGGATGCTCTTTCCATGGTCACACACTCTTCCCTGTGGCAGTAAACTTTTGCACCATCCTGTGGCACAAACTCTCACTTGCCTTTTGCTGCTGCTCAGGAGGACACAACTGGAGAGGAGCCTTTGTTCTCCACTGACCTTGGTCCTGGCAGAAAAGCCCCCAATGCCCACGCCACAGGACTTGCCTACATGGGGAAATAATACCAGATAATCCCAAGACACCAGCTACCCCTGAGACTGCTGGGTCTCCAGAAGAGAAAGGTCCACGTATCACTGGAGTGCAGTACCAGCCAGGTGCTGGAGAGGTCTGAGGTGCCCTCCCTCAGCATCACCATGCTTTTCCAGTTCAGGAGGAGGAAAAATACCTCCCAGTGTACAATTACCTCAGTAAATACCCAGAAGATGCAATAAATGTTCCTGGCAGGAATGGTTGCAGCAAACATTTCATTGGGACCCACTTGATGTTGCATTTCAGCTCCCAGAGTGTGCGTGCTCTGTTCCTACAGCAACAATACCCAGGGGCTGAGCTGTGATCAAAGGCTCTGCTGTGGTACAGTTAGGTCAGGAAAAATACTGCCAGCTCAGGGAAAAAATACCCTGGGATAAGCAAGGTGAGACATGGGTGGTGACCTGACTGCCCCCAGGGCCAGGGGGAGAAATGGATCAGTGCTCATCCCATCCTTCCTCTCATCCCTCTCCCTCTCTGGGCTGAAAATACAGCCAGCTATTCAGGGTTGAGTATACAGATGAGGAGAAGCAGAGGGAACCCCTGTGCTTCTCCATCCCCATCCAGCTGCCCAAGGACCTCAGAGGGCTGCAGATAAAACACACCTATATAGATATCAGTTGCTTTTATTTGACCTTTCCAATATACAGGTCACCTTGGCGGGTCTGTCCCTAACATACACACACAACACACTAAGTGCTTGTCACTATAATTCCCTTTCAAACACTACCCAGAATCACAGAATCACAGGGGTTGGAAGGGACCTCCAGAGCTCCTGGGGTCCAACCCCCCTGCCAGAGCAGCTCCCCAGCTCATATTGCACAGGGCGGCGTCCAGACGGGGCTGGAATCTCTCCAGAGAAGGAGACTCCACACCCCCTGGGCAGCCTGTCCCAGGGCTCCCTCACCCTCACTGGGGAAAAGTTCTTCCCCAGGTTNATTGCCCCTTGTCCTGTCCCCACAGACCACTGAAAAGGGGCTGGCCATTCCCCCTGCATCCCATGCCTAAGATATTTATAAACACTAATTAGGTCCCCCCTGAGTCTTCTTTTCTCCAGGCTGAACAGCCCCAGCTCACTCAGCCTGTCCTCACAGGGGAGATGTTCCAGGACCCTAATCATCTTCATAGCCCTTCTCTGGACTCTCTCCAGGAGATCCCTGTCTTTTTTATCCCAGGGAGCCCAGCACTGGACACAACACTCCAGGTGGGGCCTGACCAGGGCAGAGTAGAGGGGGAGGATCCCCTCCTGTGACCTGCTGGCCACACTCCTCTTGATGCCCCCCAGGATCCCATTGTCTCTCTCAGCCACCAGTGCACACTGCTGGCTCATGGCCACCCTGTCATCTACCAGGACTCCCAAGTCCCAGGTACCCAGACTGTGCTTGACTGATTTTAACAGTTCTGCAAAAAGATCATCTATAGAGTTACTTCTACTGAAAACAAAGCAGTAACTCCACGTGTCAGGATCACTTATCATTCAGGATCACTCGAGGAATTGCCTAAATCCAGATGAAATTTCCTTTGATGAGATTCAGCCACTGAGAGCTCCAACAACCATAAACTGCAGGTATTTCAGAGCCATTTCAATATGCAAAATGGAAAACTCCAACTATATTTAGTTGCCAGATAAAGACAACAAAGCAACCTACCCTGCTTGGCCAAGTGTTAAGCGGGAATTGGAGCCTGAATCTCAATCGTCTTTTTTTTTCCTCTCAGAAAATTTGGCTTTCTTAACCATATTTGTGACTGGCCCCCCTTAGAGCTGTCCCAGCCCAAGCCAGGATGCCAGAGATGGATCCACCAGCAAAGTATGGAATGAATTTGGACCGACTCCCAGCTGCAGCCTGTGACGCTCTGGCCCCTTGCTGGGTTAGGTCAGCATCAGTCTTTGGTTTCCATACATCAGCAGCTCCCAGGGGTTGAGGATTATGGAGGATGTTTACTACTTCAAACCAAAGGGAAATAATTTCTGTGTAACACTAAAAAATAAGGCAGTTGAGATCAGATTAGAAACTGTAAATTATTTTATATCATTTGGTAGAACTTTTTTGTCCTAGAAAGGGCAGATCACATTTCCTAACAAATGTCCCTTTTTGCCTACCCCTTCATGTCTGCCATGCCCTGCTGCATGCCCCTTCAGAATGATCATTAAGATTTTGTTACATAATATTTTGCCTGATACTTTATCTCATATTACATGTACATTTTATCCTGGGAACACTGTGGTCCACTTAGCCAGATGGGAGTACACAGTGCCTGCTAGGGAACATGGCAAAGCAGGGCTCAGTCATAGAATCATAGAATCATAGACTGGTCTGGGTTGGAAGGGACCCCAAGGATCACAGAGCTCCAACCCCCCTGCCACAGGCAGGGCCACCAACCTCCAGGCCTGGAGCTACACAAGGCTGCCCAGGGCCCTATCCAACCTGGCCTTGAACACTTCCAGGGAGATCATTCTATGATTGCCATGAATTCCTCAATGTTGGTATGTGGGTGCATGGGGCAACTTGTTCTGCTGCAGAGAGCCCTGCAAAACCCATCCCCAGGGTTTGTCCCAAGGTAAATTCCTTTGGATGACAAGCTGGTGCATAAAAAAACCCTTGCAGCCTTCCAGTCCCTGAAGGGAGCTTATAAGCAGGAGGGGATTCAACTATTTAAAAGGGCAGATAACGGCAGGACAAGGGGGATGGATTAAAACTAAAGGAAGGAAGGGGTAGATTAGATATTAGGGGGAAGTTTTTTACAGAAAGAGTAGTGAGGTGCTGGAACAGGCTGCCCAGAGAGGGGGTGGGTGCCCCATCCCTGGGGGTGTTCAAGGCCAGGCTGGATGGGGCCCTGGGCAACCTTGTGTAGCTCCAGGCCTGGAGGTTGGTGGCCCTGCCTGTGGCAGGGGGGTTGGAGCTCTGTGATCCTTGGAGTCCCTTCCAACCCAGACCAGTCTATGATTCTATGATTCTATAGTGACCCCAAACCTCAAATCCCATCCTCCAGGTACCTCCCATGGCAGACAGGGGAAGCTGTGCCAGTTATCTGCACACTGTGGAGGAATCATGAGGGTATCCTCACAGAGAGGTGGGCATCCTTAGCATGTACCTGCTCCTTCAGTCCCTGCTGCTCAGCTAAACAGAGGCTGGGCTTACCTGGTAGCACTGGGAGCCCTCAGAAAGCAGGAGTCAGAGAGAGATGTCCTTCACTCAGAAACTCATCACAAATGAACGTGAGGGTGTGCTGAAGGGACCCTGGTGCTGGTGAGCCTGAGCTGGAACATGATGTCCCTTCACCTGTCAGCTGTATCGAGCAAAACAAAACACCCAGTTTTCACCTTAGAACAATGAAAATAGATAAAAACCCAGATAAAAATAATGAAGCAAATAATAACCAGAAAAGGGACACAATAAATCATGAAAGCTGGAAAAGTATGCCAGGAAATCTGCATTTTCCTACCCTTTGCCAAAAAACAAGCCCACGAGGTGCTAGCCCTGACCATCTGCAGTCACTAAGAAATATACAGACCAGTAACACTTGAGAAACCAGTAACCAAACTCAGGGCTTCCAGTGGGGCTACTGCTCACCTGAGTGCAGCAAGACCTGTGGCAGGTTTCCAGCTGTACAGCAAAGTTGCTGGGGCTGGAACTCTGAGCAGTGACTTGTTAAAAAGGGACTTCCAGGCTAGAGAGAAAAAAAAACACCCCAAAAAATGATTATTTTGAGCCAAGTAACTATAAAATCCCACCATAGGATGCAGGGCTACATGCTTTACTGTGGAGAAGCCCTTCCTGCCTGCTTTCAGAGACAAAATATAAGGAAGAGCTGCAAATAGTAGGAAATAAATTCTTTATCTCCTGCTTGGCAGGTCACAGCTCTGCCTGCAGATGGGTTTGTATGAGGATGGAGATGATGAGTTATTCTACTTATGTGGTGAAGACACAAGTTTCTTCAGGAGCTCAGGAAAGCAGAGGGATTCCCAAGTAAGAGAGAGGCATCAGTGAATGAAACCTGGGCACAGAGCAGGGGAAAAATAAGTGGTGGGAGGGCTGGTGACAGCAAGAGCCGGGCGTACATGCCATGACTGCCCTGCTGCCATACGACTCTGCTTCCTCTGACTGCATGCAGAGGAGATATATAGAGGTAAAACTGACTGACCTGATTCTCAAAAAAAAACCAACAGAAAAGGGAATGTGGGGAGGAAATTCAAAGGTAAAAACTGAAGATAACCTGGCTCTCTCATGTCCAGCTTGACTCCTTGGCTTGATTTCTCACAAACAAATGCTGAAGGGTTTCAGCATCAGGGTCGGGAGCATCACATGGAGTGAAGTCTGTATTCCTTTGGCACAGCAAACTCTGTCCCATGTCACCATGGCCACCAGCACCCTGAGCAGAAGACAATTTCTGTCACTAAGATGAGACCTTTGCCTCGACGTGGAGCCGAGTGCTGCAGCCCCAGGACCCACCGGTGAGGACAGACCTGCTCCACTGATGGCACACAGTGGGGGCTCATCAAGGCCTGTCTGAAGATGTTATCTCAGATGAAGTGTTATTTCCTCTTATCTCTATGGAGGGTTTATTCCTCAGTGTGCATGAGCAGCAGGAAGGAGGCAGCTTGGGCTGGGCCAACCCTTCCCACAGCGGAAATTCTGGCAGCAGCTTGACTCCTGGGCTGGATTTTTCACAAACAAATGCTGAAGGGTTTCAGCTTTGCAAGCCTGGTGGAGCTCACATTTTTCCACCTTATTATTCTTCCCTTCTTTCTAGAGCATGAGGTTCAGCTCCTGGGGCTTTTCAGGGCTTTGTGCAAGTTAGCTTTCAGATTTGGGTTTGTGTGGTTTCGTTACACCCACTTGGAGTTTCATTTGAGAAAGACCCAAAATACAAAGTGACTAAATTGGCCAAATCCAGCAGGTTTTGCCTGGGTTTAGGCCAACATTTTTCAACCCACCTGAATACATAAATCAAATCAGTTTTAGAAAAGCTGGGCTATAAAAGCAGAGGCAGTTCATTCACTTTTCTTATACATTTAACACCATCATGGCACGAAGCAATTCTGCCCCAAAATCACCTGTTTCTATCCATAACCAGCTCACATGGACCCACACTGCCCTAGACATGGATTAGAACAAATGATGTGCTCTACCAGGCACGTGGCAGCCCCCCAGATGTTGGTTTTTAAAGGAAAGATGCAATTCTATAAAGCAGGCAGTGTGATATTCCAGGTCTGACATGTGCTCCTGAAAAACTTGGGATGATGTTATTTAGTGTAGTCCAGTTATTGGCTTCTGGGGGAAAACTCAATCCAAATGTAACACCAAATATGACAGAGAAAAGTTTCAAATGCAGCTCCAGGAGGGATGTACTAGGAATGGATGCAATATATAGGAACATATATGCTGCTGGCACATCCAGGAGACACTAAGATCTCAGCATCTTGGGGTGTTTATAACTTGTGAGATGTAAATCTCCTTGCCAGCATTGAAGGAAAGGAAATGAGGGCAGAAGGACCTGCCTGTGCTGTCAGTCTTCATTGTTTCATCAGGACTTCCAGGAAATACAGTATTTTTCTTAAAGCCACAGTTCATGGGGTTGTAAGGCTGTAGGAGAGTGTGGTGGTTTTGGCCCTAACCAAAGGCCAAATACCCACCAAGCCGCACGCTCACTCCCCCCTTCAGCCAAAAAGGGGAGAAAATAGATATTGGGAGGCTTAGGACTTGAGATAAGGACAGAGGGATCACTCTGCAATTAGTGCAATGGGCAAAACAGCCTCAGCACAGAATAAAGGAAAGAAAAGGGATTTATTACTACAACTACTACACCCAGTGAACTGGAACGAGATAAGAAGCGGCCAGGTCTTCAAGCACCTTCCCCCCACCCCTCCCTTCTTAGCAAACTTAAAACTCATCACGATTTTACTCCCCTCTTCCCCCCCCATAACACGGCACGGGGAGGGGCAGGGAATGGGCAGTGGGGTTCCAGCGATCCCTCACAAGCTGCTTTTCTTCCCCAGATCTCATCACTTCTCCTTCCCCCACCCCCCACCCCGGCCTCTTCGCACTCTTGACTTTAATCAGAGATTCGCTCCCTTCTTCCCTCCCGTTCGCAGTACAGGGGGGGCAGGGAATGGAGAGTGAGGGGTTTCAGTCCGTTCCTCCCAAGCTGTCTTCCATCTCAGCTGGGGGGGGGGGCATTCCACATACACACACCCTTCCCCTGCGGCACCGTGGGGTCCCACCCANCCTCACCACAGGCCTCTCAGCAGGACTCTCCCCTCCATAGGGTGCTGACATCCAGGTCCAGACCCCCCGGCCTGGTCCCTGCAAAGTCACAAGTCCCCTGGCAAAGCTGCTGAGGCGTGGAGCAGTCTTCACAGGGCATAGGTCTCTCTGCTCCCTGTCCTCATCCATGGGCTTCGGGGGGACACCTGTTTCACCATGGGCTCC
The DNA here is from genome assembly GCA_013400835.1 of Zapornia atra. Lineage (NCBI taxonomy): Eukaryota > Metazoa > Chordata > Aves > Gruiformes > Rallidae > Zapornia > Zapornia atra. Next base: position 10,827 of record VZTU01015288.1, read on the forward strand.
ACCACGAGCTGCAGGGGAAACTCTCTTTCTGCATTCTCCATCCCCACTCCTCCGGGCCTGGCCTTGTGTCTGTGCAGCTTGTTCCATCTTCTCCCTCCCACTGCGGTGGCAAAGTGCCCCTGCCAGCAGGTTTTTCCCCTCTCTGTGATTCCCAGAGGCGCTGTGACCAGCTCTGATGGGCTCAGCCTCAAATTTGGCCTTGAATAGACCAATGTTTTCAAAATATGGGGCTTGCAGAAAGCTGTAACTGCAGCTTACAAAAGCCATCTCAGCAGCACAGCTACACCAAACTGCAACAGAGAGACTCATCTCTTGACACTTCCTCTCTAAACCTCACATTTGCATAGAAAATACAACCCCCAAAGGAGAATATTCAAGTCAAAACCAGTCAAATAATACAAAACCATATTTTCTAAGGAAAAGGAGGTGGGACTACAGGCTCCATCCATCCAATCTCTTGTTGAACTTGATAGGGACCGAGGTACTCCAGCAGTGCAATTTTTTAATCCAAAAGAGATGGGAATTAGAGTCCTCCCTATCCCAGACACAGCCAGCCATGCACAAAAGCCTTCCAGCTTGGTAACACCTGATCAGAGGGTAACTCACGGTGGAAGAGACTTCAGTAGGTCATGCCACCCAACCTCATTTTTTCCATGGGACGCCTTTGCTTCTCTCAAGACACACAGAGTATGGCTGGGACATCCTCTCCTTGCTCCAGGCTGTGGGTGTGCACCCTCCCCAGCCAAACAGCAGGCTTGGATGGCAGCAGGGTGGAGGATGCCAATGCATGTCTTCTGCAGGACAGCCAGCAGGTCTCCAAAGAACAGCTCTATCAACCCAAGTAGCCACTGAGCTGCACCAGTCCCTGATCCAAGGGGCTGTTGGAAGCTCTGAGCCACCTCAGTGAGGTTGGATGCTCTGGGAGCGACCCATCACTTTGCAATCCCAGCCAGGCTATTTGGGGGAAGCACTTAGCATTTCCCCCAACCCTTTATCCTCTTGACAACATCCTGCCCCACAATGGGGAAGGGCTATTCTTAGAGATGGTTATTTTTGGGTTGGAATGCTGGAATTAAGATCCTTCCTTCCTTTAAAGAAAACATGCCAAAGGATACTGAGAAATCTTCATCCCAGTTTGAAGACTTTATTCTGCCTGTTGAGAAGAACAGATTTATTTGTTAGCTTAACATTAATCAGAGGCTGTGATGTGCCCAGCCCCACTGCACCAGCACCAGGACCACCCAACCTCCCTCCTGAGGCTCTGAGAAGTTGGGTGGTGTTTCCATTCATGTGCTGAGTAGCTGCCATGGGGTTTATTCCTTCCCTCTTTCTTGGCAACGTTTGGTATCAGCTTTGAAGAGATTTAGTAAAATAATTTTCCATCAAAACCTTTTTTTGACAAAAAAAACACCCCCAATTTCTGGCCACAATGGAAACTTTTCTGGAGAAGAAAAATGAAAATAGAACCTGCTCAGCTGATGTTGGAGACCATCATTAGAATCCCAAAGCTGCTTTCCTCCTTTAAGTGTTTTTGAGAAGGTCCTGCTGATACCAAAGATGCTGGTTTTTCAAGGTGAATACCAGTTTGTTGTGAAACTATCCAAAATGTTCTCATGCAGTTTTCACTCCTTGACCAGGAATCGCTTGTGAGTGGGTGAATCTGACAGCAGCAGCTCCCAGGCAGAGCTGGGAGCAGCCCCTGGGGACGTGTCTTGGTTTTGCAACAGTATTTGCTGCCCCAACACCAGTCCCCTGCAGAGATTGGGATGCTGGAGGAGAGACCCACCAACTGCTCCTGCCTTCAGGCTGGACCACAGTGTCCTGGGCTCAGGCAGTGCAGCCTATGGCCTCTCCTACCCTGTTCTGGGGCAACAGGGCAGCTCTGGTCCTTCTACACAACACCACTCAAAGCTTAAACTGAGGATGACATGCACAGTTTCTCCCATAGCTACAGAGTGCCACAGGGCTGCATGGTAAATGTTCAGGAGTGTCTCAAGTGCAAAAATGAACATGGCTTTTCAGAGATACCAATACAGTAAGATTTCTGGGGAAACCTACAAAGCATTAGGTATTTGCCTTCCTTTCAAGTCCATTATCCTGAGATTCAGGATAATGTAGGCAAGTACATTATCAGCTGAGATGCTGACATAGCCACAGGACTCCAAGGTCTGAGGGCCTGAAAGGAACAAACTCAAACGTCTCAATGTTCAGTGTAAAACTGAAAGTCCTGGTAGCAGAACCTTCCTTCAAAAAGGCCAGATGAAATTACATGCCAGAAACTTAGAGGCAGTAAGTTGAGAACCAAGGAAGCAGCTCTTTTTTGTGCAGGGCCTGTCCTAAACTGCTGTGTTTCCTCCTCAAAACCCTGCTCTGGTGCCTGCACATCTGGCTCAGCACCCATCCCACAACGTGGCAGCCAGGCCTTGCCTACCCCCCTAGGCCTAAACTGCCAATGCAGCATTTCTTCTGGAAACCTTGAAGATCAATTTTTGCCACTGTCTCTTTCTCACCAGGTTCTGGGGAGACGCAGGGCAGGATGAGCATGCTGAGAGTAGTGTGCACCCTGCATGCTCCCCATCACCAGACAACGTCCAGTCAGGCCAAGCCAGGAACCACCACACACATCTTCCCTGAGGGTGCCCTGTGAAACCCAGCACAGACAGCTGCTCTCACTTTCACACAGGCACCTGGGGGGTTCTGGTGGACAACAAACTTCACACAAGCCAGCAGTGGCTCTGGCAGCTCAGAAGGTCAATGGGATCCTGGGCCCCATCAGCAGAGGGGTGGCAGCAGGGACAGGGAGGGGATTGTCCCTCTCTGCTCTGCCCTGGGGAGGCCCCAGCTGGAGTCCTGTGTCCAGAGCTGGGGCCCCCAATACAAGAAAGATGTGGGACTGTTGGAGAGGGGTCAGAGGAGCCACGAGGACGATCAGAGGGCTGGAGCAGCTGCCCTACAAAGAGAGGCTGAGGGAGCTGGGCTGGTTCAGCCTGGAGAAGAGAAGGCTGTGGGGGGACCTCACTGCAGCCTGCCAGTCCCTGAAGGGAGCAGAGAAACAGGAGGGGATTAAACTTTTTAAAAGGGCAGATAATGGCAGGACAAGGGGGATGGATTAAAACTAAAGGAAGGAAGGGTTAGATTAGATATTAGGGGGAAGTTTTTTACAGAAAGAGTAGTGAGGTACTGGAACAGGCTGCCCAGAGAGGGGGTGGGTGCCCCATCCCTGGGGGTGTTCAAGGCCAGGTTGGATGGGGCCCTGGGCAACCTTGTGTAGCTCCAGGCCTGGAGGTTGGTGGCCCTGCCTGTGGCAGGGGGGTTGGAGCTCTCTGATCCTTGGGGTCCCTTCCAACCCATCCCAGTCTATGATTCTGTGATTCTATTTTGCTAACCAAAGCAGACCAAAGCTGAGTCTGGCTTCTGGCAGCAGCAGCCCCGTTATTGCTTTAGCAGCCGCAGGCTGAACCCTTGCAAGGCAGAGCCAAGAGCCACGAGGAGCTCTTGGGCTTTGCAGCCCACGTAGCGTTCAGACCAGGTCTCCTCCACTAGCAGACCATGATGGTCCATCAGAGGAGCCTGTCCATCCCCAAGCACAACATGCTGAGCATCCTCCTGTGCCAGCCTGGGGATGTGACACAGCTTCAAAGCAGTGAGGTTACCCCAAGTTTCCCCTGAGTTAGCTCCTATTATATCTGACTCCAATGAAAAATTAACACAGACTACATCCTGAGCAGAGCTGGCTAGCAGCTGCTATTTCCATTCCTTGGGAAATCCTGACATTAAGGGAGAGATTGATCCTGATTCTGACTGAAAAGCTTGAATTCTTGAGTGTGCCAAGAAACAGCATTTCCTCCCACCAATCAATTTAGGGCCATTACAGCAATTAGCTTCAGTGACTCTTTTCTTTATCCCTTTCATTTCTATGCATTTTTTAAATTATGCACTACATCCATATGGAATTATACCATCTATAAAGACAATATAACATTAAACTATACAGCTTTTATTACATTAAATTAATATAAGTGACAGGACAGAAACACTCTGCTTCTGCTGGAGTTCTGATACAGTCCAAACAAAACATTTCAACTTCTTTTTTCCTGCTGAATAATGTTGTTGGACTCAGTACTTTTCTACTACATGGCTCAAGTTCAATTAACCTGCTTTTTTATATGGAAAAGTTATACTGAGAATAATTTTGCTGGGGCTTTAATAATGGAGATACTCCCATTCTATTCACTCCCAAAATACTCTCATCCATCTTGCATTCACTGATGTTAAAGTGCTCTGCCAACAGACAAGAAATGAAGGCAGCAACTCAGACCATGTTTTCCCAACCTCACACTCCAACCCTGAAAGTTGGCACAAAAAGCCCACTGAGAGGTTCAAACCAATTTCATCCCCATTCACTTCTCCATGGGCTGCTCTGGATTAAATATCTAACTTCTGCCAGGCTTGATGGGCAAATTTTCTACTTCTCTATACCAACAAAACATGCAATAGGTCTTTTTTTTTATGTGACTTGATTATGTTGGATACAAAGTGATGATAAATATGTGCATATAGCTATACAGATAGATTACACACCCAGCTGAACACTTAAGATTTCACATGGAGACATGGGGCAAATAGTAAGGTCAGTGAGGGGGATTGGCTGCACTTCTGGATCCTGGGGATGCACAAGATGACACAACTCCAAACAGTTACAGTGACTGAAGACAGCAATTTTATTCACTCTACAGCACCCAGTGCTTGGTGATCTCTCTGCCTTCAAAAGGTTTTCAGCAGCAAACACTGCTTTGTTAGAAATACCCCACAGACAAGAGGAAAGGGCAGATCTTTGGATGGTGCCAGGGGTATCTTGGTGTCTCCTTCAGGGCTGAGGTGGGCCAAGGAGCATCATGACCACACCATCACAGTGCAGAGTGGGACAATCCCCTCCCTGGACCAGGTGGCCATGCCATGCTTGATGCATCCCAGGGTACGGTTGGCCCTCCTGGCTGCCTGGGCACACTGCTGGCTCATGGGTACCTTGACTAAGCCCCCCAAATCCCTTTCAGCATGACTGGCCTCCAGCATCCGATCCCCCAGGCTGGATGTGCAGCCAGGGTTGCTCCTTCCCAGGTGCAGAATCCAGCACTTGCCCTTGTTAAACTTCCTGCTGTAGGTGATTGCCCAGCTCTCTGATCAGTCCAGGTCTGGCTGTAAGGCTTCTCCACCCTCAACAGAATCAACAGCTCCTCCCAATTTGATGTCATCTGCACATTTACTTAAGACACCATCTCATCCTGAGTCCAGGTTGTTTACGAAAATATTAAAAAGATCTGGACCTAAAATGGGACCCTGGGAGACCCCACTAGTGACTGGCCACCAGTCAGATGTAACCCCATATACGATCACCCTCTGGGCCCAGCCCTTTAGCCAGCCTAATACAAGCAGCCTCTACTTGCCTACACACAGAAAGACACCTGCATCCTCCAGAGCAACCAACAGCACAGTGGGGCTCAACCAGGAAACAAATATTGGCCCAGAACTCTGCTTGGAGACTGTAAGGACTGGGAGCAGTGGTGCCAGGGAGCTCACAGAAAGCCCATGTGGTGGCATGTACAAGGGACAGCGCCTCAGCCCTGCTCTTCCCAACACCTAAACCCTTCCCTAGAAAGCTTCCTAAAAGAGAAAGTGGAGCTGACTCAGAGCCTGGGGATTATGAAAGGACTCATCAGGCTTCAGCAGGACTGCAATCAAAGGGCGGTTGGGAGGTAAACACAGCCAGAGGCCTTGCTGCAAGCCCCGCCTGCAATAAAGCCTAATCTCAGGCCTGAGACAGCTTGTTTGGAGGGCTCAAAGTGCCAGTGTGCACACAGAATGCACAGTAAGGGCTCAGGAGCAATGCCAGGGCCAATGCCACTGTGCAGAGAGGAGTTTTGCCCCATCATTCTGGAACAGGCTGCCCAGGGGGTGTGGAGTCTCCTTCTCTGGAGAGATTCCAGCCCCGTCTGGACGCCGCCCTGTGCAATATGAGCTGGGGAGCTGCTCTGGCAGGGGGGTTGGACCCCATGAGCTCTGGAGGTCCCTTCCAACCCCTATGATTCTGTGATTCTATGATTCTCCTCTCCACAAGCCCTTCCAGAACAGCATGCTAACATTGCCAGCCAAACACTCCCCACACCACAGCTGCCTGGCCCCTGCCTTGGCTCAACAGACTTCGACACAGAACCAAAAGAGTGCATCTCCCTCGTCCCTCCCCACTCCCCACCATGAGGACACATGTCCTGACAAAGGGGACCCCAGTGAGAGATGCAGGCAGCATGGTCACACTCACAATGCAGCAGCCCACCTCTGCAGAAGTGTTTTTTTAATAACTGAGGCAGCACTTGGGGGACTCCTGGAGCCCCAGGATGGTGGGAGTGGCACAAAGAGGACTCACCCATATTGAGAAGTTTTCTCCTGCTATGTAAGCCCAGCCACTTCCTCAAAGCCCCATCTGCCCACAGAAAATGGCCACCCCTTTCCCATCCCCCCTCTCAGGAGTCCTGTAGGTATGGGTGCACCCAGCCCAGCCACCAGCCCACATACCTGTGTGCCGACACTCCCATTCCTGCACATACTCACTTCATTTCTATAGCTGTGGCTTTATGCAACAAATGCCTTCTCCTTTTTGAACCACAGTGCAAAAATCTGAGTGTTTGGGAAGAGAGCCACACAGAATCATAGGTTAGAAGGGACCTTTAAAGGCCATCTAGTCCAACCCCACTGTAGTGAGCAGGGACATCTTCACTAGATCAGGTTGCTCAGAGCTTCATCCACACTGACCATGAATGTCTCCAGGGATGGGCACCTCTCTGGGCAACCTGTGCAGTGTCTCACCACCCTCAGAGTGAAGCACTTCTTCCTAAACCTGCCCTGCTGTAGTTTAAACTCATCCTATCGCTCCATGTCCTTGCAAACAGTCCTTCCCCAGCTTTCCTGTAGGTCCCTTCAGGGACTGGAAGGGGGGCTCTGAGGTCTCTTCTCCAGGCTGAACAAGCCCAAGCCTCTCAGCCTGTCATCATAGGAGAGGTGCTCCAGCCCTCTGATCATCCTGTGGCCTCCTCTGGATCTGCTCCAAGACGTCTTGTGCTGAGGCCTCCAGAATCATAGAATCACAGACTGGTCTTGGTTGGAAGGGACCCCAAGGGTCACAGAGCTCCAACCCCCCTGCCACAGGCAGGGCCACCAACCTCCAGGCCTGGAGCTACACAAGGATGCCCAGGGCCCCATCCAACCTGGCCTTGAGAGTTGATCTCTCATCCAACAGGCTTGGCACAAACTCCCCAGGGTGACTTCAACTGTCCTTGCCACAACCTACCTGCGATTTTGCTCCTTTTCCCTGGGAAAAGCTTCTGCCTTGCCCTAACTCCTCTTTGCATCCTTTAATTTCCCCCAAAAATTGCCACTAAACTGCTCCCTGCTGCCCTGAGCAGGATTAAAACTCAGACTGCTGAAGTGCTCCACAGCCTTGCAGAAGAAATCCCAGCATGTGGCCATGGGATGCTTGTGTCATTATACATGGTGCCTGTGGCTGTACTCACTCACCGTGTCTGATCTCACTGGGTCACAGAGCTGGGAGAGGCACCCGCCCAAACATGCTGGGGCAGAGATAAGGGAAATAATGTTGGCTCAGCAAAAAGCACAGGGGGTTTAAAATAAATAAGTAAATCCAAGAGAAAGGGGTGTTGCTGAATCACCAGACAGCAGGGAGCCAGGTAAACATGGCAGCAGCAAATAGCTAGGGAGCACGGGGTGCTTCCTCTTTGGAAAGCCTCCTGAAATTTCAGGTAGCATTATCATAGAATCACAGACTGGTCTGGGTTGGAAGGGACCCCAAGGGTCACAGAGCTCCAACCCCCTTGCCACAGGCAGGGCCACCAACCTCCAGGCCTGGAGCTACACAAGGCTGCCCAGGGCCCCATCCAACCTGGCCTTGAACACCCCCAGGGACGGGGCATCCACCCCCTCTCTGGGCAGCCTGTTCCAGCCCCTCACCACTCTCTCTGTAAAAAACTTCCCCCTAATATCTAATCTAACCCTTCCTTCCTTTAGTTTTAATCCATCCCCCTTGTCCTGCCAGTCTTTGCTCTTTTAAAAAGTTGAATCCCCTCCTGCTTATCAGCTCCCTTCAGGGACTGGCAGGCTGCAATGAGGTCCCCCCACAGCCTTCTCTTCCCCAGGCTGAACCAGCCCAGCTCCCTCAGCCTCTCTTTGTAGGGCAGCTGCTCCAGCCCTCTGATCATCTTTGTGGCTCCTCTGACCCCTCTCCAACAGTCCCACATCTTTCTTGTATTGGGGGCCCCAAATCTGGACACAGGACTCCAGCTGGGGCCTCACAAGGGCAAGGTATATTTGAGTGAAGAGCTATCTGGTTCTTAAAAGTTAAGAGGAGGAGGAAATCCTTTTTCCAGGCAAGCTCTTGGCATGCCCCAAACATGCCTTTTAAGTAGAACAGCACAAGAAAAGATAAATCTAAATCCTTTGCAAATGTGTGCAGAGCACAGGGCCTGAACTCACTGGGCAGGATGAGGACAGTGCTGCTCAGCACTGCACAGAAGAGGCTTTTGTTCCAGCTGCAATTAACACATTCCTGCAGCATGCTAGAGCCCAGAGAAGAGGCACCCCTTGTCCCAGCCTCTGGCCCCATGCTCCCTCCGAGACACAGGCTGGTGGGGGAGAAAGATGGACAGCGTCCCAAAAGCAAGCTCAGGGTGCTGTCTCTGCCAGCAAAACAACTCCTGGAATGCAAGGAGGACATGGGGAAGAAGAGCAGGAGAGAGGGAAGGGGAAGGGGAAGGGGCTCCATGGGGACAGGGTTCTGCTCTGGGGCGGGGATGGGGCGCTGCCTAGCCAGGCCTAGGTGGGAGGTGGGGCTCCCCCCCCCCACCTTGGAGCACCTGCAGTGAAGCCTCATGCTTCAGCTGGTGGCCCAGACACCAACCTCTCCTGTTGCTGTAGCATCCACCAGGAGACACCTAATAGGTGTCTAAGAAATGGATAGAAGCACCAATCTCCTTCCAGTAACTATACAGTCAGTCCCAAAGGGTAGCAGGGATGAGACATCCAGCTCTGAGGTGGGTAAATCAGAAGAGATTCTTCCCTCTGCACATATAATATCATCACCCAAGGCAGCACTTCCACACAAGCACAGGGTGCTGCTCTGTCTGATGGGCTCAGGGGGTCCCAGTCCTGGGCCGGGTGTCTCCGAGCTGCTAATGCAGGGCCCTGCCTCCAAGCTCTTCTGCAGAGTGCTTGGGAATCCCTGCTGGGAAGCACCTCAAAACACACACCAGAGTGGGAAATACTACAAAGCCCAACCTCCTAATATGACTGGAGAGGCTCTGGTTAACACGTCTTTGCCTCCTAATTATTTACAGTATAACTTGTGCTCCCATGAGGTGCAAACCCTGTGCCACTCTCCCCATAGCCTGTATCAAGCACACAATCCACCCCCTCAACACACCCAAAAATGCTCTTTGTCTGTGCTTCTCAGCAGCAGACCTCCAGCAGGTCAGTGCCTGCCTTCCCACTTCACACACACTAGATAGATAGATATTTTTTTAAATAAGGGGAAAGACCTCTGTCTCCAGACTGAGCCCAGACATGTTTTGCATAGAAACAGCTTAATCAAGGTACTCTAGTGTAGGATGCCAGCAGGGTCAGGGCTTTGGAAGCAGGGCTCACCCCACAGCAGTCCCACACAGCACCCAAAGCCACCTTGGCTTCTCGCCATGACATTCTTCAGGATGACACTGTGATGTGTCACAAGCAAAATCAGAGAAAGACACGGTGTGTCAGCAAGGGCAGAGCCCTCCAGTGTTCACTGGGATGCACCCTGACTGTCCCAGTGTGACTCATAGAATCACAGACTGGTCTGGGTTGGAAGGGACCCCAAGGATCACAGAGCTCCAACCCCCTGCCACAGGCAGGGACACCAACCTCCAGGCCTGGA
>VZTU01015288.1:21084-39872 GCA_013400835.1 Zapornia atra
TCCTCTGACCCCTCTCCAACAGCCCCACATCTTTCTTGTATTGGGGGCCCAGCTCTGGACACAGGACTCCAGATGGGGCCTCCCAAGGGCAGAGCAGAGAGGGACAATAGGCTGAAAGGTCTCTGCCAACCTGAGGTGGCACCAGAGGTATGCAAGGGCATCACTTGGGCTAACCCAAGCAGTACCCACCACCAGTCTTCCACAGGAAGAGAGAAACCTGCCCTCACACACTGCCCAGCACACACTGAAGCACAGCCCTGCAACCTCACCTGCACTCCCACCATCTGCACAGGAGCATCATGTGAACACCACTGTCTCTAACCTGCCTTTAAAGCATCCACTGCACTAAAACTTAAACACCTCCAGGAAGCTGAAGGTAATTTCCAAAGAGTTTGGATCTTTCCAGGATTTGGGACCTTTACAGGTCCTGTGCAGGGCTACTGCCAGCCTGGGGTCCTGCCCATCACTCATGACTGTCTCCTACATGTGGGATAAGTAACACATTGACCTTAAAATAGCTGTCAAGGAGGCAATTTTGTCTAATACTGATGTAGGGGGAGCAGGAGAACGATGCTGTCCCCACAGGCTTATCTCAGGTGCTGGCACAGAGAGTGATATCTAAAGGTATGGTTTAGAGATCCATGCATGGAGCTATTCAGTCATGGAACAATAGGATTTCCCTGTTTAGAGGAAAGCAGTTAAACTACCCTTTTAGGAAGCTGGTCTGTGATGGCCATGGGTGGCAGGTGCACACCCTTCTTCCACCCTCCTTCTTCAGGTAGATTCTTGCATGCTCCCCAAAAAGGGACTCAGCAATCAAAGCAGAGCCTTGGAATGCAGGCTGGCATTCAGAACTCCAGCCACACAGATCAGATCTCATTGTGACACCCATTTTGTTTAATTACATCCCTAACTCACACTCCACTTCTCCATCCTTCACAGGGCTGTGGCTGCAGCAGACACCCCCCTGGCAGGCAGCAGGCTGCCTGCACTTAGGAGCTGAATTGATGCTATTCCAAGCTGCCTGTGGGTGTTGTACTGCCAGCAAGCAGATTTTTGTGCAAGCCCTTTCCAGCTGTCCAAAATGCAAATAGGGGCAGAGACAAGCCCAGAAGAGGAACATGGTTCTGTGTCAGGGAAGCAGCTTGCTGAACTCTGCTTATTGTGCACTGATGGTTCCTGTCAAAACTCTGTTTGTCTCCAAGGCTGCCAGTGAGCATCAGGCTGGGTCTCAAGGAGGGGAAGAGGCTCTAACAAGAATTGGCAGTCACCTTGGGCTCAACCTTGTGTTGTCAGAGTCAATATTAGGGCTTTTGAGCTCACTGTATCAGGGCTTTCTGGAATGACCTTTGTACAACACAGTGAAGACACCTTTAAAAAAGCCTCCACAGATAAATAAACAGGGGGGAAAAATACCCTGAGAAGAAAGAAATTGGGAGGTTTTATCCTGACTTAAACTGTACAACTCTTCAGCCTCCCCCTCCATAATTTTTGATGAAAACATCTTCAAATGTTTTCACACTGAACTAGATCTAATTTTCTGTGTTTAATATTATTTTGAATGGCTGAATCAAATGATTTTCATCTCTGAACTAAGGTAGCACAATCACAGCACACATAGGCCATCAGCATCTCCAAGCTGACAGAAACCTCCCAGGTAGAGCTGCTTGGGCAGGGCAATAACTGCAATATCCTCTCTTGTTATCAGCCCTGTGAAGAGATTTATTGGGATAATCCCCAGCTCCTCCATGTGTCACCAGGACAGAGCAGCTGGCGTGATGACACTCCCAGCACGCCCTGTGAAGGGTGTGGGTCACACCAAGGCGATGGCACTCCCTGGGGACCTCTCCTGAATTCCAAGGGGTGACACAAACCCCACCACTCCCAGGTTGGACCAGCCCATGCACAGCCAGAGCAGCCTTGGCTGGTCCCTCCAGGCACTTTGCCTTTAGTTTGCTAGCCCTAAAACCCTGCCTTGAGGTGTGGGCAGCATTATTAAAGTCTTAGTCACACAGTATCTTGGGGAGACACTTTCAGATGAACCTCTGCTTATTGGAACAAGTGTAAGCTGTCACCTGCACCCCTGTTGCTGCAGGATATGAGCACAGGAGATGCAGGATAGGAGCACAGGAGGTTCTGCAGCCACCCCACAAAGTGCTGCAAGAGGATTAGAGGTTGAACTCTGGCTGTCTTCATGAAAGTTTGGGTCTGTTATTTTCACAGTGTGCAGGGCAGAGGAAGCTAGGACAGGTGGGGTTATTTCTCTGAAAGAGAAATCTGTTCTCACAGGGTTGGACAGATTAAATACTTTCTCCTCTTTGTGCTTGGGCATCCTGAAGTCACAGGGCAGCCTTGCACAGCAACACAAGTTAGGGGAAGGACCCTGTTACAGGCTTTTGTTGTCCAGTGCTATCATTACAGGGCTTACAGTAATGATGACAAACAACTGTCTACCCAGTGGATTTGATTCTGTCCACCCAGCATCATCATGAAGCAAGGGTCATGAGAAATAGCAGGATTTTCTGTGGTTGCTACAAAGAAAGGCTCCCCACATCCCTGCAGCTATTGCAAAGCCATGAGACAGCTGGTGGGCAAAGGCTCCTGCCTGAGCAGAGCCCAAACTCCACATCCTGGCTGTGGGGTTAGGTACACCTGGAGGCATGAGGAACCTCAACTTTGGAGACAAGTTCTCCCTTGGAGGACACAGCTTGGTGCTGGCCTCCATCTGCATTTCAGAGCTGACAGAGCACAGCAAATGCCAGCAAGCTGGTTCCTTTGCTAAGTGTTGTTTTGGGCAGCTTTTTATTCAGGTTAAAGATCAAGGCCCTGGTGACCCTTTGGGCTGAGCAGTTCACATCTGAGTACCTATTCAGGAAGGCTAGAGGGCCAGCACCTGCAGGCAACTGCCAAGGCAAATGGTTGTATTATCCAACAGCTTCCTCCCCTGAGACCCAACTAATGAAAGAGAAAAATTAAAGCCAAGAAGCCTTAGGTGTGGAGCAGCAGCCTTGCTGAAACAAAGGGCACATGAACTGGGGCTGGAACACACAGCAGCTCTGCTCCTTTTCCTCATCCCATGCCTGTGGCTGAACACAGGTGTGAAATGCAGGTTTCTGGAGAAAAAGGAGTTTTCCACCAATACAGACCAGGGTCTGCAGACTCAAGTGACTTCCTCATGTCTCTGTGCTCACAAAGAAACCACCCCCATGTCAAAGCTAGGTGCTGCAAGAGCACTGGCTGGGTGGGAAGGTCACTACAGCAGAACACCACCAGTTGGGAGATGCTTTCAGCACAGGGATGGTGGGACTAATGTATGAAGTGTTGGTTCTTCTATGGTTCGTTAGGACACCTACATGCTTTGTGCTCACAGTGTTAATCATAGAATGGTCTGGGTTGGAAGGGACCCCAAGGATCACAGAGCTCCAACCCCCCTGCCACAGGCAGGGCCACCAACCTCCATGCCTGGAGCTGCACAAGGTTGCCCAGGGCCCCATCACTTAATCACTTGTTCTCCAGCAGAGATGAACATGATACTGCGCTGAGGCAAAGCCTTTTGCATTTCTAGAGGGAATCCCTGACTCACAGCATGTTTTGGGCCAAGAAAACCATCTCAATTCTCCATCTGCTGGCCCTTATCTGCTCTGAGGGCCACAGGATGGGGAGGAGTTGCCTGCAGGCAGCACTAGTCACCACAACATGCCTTCCCTGCCAGCTAGCCAAGCCAGGCATGGAGCACAGTGCCAGGTACTCCATCCTGCATTGCTGTGGGGCTTCCCCCCCAAGTCTTACTTTTTTGTTGTTGTTTCTTTAATTATCTTTACCATAAGACCAAGACTTTCACTTGACATAAGGAAGCCAGAACTGGAACTAGAGCAGCCCATGTGGGCGATACAGAAGGCAATTCAGTGAATCACCTTCTCCTGTCTCTGAAAAACCTCCACCACTGTCATTTACATAATTAATGCCCTCTCATCACAAAGGTTCCTGAATTGCTTGAAAGATACTGAATATAGTATCTCTCCTGCAACAATCACACAATGCTAAAGAAAGCACACACAGCTCTGGAAGAAGTAGATGTTGTAATGCTATGGGACACCAAAGGCCAGGACCAAAATTACTAGGAAGGTGTGTGAGCATTTGGCCATGAAAGTCTTCATTTCTTAGAATTTTAAAGGGTCAGAAGGACTTTGATTGTATCTCCTCTGAAATACGGTACCTCCCCCTAGCTCCATGTTGAGGAACTGGTTCAGTAATGGCTCTCAAAGCATCTGCCAATTGAGGCTCCCCATAAGCATAGAATGGTCTGGGTTGGAAGGGACCCCAAGGATCACAGAGCTCCAACCCCACTGCCACAGGCAGGGCCACCAACCTCCAGGCCTGGAGCTACACAAGGTTGCCCAGGGCCCCATCCAACTTGGCCTTGAACACCTCCAGGGATGGGGCATCCACCCCCTCTCTGGGCAGCCTGTTCCAGCCCCTCACCACTCTCTCTGTAAAAAACTTGTAATTTAAACCTTCCTTCCTTTAGCTTTGGAGATAGGACAAGGGGAAATGGCACTAAGCTGTGCCAGGGCAGGTTTAGATTGGACATTAGAAAAAATTCTTCACTGCAAGAGTTGTCATGGCCTGGCACAGGCTGCCCAGGGAGGGGCTGAGTCACCTTCCCTGGATGTGTTTAAAAAAGGGTAGATGAGGTGCTCAGGGATCTGGTTTAGCTTAGGATGGGATTGGTTGGACTTGATGATCTTCAAAGGTCTTTTCCAACCTTGTGATCTGTGACACAGCCCCAGCAGCCTTCGTTCCCTCTGGTGTGTCGCCTCACCCTGCCACACACATCCCTTCTCATCCTGCACCCCGTTTAAAATGGAAAAGAAACATCCCTCCAGCAAAGCCAGGAGCTACACTGTGGGTTTAAGTTTGCTCTGGGCTTTTTATAGCTTCCAGTGAAAAAAAAAAGAGGCCTGTAATGTGAGAAGGTCAGGATAATGTGACCAACATGCTCAGCGCTGCCTCAGCCAGACGCTGCTGAGGGCACAGCCAAGCACGGAGACGTGAAGCTGCTGCCAGCAAACCAGGCTGAGCGCGATGCAGAGCCCACTGCCTCAAGGGAAAGGAGCTTCATTCCTCCTGCTCTGCTCCACACAGCCTCCTCACTCATCTGAGTGCAATTTCCCCCTCTGCTCTGCCCTGGTCAGGCCCCACCTGGAGTGTTGTGTCCAGTGCTGGGCTCCCTGGGATAAAAAAGACAGGGAGCTCCTGGAGAGAGTCCAGAGGAGGACACAAGGATGATGAAGGGCCTGGAGCATCTCCCCTGTGAGGAAAGGCTGAGTGAGCTGGGGCTGTTCAGCCTGGAGAAAAGAAGACTCAGGGGGGACCTTATTAATGTTTATCAATATCTGAAGTGTGGGATGCAGGGGGAAATGGCCAGCCTCTTCTCAGTGTCTGTGGGGACAGGACAAGGGGCAATGGCTGCAAGTTGGAGCACAGGAAGTTCCACACCAACCTGGGGAAGAACTTTTCCCCAGTGAGGGTGAGGGAGCCCTGGGACAGGCTGCCCAGGGGGTGTGGAGTCTCCTTCTCTGGAGAGATTCCAGCCCCGTCTGGACGCCGACCTGTGCAATATGAGCTGGGGAGCTGCTCTGGCAGGGGGGTTGGACCCCATGAGATCTGGAGGTCCCTTCCAACCCCTGTGACTCTGTGATTAGACAAGGAGCCCTGATTACTTACTCAGATAACAGGCTAGTGTTCAGTACCTTCAGATGATGCAGTTGAGGACCTGCTCACAAGTACTAGGGCAGGATGGGGGGTGTAGTCCTTCACTGCAGAGCACTCTGAAGGAGCTGCTGGCTCCACAGGTCTGTACATTGGATTGCAGAGAGTGTTTTTTGCTCATAATTCAATATGAAACTAATTGCTTGGGAAAATCAAGTATTCAGCCCCCCAGATCTGTTCCCCTTGGCATGAGGAAACTTCATCCAGGTTGGTTGGAAGCCCAAAGTAACACTGTGGGGACACGAGGTAAAAGCCCAAAGTGAGAAACAAACAGGAAGGAACCCAAAATGCATGGGAAGAGGTGCTGGGGAGCAGGCTGGAAGTGGAGGGAGGGGAGGGCTGTGATCAGGGGTGGTGGAAGCAACACAACACCTTCCTGCACTACACATGTGCAGCCTGCCTGGGGTCTTCCACCCTCCCATCCCTCACCAAAACGCTCATTCACAGACACTCCAGCCCAAACTGCCCTTGCTGCCACAGCAATGAGCTCTTCAGGAAGTCTAAAAGGGTAACAGGAAAACCAGCAAAGCTCCACACTGATAGCACCACCCAGCTCAGCCTCCTGAATGCTTGTGTGGCATCATGAAAAAACCATGTAACCCAACAGGGTTTTGCTGGTTTCTGAAACGTTGGTGTCATAACAGAGCCTCATTCATCAAACATGTTGCTAATGAATTTTCCACTAAGCAAAACCCAGGGATGCTCTTGGGGACAAGTTCCTGAAACAGAGCCTGTGTTTGGATCTGACCACTTGCCAAAATTGTGGTCTTTGTTTCAGATTGGTTTAAAAAAAAACCAAACAAAAATCAAGATCCAAGTGAGGCATTCATCCCCACCTTCAACCCTTCCAAAGATGAGTGGGTTTTACCTATCTCAGACCAGAGGCATCTGCTCTCCATCTCTGCAGAGCCACCTGAGACTTGCAGGCAGCCAAAAGAAAGGAAGAAGAGAAGTCACACAACCAGTGACAGGAAAATCCTAGACCTACTTTCAGGAGGGATTTAGGCACTAGGGAGTCTGGCTTTGAGATTTAGACACACGACAAATTTTTCACAGTGAGGGTGACAGAGACCTGGAACAAGCTGCCCAGGGGGTGTGGAGTCTCCTTCTCTGGAGATATTCAAGACCTGTCTGGATGCCTCCCTGTGCAATATGTCCTAGGGAACTTGCTTTGACAGGGGGGTTGGACCTGATGATCTCTGGAGGTTCCTTCCAACCCCTACGATTCTGTGATTTCTGTTCATAGAATTATAGACTGGTCTGGGTTGGAAGGGACCACAAGGATCACAGAGCTCCAACCCCCCTGCCACAGGCAGGGCCACCAACCTCCAGGCCTGGAGCTACACAAGGTTGCCCAGGGCCCCATCCAACCTGGCCTTGAACACTCCCAGGGATGGGGCATCAACTGTGAAATTAATACAGAGTCCAGAGTGTTTGGTGCAGAAGTCTCTTTGCCACAGCAGGAGCTCAGCTGGGGCAAAGACAGAGCAGATGCTTGGAAAGTCTGTGCCATTTGTCCCTTCTCCACTCATAGCCCGCTCCCCAGACCACTGCATAGATCAAACCCTGCCATTTAGCAGGTCACAGCAGGAAAACCAATCCATTCCCCCCCCTCCCCATCACACAAACCACATTTCATAAGGAGATTGCATTTCAGAGAGAAAAACCTCTGGCATTTGGCTCCGTGACCCTACGGTGAATGAACCCTGTGGGCTGGGTGCTCCTAGAGGCCTGGCCAGCCCAGAGAGGAACGTATCCATGCACACACAGCCCAGCAGCCTCCCCACCACTCCCCATGGGAACACAGCTCTGAGGGACTTGCAAATACTTTGTGTTTGAGAAGAGTGAGAGCTCTTGCCAGGAGCTCTCATGAAGGCTGTGGCATGCTGGGATCGGTTCCCAGTACTTGGTTGAAAATATCCCTCAACATCGTGAGCGTACAAACAGGAGGGGAGTCAGCTTTAAGAGGGTAGACAATGGTAGGACAAGGGGGAATGGATTACAACTAAAGGAAGGAAGGAAGGGTTAGATTAGATATTAGGGGGAAGTTCTTTACAGAAAGAGTGGTGAGGGGCTGGAACAGGCTGCCCAGAGAGGGGGTGGATGCCCCGTCCCTGGAGGTGTTGAAGGCCAGGTTGGATGGGGCCCTGGGCAACCTTGTGTAGCTCCAGGCCTGAGGTTGGTGGCCCTGCCTGTGGCAGGGGGGTTGGAGCTCTGTGATCCTTGGGGTCCCTTCCAACCCAGACCAGTCTGTGATTCTATGATTAAGAGCAGCAGGATCTCCTGCCTTTACCCCTTTCAGACCACAACTCCATAGGGCATGGATGTCTTGTTAACAGTGCTGAAGCTTGCAAGCAAGAAAGATCAGCACTATTTTCTCTTTTTAAAGCATTTCATAAGCTCACAGAGGTCCAACATATTCAACCAAGCAAGAAAGAACACGGTTCTTCTTCCCCTTAGGGGCAGACCATGAAGGGACTAAGAATCTCACATGGATGTGCCATGAGGAGCTCTCTGCTCTGTGATCCTTGGGGTCCCTTCCAACCCAGACCAGTCTGTGATTCTATGATTGTGTTCACATGTGGACAGACACACAGAAGCAACATCACGCAGTGAACACAGCTTCTCCTTCTATGATTCTGTGATCAATGCTCAAGGCATGCCACAAAAAAAAACCCCAACAACATTATCTGCTGGGGCTTGTGGCAGGGACAAGCTCCCAGGGAGTGTTTTCCTGCCCATTTTTAGCCCCTGTGTGATTAGAACTATATATTGCTTTCTGGGTATTCATTCTCTTAATGCAATGTCCATTACATCTTTGAAGGGAAGCTGCACATTAGATGTTTAATGAGTGCTTTTTCTAAAGGCCTGGATTATGTCCTTGCAAGCTTTCCTCAGCTTGGAGTCACCCTTTTAGGCCTCAGACACACTCTAATATATAAAAATGAAGGCAAAAGAAAGATAAGGGAGGAAATGCAGAGAGCTGGAGCCTGAGAAGCCCAGAAACACCAATGACCATAGAAACCAGCCAGCCCTGACAAAGTTTCTGCAAACACATTGTTGTCATGCCTGGACAACAGCAGAGTGGGATGCTGCAGAGAGCCTCCTTTGAAATGCCTCCTTAACAGGCCAGAGGTTGTACACAGTAGAGATGTTTGGTCATTTTGGAGGGTGAGGGAAAAGCCCTGGACATGAGATCTTGAGGTCTTGATGCTGTTGGGATACTGACACCCTCTCAGATGTCAGTGGGAAACCCTTGGTTTGCCACAAAGCTGGTGACACAACTCCACCTAAGATGACTTCAGCCAAATTATAGAAGAAGCTGCACTCAGCATGACCCCAGCTGTGAGACCAGAGGCACAACCCCAACAAGGGACATGGTAGGAAACATGCAGAAGTTTGCAGAGAGAGGCACCCATAGCCCCAGGAGAGAAACTACATCAGCCCCAGGAAACAGTGCCAGAAGGGATGGGGAGGGAAGGTGAGGTGCCTCCCCTGGAATTTGGACAATGTGACCATTCATCTTGGAGTACTGCACTGCTACAGGGAGGGGGAGGAAGACTTTTCCAGGAGAAAAGTGCTTATTCATCACCAGAACTCACTTGGGAATTGTCCAAACCCCAGCTGTTTGAAGAACTGAAACTTCTCAGCACATCTCTCTTCTGAAATAACTTTGAAGAAAAGTTTCTCCTTCCTAGAGAAGGAGGGGCAGAAATTGGCTGGGGGGCAGGGCTCCCTTGCATACTTCTTGGCTCTGCTTCCTTGCAAATAACTTGTACCACCCTGTCCTGCTGCAGGAAAAGAAACAAGAGTTGTCAGGAAATAAGAGTCGTTGGGGAAAATCTCTTCCTACATAGCCCTACTCCCTGCCTTGGGGTGCAGTGCCCAGGGAGCACAGTGCATGGGGATCTTGGCACTGAGCTGCTTCCAGAAGTGTCACAAGCACAAGCACAGGCTTGGGTAAGCACAGGGCAGTGGGGTGGAGAGATCTGCATAAGAACAGAGGAGAGAGTGAAAGACAGACTGGGAGAGCAGGAGGAAACCGCAAGAGAGGAAATGACTCAGGGATGAGAGCCCAGCACAGTGCTGGGGGTGTCCTGGAGAGGCTGCACCCTGCCTGGAGCAACAGGAGCACAGTGGGAGAAACTGTGGCATATGCACCAGCTGTATGTGTCACCAGTCTTTACAGGTGTTGCTCTGAAGCAATATAAGGTCTCATGCAGGTTGCTCCTCACATCCCAACCCTCACACTTGCAGTGCACTGTTGGGCAGCGTTAGCCAAAGGGAAGAGCAGGCAGAGAGAGTCCCAGCAGCCCCCCTTCACACCACCCATCCCAGCAAGGCTGGAGCCAGCAGTTCAGGAGCCCCATCCTGCCCCACAGCTACACACACAGTGTGAACACACTGTGAGAGCTGCTGTGATGGTCAGAAACAGGCATTTTGATAGCACAGCCTGCACATCTTCACCTTTAAGGCAGATCAAACAAAATGAGTTTCTGGGGGTGGAGGGGGGTGGGGAGTAAGAAAAGATAATTAAAAATTAAATATAGACATCTTAAATTCCACCTATTACCTGGCCCACTGGTGATCCCAGATACAAGGGCAGTGGTTGGCCAGTGAGCCAGCCAGGCACTTAGCCCCTCCACTGCATGGGTCACTGCCCAGCTCACTCCAGTACATGAGGCCACAGAAGCCCAATGCTGTGAGTACCTCCTCCAGTCCCATGCTTGCAAGTCTTCGGCCCTGAAAAGCCAAGCTCCAAGCACAGGAGCTCACCCTCCTGCCCAGCCCTCTCCTGCTGCTGCTCTGAGCACCAAGGGATGCTGGCAGCCTTCAGAAATCAAGGGATTCCCCTTGCAGAGACATAGTTTGTCTCTGCTCTTTCATCTTTTATTAGATACCCCCTCTGAAATGCCCCCATCCCACTGAATTCAGGGCTCACCTTCCTGCCCAAGCAGAATCACAGCATTACAAGGTTGGAAAAGACCTTTAAGATCATCACGTCCAACCAATCCCATCCTAAGCTAAACCATATCCCTGAGCGCCTCATCTGCCCTTTTTTAAGCACATCCAGGGATGGTGACCCAGCCCCCTCCCTGGGCAGCCTGTGCCAGGCCCTGACAACTCTTTCAGAAAAGAACTTTCTCTCACATCTGCTCTGACCCTGCCCTGGGGCAGCTTGAGGCCATTTCCCCTTGTCCCATCTCCTGTCCCCTGGCTGAAGGGACCATCACCTACCTCTCTGCACCCTCCCTTCAGGCAGTTGTAGGTGGTGATAAGGTCAGAAGCAGGATGCACTTCTCCATGCTAAGCTACAGCCAAAGCACAATGCAAACACAGAGTGTTGTGCACTGCATCCTGCACACCTTGCCCCTAACAAGCACACCAAGCAATCACGTCCCTTCTGGATGGAAGGCCACAGCTGCTGCTCACTCCCACCCATTGAGCAAAGGGCACTTCCCAATCACACTGTCTGCAGGCAAACAGAACACCCCAGCTGCTATTACCCACATCCAAAACCACCACTACCACAAGTCCCCCCTACACCCTGCATCACCCTGGTGTCAGGGAGGCTCACCACATCATTTCTGTGTCCTTAGGCTCTCAGATCCTCCAGGAAGGAGAGCCTGTAGTCAGGCAGCTGACACATCCACACAGAGCCCCAGCACAAGCTGTGTGGCTTTTCTCTGCAGCACCTTCCCCTGTGCACCCCACTTTGCCTAGACACTGGAGTGTATGCAGAGCATCCCTGCTTATCCATTAGAGCCCTGCTCTCCATTGGAAAGGATACAGCTCTTGTTATCCTCATCACACTTTGTCATTAATCCATCTGAAGGAGCCTGGCCAGCAGCCAAGAAGGGCTGGAACAGCAACAGAGAATTTCTGTTCCCTGAGCATATTTTTCAGCTCTAGCATGCTGAGCTCCCCACAGCCCTGCTAACGGCCTTGGCTAATACCAGAGCCCACTTCCAGCTCAGAGAGATCAATGTCAATTTGATTGCTCCAGCTACAGTATCTTCCAGGAAATGTGCTGATGGATCCATGCAGGGTTAGACAGAAAACAGAGGGGAGCGACATGGTGAGCATCAGAGCAGGACTTGCCTTGGCTGCCACCCTGCTAGAAACACCCCAAATTCAGGCACAACCCCTCTGAGAGAGGAAATTCTCAGTCTAGGTCGTTGCTGCCCACAGCTGCTGGCAGCAGCACAGACCCACATCATCTTGGTGTGGAGATGCAGAGAGGTCCTGGTGCACACAGGCTCTGTTACTGGATGCACGGGGCTGGCAGCTCCCCAGCAGAGTTTATACCACATTTTGATGCATTTACTGAGCTCGTAGGACAGGGCTGCCCAGAGAGGGGGTGGATGCCCTGTCTCTGGGTGTGTTCAAGGCCACGTTGGCTGGGGCCCTGGGCAACCTTGTGTAGCTCCAGGCCTGGAGGTTGGTGGCCCTGCCTGTGGCAGGGGGTTGGAGCTCTGTGATCCTTGGGGTCCCATCCAACCCAGACCAGTCTGTGATTCTAGGATTAAGAGCAGCAGGATCTCCTGCCTTTACCCCTTTCAGACCACAACTCCATAGGGCATGGATGTCTTGTTAACAGTGCTGAAGCTTGCAAGCAAGAAAGATCAGCACTATTTTCTCTTTTTAAAGCATTTCATAAGCTCACAGAGGTCCAACATATTCAACCAAGCAAGAAAGAACACGGTTCTTCTTCCCCTTAGGGGCAGACCATGAAGGGACTAAGAATCTCACATGGATGTGCCATGAGGAGCTCTCTGCTGCTCTGCAGCACCCAGCAATGGCACACAGGCACATGACTGGCTCATCAGCTCCCCAGTCTTGTGGTCACCTTTAGACTTCTGTGGGTGACTGGAATGCGACCTATCTACTGAGGCTGCCTGAAGAGAGCCCAGGATGTCAGTGCAGAGGAGGAAACATCTTCTGACCAGAGAAGAGCTACAGCAGTGGCCTTCCATGCACCCTGCTGAGAGGCTGGCAGGGCCTCAGGTGAGGTCTGGGCACAACTAACCCCTCCTCGAAGGAGTCTGGCAAGAATGGCCAAGCCCTGATTGCAAATCCAAAGACTCTTCCCAGCTGCTGCCTTTTGTGCCCTCCTACATCACAGCTTTGGCATCCCACTGGCATTTAGGGAGCTGTGTTAGGAGAGTAACAGGTCTGATTCTGGCTTCTGATAACCATCAGATGATGTCTTCACATATGTAAAGGACCATAAAATGTAGCTGTCACTGTGCTGTTCTTGCTGGCACAGCCCCCAATAGCACTCACCGTGCTGTCAGTGCAGTCAGCAGGGCATCAAGGCAGGCAGAGAGAGGTACAACTGTGGTTCCCTGCCAGGACAATTGGTCCCACCCCTGCAGACAAGGACTGAGTGACCTGTCAGCCTCCTCTCCCTCGCTGCTGGTGGTTTCAAGCTCCAAACCCCACCACCTTCTCTACCACAGCCCCCCACTTCTGTGCAGGGAGAAAGAGACTTGTACCCCCTAAGTCCACAGCAGTCCCACCAGCACAGCCCACCTGTCCATCCACAGCTTTGCTGCCCCAGCAGAACCCATCTTCCCTCTTCCCAGCAGAGCAAATCTATGAAGATGATGAAGGGCCTGGAGCATCTCCCCTGTGAGGAAAGGCTGGGTGAGCTGGGGCTGTTCAGCCTGGAGACAAGAAGACTCAGGGGAGACCTTGTTAATGTTTATCAGTATCTGAAGTGTGGGATGCAGGGGAAATGGCCAGCCCCTTCTCAGTGCCTGTGGGGGCAGGACAAGGGGCAATGGCTGCAAGTTGGAGGACAGGAAGTTCCACACCAACCTGGGGAAGAACTTTTCCCCAGTGAGGGTGAGGGAGCCCTGGGACAGGCTGCCCAGGGGGTGTGGAGTCTCCTTCTCTGGAGAGATTCCAGCCCCGTCTGGACGCCGCCCTGTGCAATATGAGCTGGGGAGCTGCTCTGGCAGGGGGGGTTGGACCCCATGAGCTCTGGAGGCCCCTTCCAACCCCTACTATTCTGTGATTCTGTGCGATTCTGTGAAAGGAAAGGAGTGTGGGGCAGCAGACCCTTGTGCAGCTCTGCCCCAGGAAGCCACACATCAGTCCCTGGAATGTGTTTTGCTATGACTCCTCAGCAGAATCTGCTCACGTTATTACCCTGCTCATCACTACCTGAAAAAGAAGTAATAGAATTGGAGTGGGGGCTTCCCCCCAAGCCAGGACTGAGGTTGTGGGACAGGCTCACAGCTTGACACACGATCAGCATTCTCTAGAGGAGGCATTACTTATTTTCAATGCTGTTCTTCCTAAACAGATAATGCAGAGTCTCATACCAGCACAGCTAAAGATCTAGGAGAAAGTCCAGCTCTCCTTCCCCAGGCTCATTGGGAAAAGATCTTTCATTTATCTATTTAAAAACTGAAAAAACTGTGGTCAATCCCAAACCAAAAATCAGTTTGTGGTTTTCAGATTTCTCAGAAGAAACTGTAGCACCTTTAAGAAAGCATCTACTGTGCATTAAGAAGACTTTAAAAAAAGCTGTTAACAGTTTCCCTCAGCAAGGGAGAAATTTCCATTCAGAGACAAGTGGAAAAATCCCTTGTTCAGCCCAAATGGCACACCTAAAATTCTCACAGCAAGGCTAAAGTTGGACTCAAAAAAGCAGATGCCACCCACTGAAGACAGGAACTAGAAGCAGCCAGCCCTGGAGGATGAGATACAGGGATTCACCCTTACATTTCAGCCAGGGAAACCTCATACAGCCTTTAAGCTTTGCTCCTGTCCTCACTGTGCTAAACAAGCAGCTCAGCTGAAAGATGACAACAGGGAGCGAGAAGCAGCAGAAGAGCAATCAGCCTAGAAAGACTAATGACAGCATTTGGGCTCCCCACCTGTGCTACAACACCCACATGAGCCTTCAGCTGCAACACACACAGACACACAGCAAAACCCCTGCAAATGTGAGCTGGATGGGTGTTGCCACATTTCCAAGCTCCCCTTTGGTACCCACAGCCTGCAAATAACATCTGAGCTGACTAGATGTTTTCAGGTCTGAGCAGTTGAGGAAACCCAGACAGGGCTGGAGTACAAAACCTCTCCAGACTTTGTATCTGCAGGGAAGGAATCAAGATGCCATTGCTGATGCAGCGGAGGCACTTGCCACTTGGGCAGGGCAGGGATGCAGGAGAGAGGAAGGCAGCACTGGCCTCAGAGCTTGCATTAAGTGTGCAGGCACTGCATGGGGAACCTGATGAGCTGGCACATAGCAAGGCAGTGTAAAACAAGCCATAGGAAGAGGGTTTATTGTTCTGCTCCAGCAGCTGGGAGAGCAGACCAGAGATTGGACTGAGGTTTGATGAAAAGGAGTTTGAGGTGAGATTGAGATCTCTGGCAATGTTTTGGAAGCACACCCTTGGAGCTGCATGTCATGGCAAGCACAGCAGAGTGTGTCAGGATTTCAGCTCGTCCCTCACCAGGGCTATTGTTCCTGCCTTTAGGGCAAAAGTTAAATCCTCCTGGATCCTAGGAGCCTGACAGTGCACGGGACTGAATATCATCCACCTGCAGAGACCCCCATGGCATCTCAACATCAGCAGCCCTGCCTTTCTGCCCAGGCATCTTTTTCATATCACAAAGACCTGGGAGCTTTATGCCCACAGAAGCCAGTGTTACCCTTCCCCACCAACCTGCTGGCCAAAGTACCCCAACAGATCCATAAATGCAAACACATGAACCAGAGTGAGCATCACACCCTGTAGCCCTTCAAGGCACCATCACTCTGCAGAGTGGGTTGCCAAGCACAATGAAGAGTGTTGCCCAAACCAGCCAGTGCTTCTTGCAGAGAGGCAGCAGCACAGACCTCTTGAGAAACAGGTGATGGAAAGGTTTGACAGTGCATGATGTGAATTGTGACTCAAAGCTTCTTGCAAGCAAGGTCTCACCTTGAGAGGTGGTTCAGGTAGCCTGGCCATGAAGAAATCTCAAAGCTCTTTCAATTGTGTTAAAGGTCATTATCCAAATTACCTCTATTTCCAGGACAGTGGAAAGTGAATTACAGTGATTTGGACCATCAGCACCCAGCAAGGAGTGACCTGATGAACCAATCCTGATCACAGTCCTCATTAAGCTTCAGACTTCATCACAAAATCATGCCTCAGACTCCAATGTGTTGCATCCACACCCTGGAGGTGAGTCAGGACCGCTCACTGCAAAGGATCTTTGCAGGTGCTTCATACCTAGACTGGAAGACACTTCCAGAACAGGGAGATGGAGGAGGTCAAAGCCACCTAGATGGGTCCTGAGCAGGAAAACCCCCAGCTCAGAGGGGTAACGTGCTGGCTGAGCGCTGTGTTGTGGTTGGTAGCGGATTCACAAAAAGAGCTTGTGTTCATACATGGAGCTATAAATATTCCTTTTCAAAAAGGCATAACTGGAAAAATGTCTAAATGTCTATTTTTGCCTCCTCTGCTTCACCCACTCAAAACATTGACATCATACCAAGCTCCTACTGAAGCGGAGACGATCCTGGAGGCACAGAGCAGCACAACTGCGCCCAGCATAAATGCTGGGGAAAGGAAGAAAAGCATCTTTGTAGCCTGGGAGGATGGATGAAGCAGCACTTGGGAAGGGGGAATTCTTGCATGAAAATGGCAGATTTTCAACTCTTCTTGATGCTAAGAAGAATGACTGAGCAAAGCTCAAGTCCAGGCTCTCATGGCTATGCCTTAGGCCACTTCCAGAGGCTTCCAGGTACCAAGGTTCAGCTTTCCCAGCCAAAGAGCAAGCGCTTCTCCCTGATCTCCCCCTCAGTCTCATATAACCCTACAGAACCTACCTCAAGCTGCCTCTATGGAAAGAAATCTACATCTCAGTGAGAATAAAACAGTTTGCAGCAGGCTGTGACACACACCCCCCCACACACACACCCTCCCATGGCACTCGCCACAGGCTTTGTGAAGAGCTGCAAAGGACCAGAGGGTGACAGGCACCCATCACCTGGTGACAGCTCCATCACCTCGATCTCTGCATCACCTTTTCTCCGTCTGTGCAGGATGGTGAGGACAGGTTGAGCTCTGCTGGCAGCCTTTGGCTCCAGCCAGGAACTACTAACTGTAATTGCTGGCAGCAGCCTGGTTCCTCCAGGGCTCAAACACCAGCATTGCAGAGGGTAATGGCAGTGATTACTTCCCTGCCTGGAGCTGCTGCGTGATGACAGATGAGTCAAGTAGTGAATGCAGACACAAAATTGTTGAGAAACACTATTTGGGAAACACCTTGGTGTAAGCTGGGCAGGTCTCAGCTCCATTCACAACCATCTCTACTTTCTACCTGCTGTGCTCGTGGCTGTGGTACAACACTCAGATGAGAGGTTCTCAGTTACAAATCCTCCAACATTTTAAAAGCTCTTTTAGTTAAAATACTGGGCTAGAAGCACAGAGACACCCTGTGAACCTGAGGTGGTTTAGCCCTGGGTAGAGGTCAAATGCTCACCTAAGGCACTCTATCACTCCCCTTTTTCAGCTGGAAAGGGGAGAAAATATATATTGGGAGGCTTAGGAGTGGAGATAAGGACAGGGGGAGATCAGTCTGCAATCAGCATCACAGGCATAACAGGCTCAACACAGAATAAAGGAAAGAAAACTAAGATATTCACACCCAGTGAAACCAGAGTCAGGTAATGAGAAGTGTGGCCAGTTCTTAAAGCACCTTGCCCCAGCCCTCCCTTCTTAGCAGACTTTAGTCATCGTTTTGCTCCCTTCTTCCCCCCTCCATTGCAGCACGGGTTGGGGCAGGGAATGGGGGTTTTCAGTCAGTTCCTCCCCAGTTGTCTTCTGTCTTAGCTGGGGGGACATTCCTCACACCCTTCCCCTGCTGCACTGCGGGGTCCCACCCTCAGGAGACAGGCCTTTCAATCAGGGAGTCATCTCCTCACCAGTTGCCCCAGCACTGTGCTGACCTTTGGGCCCAGACTGCTCCGGCCTGGTCCCCGCCAGAGTCACAAGTCCCTCAGCAAACCTGCTCTCAGGTGGGTCGGTCTCTCCACAGGCTGTAGATGATCTCTTCTCCCTGTCCTTATCCATGGGCTGTGAGGGGACACCCGCTCCACCACAGTCTTCCCCACGGGCTGCAGGGGAATCCCTCTCCCTGCTACCTGGAGCTCCTTATTCTTCCCCCCACTTCCTTCTTCCCTGGCCTTGGTGTCTGCACAGCTTCTTACATCTCACTCCCTTCTCTGGGGGCAAAATGCAGCTGCTAACGTGGTTTTTTTTCTCCTAAATGTGATTCCCAGAGGTGCTGTGACCATCGCTGATGGGCTCGGCCTGGGTCAGCAATGACTCTGGCCTTGGATCAGCTGATGTTTACTGTCTGGGGGCTGCAAAGAGCTTTTAGCTGCTTCTCGCAGCAGCGATCTCTTCAGCCCCCCCCCCTTCTCCATTAGAATCCAGCTATGCAAAACTGCAACAGGACCTGATTGAGGGACTAGACTGCAGCACCCTCCCAGAATCAGCACCACATGCCACTAAGGGTCTGTCACCTTTGTGCTACACCAGCAGATCCACCTGCCTTTCAGCAGGGGAGGTGTCTCATCCAGATGCTTCTCTAAACGTATGGCAATGTGTGCAGTGAGATGCTCAGCCAAACAGCTCTGGTGCACAGTAACTACTCAAGCCAGCTTTGCACCCAGCCAGGTCCCAAAGCCATACTAAAGTCTCACCAGGGGTCCCCAAGCCACAATGGCCACCACCATTCTCCCCAGCCTTCCCACCCGCTCTCAAGTGCTGGCATATATATGACCAGACTCTCTCCTGCAGGAAATCGATTCATAGTTTGCTTAAATAAGGCAGGCAGTGCCTGGTGATATGTATTTAATGACCTGAGCATCTGGTTTTGATACAGCAGTCAAGGAGCAACCACGGCATAATAAAAGTCATTTGGAGCTGCAATTAGTTCTGGGCCCACAGTTGTATATTAGAACAAAGTAGGTGCTGCTACTTCTGTTGACAGATGGGGGGGGG
>VZTU01015288.1:39893-59770 GCA_013400835.1 Zapornia atra
GATGGGCGGCAATTCTACCCCACCCCCAAGAGACACCCAACACTTCCCCCCACCCTCTGATACCCCATGTACCCCCATGCCACATCCAACGTGATGCTGCTGCCCTGCTCTAGCACCTTGCACCTGCACAAGGCAGCAAATGTTTCCCTACTCAGCTCTCCAGTGTCAAGCTATGGAGCACGAGCAGGGCCCAGGTCACCATTATTTGATGGGTTCCAGCCATCACATCAGCAAGGAGGTCAGCACATGACATCAACGTGTGCCTTTTCCAGGATCCCTCACAACAAGCTGCCCAGGGAGGTGGTTGAGTCACCATCCCTGGATGTGTTTCTAAAAAGGGTAGATGAGGTATTTAGGGACGTGGTTCAGTTAGTAATACAGGTGGTAGGGGAATGGTGGCAGGCTGGAACACCAGCCTGCAGGCAAGGAAGGGGGAAGCAGCACAGGGAGATAGAGCAGCTGTCCTGCTTAAGACATCCATACTTGGAGTTTGAACCCCCCCATGCACAGTGACACAGCAATCCTAAGGAGAGGGAGTCAGGGGACCCAGTTGCCTTCAAACCCAGCGAGGACAAGGGGCAGCTGCTGTGAGGGCAGTGAAGGCAGAACATGGTCCTATCAAAGAACAAGGCTATTTGGTTTACAGCTGTGGAAAGCCCAATTCACAAAATGATGCTAAATCTTATTCCTTAGATGCCTTATGAGCCATTTCACACACAAAGAATTAGAGGGCAATGAACACCCATCACCTCCATAGCCCTGTTCACCAGATGTCCCTGGAGGGCACAGCAACCTTTGGTTACCCCTCCCCAAGCTCATGCAAGCCAGGAGCACAGAGGAGGTAGAAGGCAAGCTGCTACAGGTGGGGTTTACAAACTTGCCCACCAACACCTCCCTGTTCCTATACCAGTTGGGTACAGGTGGGAAAGCCTGGTCCTTACTTCTCACTGTGCACTATTTTATTTTCTCTTCCAAACTGGGACTAACTCTGCCCCTTTTCTCCTCCTCTCCAGTTTGTTATCACCAAGCTGATGTGTATCAAGGAAACACCCAGAAGAAAAGACACTGGGTTTCTTTGAGGCTTTGCCATTTAGCTGTGACAGCCAGGGTCTTCATCAGAAGAACATTTGGGTGATTAGAGATAGGGTCACGCAAGGACAGCACCATGCTGATTTCTCCCAAGGTCCCACCACGAGCTCCTAGTGGAAAGTTAAAACCACAAAGCTTGGAGATCTGAGTTAAGAGTTTTTGAGAAAGAAGGGTATTTAAAGAAACATTCTGCTTTAGATTTACTTCTGCTCAAGTCACAGGGACAGAAAGAGGGAGGAAAAGGGGATTTTCAGTTGTTTCTGCACCAAGCAGCATCCCGCAGGCTTGCAACCCGCACCACAGCCACCGCTCCCACAGCCTTGGCTGGTGCCAGAGGGGCTCTGGGTGTGCAGAGCATCAGGAATTTCCTTTGACATCAGCTGTGCTCCAGCTGCATGAACGTGGCTGGCGCTGAGCTCTGCCTTCCCCCTGCCCGGCCCCTCCACACTCCCAGCTACAACCCAGCTCTCCTGCTAACGCCCACCGACAAGAACTGGTTTTCATTGCATACAAGGGCGGGTGTTTGGGCTTTGAGCACTTCCCCTGTACAAACCACGCTCCCTAGAAACAGTCAGCCAGCCTCCCTGCTAGGGTAACATCACCAGATCCAGCCAGGACAACCCCATGGAGCTGACGGCCTGGCAGCAGGGTAGCAGCATACAGAGATTGTCAGCCAATGGGTAGCCCTAGCTCTTCCTGGAGTTTATAAATAGAAAGATCTTGACATGTTTTAACAACAACAACAACCAAACAACCAAACAAACCAAAAGCTGCCACAGCAGAGAAGTTTTGCTGCAACCACACTGCTGTAAAGTTACACCGTGCCGTACCTATGCTACACACAGCTTGATGATCAGGGAAAAGTCACACCAAAAAAAGTCTTGGTATAAATTATGAGCTCTCAGATGGTGGCACGCTCTGTGCTTAAACAAAATGTTTATTTGGACAAGCTGAGATAGTCCATGGTTCTTACAATGCCTGTTCTGACTCACTAGTTGGAGGTTTTAACCTGTTACAGAACTGTTCTAAAGTTGAGCTCACCGAGCTAACACGCTGCAAGAACCACTACAGAAGGGTTAAAAGAAGTGCTAAAGGGCTATTGAACTATTTTCCAAGTGTTTCTGATGCATAGGGAATTCTGGCTTAGCCTGTGCTCTGGTGAGGCACCCCAGCCTTGGCAGAAGGAGCTGCTCTGAGCTGTGACTGAGCATTGGGACGGCAGTGAGCACATATATGCACAAGCCCAGCAGATGGAACAGCAGAATCAGGCACCAACCAGCACTAACAAGGCCCAAGAAAGGCTGATGACTGTTTCCCTCACTTTCATAGCCTGTTGCTCAGCTTTTTGTAAAAAGGAGTAAACACACCAAGCAAAACCTCTGGGCACCCAGCCACTGCACAGGGCTGAGCTGTCAGCCTAACTCAGCAGAAACAAAGTTGTGTGCCAGAGGCACAGTGGTCTTGCCTCCTGTCCTTGCCAGACCCAAAGAACTGCAAGATGGGTGCTAGATGGTCAGGGAGAGTGACAGCCAAGCCAGCAGCACCCTCTCCTAACAAAACAAACACAAGCTTGATACAGGCGAGGACCATGCTGAGGGAGCTGGGCTGGTTCAGCCTGGAGAAGAGAAGGCTGTGGGGGGACCTCATTGCAGCCTGCCAGTCCCTGAAGGGAACTTATAAGCAGGAGGGGATTCAACTTTTTAAAAGGGCAGATAATCGCAGGACAAGGGGGAATGGACTAAAGCTAAAGGAGGGAAGAGTTAGATTAGATATTAGGGGGAAGTTTTTTTTTACAGAAAGAGTGGTGAGGGGCTGGAACAGGCTGCCCAGAGAGGGGGTGGATGCCCCATCCCTGGGGGTGTTCAAGGCCAGGTTGGATGGGGCCCTGGGCAACCTTGTGTAGCTCCAGGCCTGGAGGTTGGTGGCCCTGCCTGTGGCAGGGGGGTTGGAGCTCTGTGATCCTTGGGGTCCCTTCCAACCCAGACCAGTCTATGATTGTGTTCACATGTGGACAGACACACAGAAGCGACATCACACAGTGAACACAGCTTCTCCTTATGAGCCCAAACATTAAAGCACCAAAAAGTTCTTGTTCAGGCTGTCAATTAAGGCTTTTCCCAATTTTCAGACATCACTAGCTATTCACTTCAAATCAGCAGGCTACACTGCATACCTGCTGCCTTTTGCTTCATTTTGCTGGTTTTCTTTTTACACCTCTTTGGGATGGGAAGAGAAACTTTAGACAAAGGACTGTTGCTACAACTCTCTGCTAATAGTACACAAGGGAGCCAGTAGCAGGGAAACAGTAAGGCAACAGCCACTGCTTGGTTTATCTTATTTTCTGCAAGTACAGGTTGGGAAATAAAAGGAAATAAAAGGAAAAAGAAAGAAAAAAATAACCTGAGAGAAAGGAGGGAGGGTTGTGTGCTTATAAAAGGCATTTAAGTCCTAAAGCACCCAGCACTTTGCTTCATGCTACAACTCATGTGAGGTTTAATTCTAAGAGAGTTGCTGGCAGCAGGACAGTTTTCACACTCTTATATTTAGAGACACTTGCCTGAAATCTGGCCAGAGCTGTTGCTCAGAAATCAGGTTGTTCTCACAGTGCCCAGAGCAAGTAGTAAAACCAAATGGGAGGGGAAATGAACTTACATGCTGTGAAGTAAGAAGATTTTATTTGGGGTTTTTAAGAGCTCACAATAATTATAACTATTTTTTTCCTCTGTTCTTTCATTTGTTTTTCAGCCAGCCCCTGCTGACAGGCCCTGGGCCCCCAGCCTCTGGTTCCTGTTCATTTGGCTCCAGCCATGTGGTTCCCATATTCTCAGCTGGGGTACACTGGCCAGCAGGACCCAACCCCTCCAAAGGCTGCTGTGGAGACAGGAGAAGATGTGACACTTGGTTCACTCTGGAGACACAGACTCCTTTCTGAGCAGGGTGTAGGCATACGTGCTCCTGCAGCACCTGGCCAGGCCACAGCACATCCAACTTGGTGGGCTGGGTCTTGCCTGCAGTAGGCTCTGGATGGAGATAATGTCATCACAGAATGATGGGGGTTGGTAGGGCCTCTGGAGAGCATCCAGTCCAACCCCCTGCCAGAGTAGGAGCACCTCAAGCAAACTGCACAAGACGGCATCCAGGATCATGGGATTTGAACGTCTCCAGAGATGGAGACTGCCCAACCTCTCTGGGCAGCCTGTCCCAATGCCCTGCCACCCTCACAGAGAAGAAGTTCCTCCTCATGGTTAGGTGGAGCTTCCTGTGGTCGTTCATGCCCATTGCCTCTTGTCCTGTCCCTGGGCACCACTGAAAAAACCCTGACCCCATCCTCTGAACCCCCACCCCTCAAGTATTTATAAGCCTTGATAAGATCCCACCTCAGCCTTCTCTAGGCTAAAAAGTCTCAAGTCCCTCAGCCTCTCTTCATGAGAGAGATATTGTAGTTCCCTCAGCACCTCTGCAGCCCTTTTTTGTACCAGCTCCAGTAGTTCCCTGTCCTTCCTGAACTGGGGAGCCCACCACTGCACACAATATTCCACTGACTTGGGATTCTTCAGTCAAACTGGAGCATCTATTTTCCCCACAAGCAAACAGAAGCATGGCCCTGGAAAGCAGTGATTTAAGTTGGGAAAGAGGAAGGGACATCAGCTGCTGATGTCTTCCTGTGTCCTGTGGATGACCAAATCCATCCCTCCAAGGAAGCTGACAAACACCAATCAGGCATATCTTTCCAATCTTAGCCCTCATTGCTGGGGGATCCTCAGGACAGGAATGTCCTGCCTCCAAGGCTCCCATTGAAAGGTTTTTCAACCTCTCAGCCTAAGCAAGACAAAGAAGAGAGTGCTACACTGCCAGAAGTCAACCTCAGACCTTACTAGTCCTATACAACTCAACAGGAATTTGCTCTTGTTTTCAACAGGATTTTAACTTGACCCTCAAGAAGCCAGATGGAAAAGCAACTGCAAAATGAACTGCTGGGAACTAAATAAAGCTGATGAAAGGAGAACAAGACTACCCTTTTTATCTGATTTTACTGTTTGAAATCCTCCAGGAGGATTCTGTCCTAAGGAAGCTGCTTTGACAGGGGGGTTGGACCTGATGATCTCTTGAGGTCCCTTCCAATCCCTACAGTTCCATGACCTCTGTGATGAACTGCTTCCAACCCATCTCCTCCCCATGTATGCCATGTGGGAAGCTGCATGAAAAAGATGGAAAAAAGATGACTGCAGCCTCTGAAAGGGAAGAGGAAGAGAGGGACAGGCAGAAAGGGGAACTTGGGAGGGAGAGAAACCCTGCCTGGCTCCTAGGGCCACAGTGAAAAGCCCATAGGAGAAAGAAATAGGTTGGTAAGTCCAAGGATGGGCTTGATCTGATGTCAGAGGGAGCTGACAGGTGCCTGTCCAGTTGCCTCCAAGGGGATTTGGATCCAATGGAAGTTGTACCATGGAGTAACCAATGATGTCTCAAGAGCATTTAGCCAAGTCCCTGCCCCAGGCCAGCAGGTACATAACCCCAAAGACTTCCAGAAGGTGCTGAGATGAGGAGGCAAGGTGTAAACTCATGTAGATCACCTCCCTTCTGCCACTTCCCCTCTCTCCAAAGAGTCTCCTGTGCTAGCACCACCATAACCCCCAGGAGCCAGGCTACTGGGACAAGCTTCCCCCCACCAACAGACCATGAACAGTGGAACAGGAGAAACAAAACCTAACATTTCCAAAGAAGCAGCAGCTTGCAGACACTACATCCTGACTTCCACAGGACCTGATTTACAGTCCACCCAGCACTCGATCAGGTTACATGGCTGAGGACAGGAACAGGGGGCAGAACACATGTGCAGCACAGCTGAAGGAACAATAACCACAGGGATGCTGCTGGCACTCTTGAGTTGGTCCAATTCATTTCTCCTTTGCAGGCACAACACTACAGCCTTTTTTGCTTCTAATTTGTCTTCTTATAAGGGAGAAGGGAATCACAGAATCGTAGGGGTTGGAAGGGACCTTGAGAGCTCATGGGGTCCAAACCCCCTGCCAGAGCAGCTCCCCAGCTCATATTGCACAGGGCGGCGTCCAGACGGGGCTGGAATCTCTCCAGAGAAGGAGACTCCACACCCCCTGGGCAGCCTGTCCCAGGGCTCCCTCACCCTCACTGGGGAAAAGTTCTTCCCCAGGTTGGTGTGGAACTTCCTGTGCTCCAAGTTGCAGCCATTGCCCCTTGTCCTGTCCCCACAGACACTGAAAAGGGGCTGGCCATTTCCCCCTGCATCCCATCCTTCAGATATTGATAAAC
The DNA here is from genome assembly GCA_013400835.1 of Zapornia atra. NCBI lineage: Eukaryota > Metazoa > Chordata > Aves > Gruiformes > Rallidae > Zapornia > Zapornia atra. The sequence goes on from VZTU01015288.1 coordinate 46,269, forward strand.
ATTAATCAGGTCCCCCCTGAGTCTTCTTCTCTCCAGGCTGAACAGCCCCAGCTCACTCAGCCTTTTCTCACAGGGGAGATGCTCCAGGCCCTTCATCATCCTTGTGTCCTCCTCTGGACTCTCTCCAGGAGATCCCTGTCTTTTGTATCCCAGGGAGCCCAGCACTGGACACAACACTCCAGGTGGGGCCTGACCAGGGCAGAGCAGAGGGGGAGTAGAGGGAACATGATAGGAAAAAGTACACCCCAGGATAGAGGTCTCCAGCATTACACCCAAGGCACTCCAGGGTGTATCTATGAACAGCAACTAAAATAGAAGGGATGTTTTCTCAGCTGCTGCGATCTGTGTAGCACTATTAATTCAACAGTCACTTAAACTGGGGGAACATCTGACCCCAGAGCAGGATGGGTGATGCCCTGGCAAGAGCAGAACGAGACACTGGTCCAGGCTGGTGTAAACAGGGATCTTTCACCCACCTCCCTTTGCCAGTGCTCAGCTCTGTGAGCAAAAGCTTGCCCCTTGATATGGGACAAGCTGAAATCCCTTGGATGAAAAGAAGCTCAAATGGTTCATTTCTTTCCAAACCCAGCCTTAAATGCCTTTCTTGCTGCTCTCCAGCCCTCACCCCCCACCCAGAGTGCCACATCTCTCCCCTGGCACACGCCTGGCCAGGAGTTGGACAGGAAGGGGACGAATTGTCCACCCTGCAGACACTGCCAAGCAGGGGGAACACCAAGCTGGGGGAGCAGCCAGAGCACAGATATTCAGGAGAAAGTGCTTGTTTATGTGAAAACACAAGGAGGCAAATAGTTGACATTAAGACTTCAGGGAGGCTGTGGGACTGGGCTATTTCTTTCAGCCCTCACACAAAGGGACCATTCTGTCTTGCTGCAGAACAGAAACGACATTGAAGGGTCTGTGGAATTTCTGGGCATTTTTTTCTCCCCAGTGATGCAATGGCCCACACTCCAAAGTGACAGATGAAGCCAAGGACAAGATGTCCATATGTAGCCCTGCATCTGCCTCCAGCCCCTCTGCTGCTGCCACTGGCACCCCTCCCCAGACCCTCTGCCCTCGTGCAGCTCCCACACCTGCTCTGCTGAGCATCTCTAGTCTGTCATCTTGCACCAGCCAATGCACCATGTTCACCATCCCATACAAGTCTCCAGCTTCAGCTATGGCCAGGGAGGGAATCGAGCCTGCACCAGTTCCCAGGCCAGTCCAGCTCCCCTTTCCCTAGTGAGGATGAGGATACACACACTGCTACTCCATCAGTGCTGTTTCCAACAGCGCTGAGGACACCTCTCTCTGCTTTCTGAGAGTTTTGCCCCAAAATGTTTCCTTCACCACTGCTCACAGGCCTTGGACCAGCCCAGAAACAACCAGCCAAACACAACCATGAACAGGGCACCTTTCCAACACAGCAGAACTCTTCATCAGGCTGGAGCACCTCTGCTACAAAGACAGACTGAGAGACTTGGGCTTGTTCAGCCTGGAGAAGAGAAGGCTCCAGGAACATCTCAGAGCACTTTCCAGTCCCTCAAGGGACCTACAGGAAAGCTGGGAAGGACTGTTTGCAAGAGCATGGAGTGATAGGATGTGGGGCAGTGGTTTTAAACTAGAGCAGGGCAGGTTTAGATGAGACCTTAGGAAGATAATCTTCACTCTGAGGGTGGCGAGACACTGGCACAGGTTGCCCAGAGAGGTGCAGGAAGCCCCATAGAATCACAGACTGGTCTGGGTTGGAAGGGACCCCAAGGATCATAGAGCTCCAACCCCCCTGCCACAGGCAGGGCCACCAACCTCAGGCCTGGAGCTACACAAGGTTGCCCAGGGCCCCATCCACCCTGGCCTTGAACCCCCCCAGGGACGGGGCATCCACTACTTCTCCGGGCAGCCTGTTCCAGCCCCTCACCACTCTCTCTGTAAAGAACTTCCCCCTAATATCTAATTTACCCCTTCCTTCCTTTAGTTTTAATCCACCCCCCTTGTCCTGCCATTATCTGCCCTTCTAAAAAGTTGAATCCCCTCCTGCTTATAAGCTCCCTTCAGGGACTGGCAGGCTGCATCCCCATCCCTGGAGACATTCAAGGTCACACTTAATGAAGCACTGAGCAACTGGATCTAGTTAGAGGTGTCCCTGTTTATTGGAGGGGTGGGACTAGATGACCTTTAGAGGTCCCTTCCCACACAATGCATCCTGTGATTCTTCTCCATCTTGTCTTGGCAGAAGCACAGAGATTTCTCCAGGTTCATACAGGCACAGGGTCATACTACTACTTGACCCCCTGTAAGCCCCTGCTACCCCAAAGACAGCAAGAGCTTGGCACAGACCCCACCACACTGCTCAGCTTGAAGCTCCTTACACACCAAAGGCACTGGAAGAGCTTATCCTCTGCGGGCAGCCAGGCTGCTGCTGGAGAGCAGTTGTGATAGAGAAGCAAAGCAACATCCATTAGTGGTGAGAAAGCAATGTAGAACTGCTGGTAAGACTGACCCTTCAGCAGCCAGCATTTACAGCATGGAAGTCCCAGGGCTCATCAGTGTCAGCAGGCACCTCCCCACCTCACCCACCGAGCAGCAAGGGGAAACAGAGACCTTCCGGTTTCATTTGGAGATGTGCCACATTTTCTCCTTCCTGACCACACACAGCACACAGCCAAGTCACTTCAGCACAGCCCTGGAACAAAGGGCTGAACACACAGAAGATAAACTGCTGTTCTCCTGTGGCAACGACCAAGCATGAGCCCCAGTGCCAGCAGAAGGCATGTCACCATGTCACCCCGGCAAGGGCGGCATACAGCACAAGGGCAGAGCCTCATGCTGCCAGCTGAGCTATCAGGCTCATCCACCAGCTGACACAAGAACCTCTGGTCAGGGTGAACACTGGAGCTGGCAGGGTAATAGTTTAGTTTGTCATTTAACTCAGAGGGAGGAAAGCAAAACATATAGAGAGAGCACCTGTAGACCGACAGAGGCATTGAGAGAACCAGTCCCAGCCACGCTGGAACCAAGCTCCCACCCCAGCACCACCCAGCCCTGCCCAGCTGCCTGCTCCCACCAGCCTGCTCCAGTTCCACATGATTTACTTCTTCCAGCTCACAGGCTTTGCCTTTTGCCAGGGATGCCCACTCACTTTGAACTCTCCATCACCTCTGACAAAGAAGCTGAGATGTAGAGCTAAACACTGTCTCCTCCAGGAATGAGGAGAGCCCTTTCTGGTCCCTACAATCTGGCCATAAGCCATCTCTCCAGCCTGGTTCACACCTCTGATCCCTTTGGGGTGCTGCACATCCTTAGGGAGGACTTAACCTCCTTGTCCACTCCAAACAAGCCCAGGATCAGGCAGTGGCTGCAGTCTGTGGGGGAGGAAGCGGTGCCAGGACAGACAATGGGCACTTTGTCAGCCTGGGCAAGGGAGCCAGGGTAGAGCTATAAGAGCAATACAAGCTACATGCTAAGCCAGGGGGACAGTTCAAACAGATCACCCTATTTGTCCTCCACTTCCTGGAGGCCCCTGCAAGAACTTTGGCACTGCCACTTCAAATTGGCACTTAGCTTGAAGAAAACTCACTTCAAGCCTCTGAGAAAGCCTCCCTACTGGTTGGAGCTCACAATTCCCAGTTTCAGTTTCCTAATAAATCCCAGATTGCTGAACTTGCACACACAGCACTATGAGCTCAGGCAGCAGTTAACCCTTTGCAGTCCCAGAGCAAATAACTGTGGGGCCTGGCAGAGAGCAACAGGCAATTTGATATGAATTTGAGGTGAAGCCATTTATTAGGTGCAATCACCCAGATTCTATACCTTTAGTACTGCAAACGTGGCAAGCTAAACAACTGCTCGTTGGTTACACACACTGTTCACACCACACTGGTTAGTAATGAGTTCTGATAAACCTATCTTATAGCTAAATATCCTTAGTTTACCTTTAATGCCTAAAAGCATCCACACACCTGCTGGTTTTGACCCTCTTGTTATGGTTGGTTCCTAACATGTTCCGTTACTCCCAAGTACCTTCCCATAACTGCTGCTTGGTTTAGGGCAGCCTGTACCCCTATCAACAAGGCCTCTGTGTTTTGAGAATGTGATTATTAGGATGCTCAAAGCATGAGTAACTTCTCCTTTCTCATGGGAACAGAAGAACATTGTCAGGGCCTAAATCTTGGGAGCAGAGAGCTAGGCCGCCGGCAGGCCTGCTGTCTTCACCGGCAGGCCTGCTGTCTTTCCTGACAAATAACCTCCCTCTCCTGTTTTATTTGCCTTTTCCAGGCTGAGCTGTGCACTAGGGAAGGAAGGCAGATACTCAAAGCCTCCAGGATCTGCCCCCATCCAAAAATCCCAATACCCCTGGCAATACAGCACACACTAATTACCTACTTGTGCAAACCATACAAAGCACAGGGCTGTGAGGAACTCAGTGTCATCTCTGGCATGCTGCAACACCAGGCTACCATGCAGTAGCCTCCCCAGCTCATTAGACCAGCATACAACTTAATTATTGCAATGCAAACGATTTGAGGAGCAAGTTGCAGAGTTTCACCTTTGGGAACGTTGCTGTTGTACACTGAACTTCAGAGAACAAACAGGAAAGCCAGGCAGGATTTGTCATCCCCCCCAAAAAACCCCTTTGCCAGAAATGGCCTTTCAGAACAACTGGCAATGTTCTCCACCCCTTGGGTACATCCATATAAATATTCATGAGCACATTTCCAAATAGGTCTGTCACACAAGGCCGTTTGTGCAATCACATCTGATTTTCCTTCCCCAAAAAATCCCATAAAATCTGTTTTCAAAGACACCAATGTGATATGGACTTCCCTCAGAGGCAGAACAGAGGACAGCAGTGTCCCCAGAGCCCAACACTATGTCACAGCTGTTTGCAGCAGGGAAGGGATGCAGCCAGCATCATGTTCCCACAGCTCTGACCTCCTGCTGCACCTTCCAGAGGAGTTGCCTGGAGCAGCTGTTTGCTCATGAAAGGTAAGGTGCAGGGAGATGCTGAAGCACAATCCAGGCCCTTATCTGGCCTCACTTAGGCCTGTCTGTAACAGAAAAATTGAACCACTGGTCCATGGGAAGGAAAAACGATGATTTTCTTCCTCCTCACAGCCTCTGAGGCTGGCTTACTATTTGGATGTCCTCAAACACCCCAGCAAATGCCTGAACAATACAAGTTACAGCAACACAGCAAGGAGACTTGGCCCAGATCCTCACTCCACATAAATCAGCGCTGCGTTAGCGGAGCCAGAGCTTTATGACAGCAGGGGGTCTGGCTCACACTCAGCCCACAAAATCAGCTGCCATCAGACTCATGCAACACAAACTAAGCATGAGGTTTTCCAATCAAGCCTCACATCAAAAGTAAAGCCATGTTGATTCCAGTTACAGGCACAGCTTCAAGCTAATATTTGTTTTACCTTAATTACTGTGCCTCTGCTGTAGCCCTGATAGGCAGCATCCCACTGGTAGCCAGAATTAACTGCTGAGGAGTCACTTCTAGGGATTCTCCCTCAGTTATCTAATGCCACAACCACAATTAGCTCTATGTGGCCAATTAAAGTCAGATACCTTTCCTGTGGAAAGACTCCTGGAAGGGATTGGGTGCATTTCACATGTGTGTGGCACCCCACAGGAGTACCCAGCAATACCAAGGTGACCACCCACCTTTTTGCCATGTGAAACAGCCATAAGGTCACCTTGAGCATCTGTTGCAACTGTTCCTGCACCCCACAGAAACAAGAAGGTGCTCTGGGCTCTCACTTTCCCCCTCCCTGCACCTTCCTCCCTGTTTTGCTTTCTGCAGTCCCAGAGTTTCACAGAGAAGCAGCAAATAACTTGAGGAACCTGCATGTTTCCCCTTTTCCAAGATAAACCATATGGAGTAAGACAGCAGCTGTGCAGCAATGTACAGACAAGCCCAGAAGGGATGGTACAAGACTCATAGGGTGGCTTAGACCTGAGCTCCACATTCAGCTCAATAACCCCAGCAGGGCTCCCTGCACAGGAGCACTCAGACAGTGCCCAAGGAGATAGTTTCCAGTAGCTCACACCAAATGGTTCAGCAGCAACTCAAATATTGCCCTGGCAAGTCCCCACTACCAGCAGAGCGGCTGCTGGAGGAACCCTCTCCAATATCCACTTTATCAGACAGCACCAGACTGCGAGTGGTTTCTCACTCAGGTGCTCAGCTGCTTTTGCCACACTGCCAGGACACAGCACACAAAATGCTCTGTGCTCCTACACCAACAGTCTGGCACCCAACAGCTGCTGATCCCAGCTGCAGCATGCAGAGCAACTCCAGCCAGCCTACCACAAGGCTTTGGGGGATAAATTTGTCTCAAAGAAGGAGGAATCTCCTGTAGCTGTGGAGTGTCCAGTGGGTGAGGACCAAGGGTTGGAGCTGCTCTTCCATGGATTGAACCTGCTTTGGCAGGGGGTTGGACTCTATCTCTTGAGGTCCCTTCCAACCCCTGCAATTCTGGGATTCTGTGATTTCCTGGAAGACCAAGACACCCATGAAAATCAGCTTCTCTGCATCTCTGTGGCTATAAGCAAGAGGGAAGGCTTTAGTTATCCCTCAGACCTGCTTACCCAGCCTGAAAGCTCTTTGGAGCAGCAACTGCATTTCCACAACCACAACCTCCACAACACATCCAACCTTTTTCCAGTCCACTTTTTCCAGATCATTTTGGATATACCAAGACAGAGCTGTGCTTGCAAGGCACTGTCTCCAGCAACAGCCAGAAGGAATTTCACTGAGCAAGAGGTCAAGCCTCTGTGGTTTCCAATACTTCCCTTTCCCTTGGCAGCCCCCAAGTCTTAAAGCACTGATGCTCAGGAACTGCTGAGGCTGGATGCACCTCTGGACATTTACTTAGTTCACCCTGCCCCTCCACAGCAATCAGGAGGTTGTGCAGGGTTATCTGCTCAGCTTTTTGGTAACTCTGAGGATGGAGATTCTTCTGCTTTGTGGATTTTTCTGCTTTAACTAACACCCCACTCTCTAATCATGGAAAAAAGATGTCTGTAGCAAAGTGCTCAGATCAGGCAGCTTCCAATCTCAACAATGATACTCAGCTGAGCTGGCTGAAAGTGAGTGGAGAAGAAAAAACTCCAGCTAGAAACTATTCAGCTGGAGTAAAGCTGCTTTTCAGAGTTGTTGGCTTTTTGGCAAGATGAAAAACTCCCAACTGGAAAACATCCACCATGCATCAAAAACCCAATGAGGCAAGAGAACAGAAAAGTCTGCCTTTCAGTTAAAACGACCTCTCAAAGCAGATGATTTGCACTGTTTGTTTTTATTTCATCATTAAATTCTCCTTAGCACAAGGAAACATTTCCAAGACAGCTCCACCACATCGTGCTGCTCCACCAGCCTGAGACACCACGCCTTGAGCACAGCATTCCCACCTCAGGGTGCTGCATGGGCCCATGCAAACCCAGAGGATGGGAGGATGTGCCTTTGGGGTTTCACATTGCCCCAAACTGTGTCCCACTGTGCAGCACCTTGCTCCAGCTGGGGACCCCCAGGACATGTCATTGCCCAAGTATCCCAGCCAGTATTGCTGTGCACACAGAAATCCTTGCTCCAGCAACGTCCAAGCCCTGTTTTTCATTCTGCCACACCCAGGGTAGCAAACCCCAGTCCTTCACAAGCAACCTGGCCCTTTGAAAGGGAGCAGGAGTGGATGGACACGCTCATCTCACCACCCAGCTACCATAAATGTGGATGTTCTGAGAGCCCAGCTCACGTCCACGATCCACCCCATGTTCCCAGGGGATGCCATTTGGGGAGGAGCAGGGTGTGTACACAGGCCTTTCTGTCCACGAGCTGTTATGGTTGTGGGATGCAACGTGAGCCAGGGGCTGAAACAGCATCTGTTTTTAGCAGGAAGATGCTGCAAGGCTGTGACACCCGCCTGCCACGCTAAAAACACCAGGCAGGAATGTTCAGCATCCAGCCAGATGAGCCCTGAGAACAGAAATACCAGCTTTATACGAGCAATCTTTCAGTGGAAGAGAACATCCCCTGGCCTGCCCTTAGGAAACCCAGGGACACCTGAGATGGAGCTCCCTGGGCCCCCCAACTCCTAAACACCAAAAAGAACAAAGGGCATAAAAGGAAACCCTGCACAGACCTGCTGCCAAATATAACTTGGAGAGGGGATGGTGCATATAAGCAGGGAGACCTCTTCCACATGGATTGCTTGGTTTATCCCCATGGATTGTCACATTTATTTACTCAAAATACTTGTTGAGGTGGTTTAGCTGCAGCAGGTTCTTGCTTCTGTTTTCTTTCCCCCCCCAAGACACCCCAGCACAGCTCCCTGCTGCAATGCTGCCATTGAAGCAGCAGACTGCACAGGAGGATAAATGTTTTACAAGTCCAGGAGAGAAAATCCCTCAAGTAGTTGTGGTTGCTGAGCTATGTATGGTGAGTTCTGTGTCTCTCTGGGAAACCTCCTGGAATGACCCAAGCAATTGAGGTCACTTGAAGCAGCCTCTTGATGACTTCAGTTTCCTACTTGTTAGCATGCCTCTGCCCTGAACAGAGCTGATGGGGAATTTATCTATCTTAAAAGGCAAAATACAGGCTCATATATCCACCAAGAAGGTCACAGGAGTACAGCAGAAGCAAGCTGGGTCTTGCCTGTGAGCAGTCCTTCTCTAACCAAACCTTCCCTCTGGGGCCCAGAGGTGGGGTGTCAGTTTTACCAGTGAAGCTGTGAGCAGCTTTGGCACCACAGAAAGAGACAGAGCACTCATGGCATCACTTGTGGGGCCCTTCCTGTGTCTGCCATCTGTGAGAACCTTCCCTCAACCAGCAGCTTCACTCAGGGCAGGAAAGTCTCCCACTTTTAGACCACACCTCAATGGTAAAGCAACCCTCACTGAGTCCTACAAACAACCATAAGAGACCCAACCAAATGCTTTCTCAGGACACAAGATCTGCTGGAGCTTCTTGCCTTCAGCTTGGTAGCCATGCCCACAGAGCCACGGAAATCCAATGATTTTTCACAAACACAGACCTTCTGTTACCAGCAGACCCCCAGCTCTCCTACAGAGGATGGTTCTGGCTTTGCCCAAGACTCTCCAGAAGCCCAGCTCTGAGGACCATCCCTCCAAGCTCCAATCCCCATGAACAAATTCAAAGTGCACTTGACCTTAATGTTCCTCAAAGGCAGTGAGTAAACTCCCAATCACTTGAGTGACATGAGGTCAAGCTTTCAGGCAGTTGCTGACTAACTCAGCACTGCTTTTAACCACAAGCTGGAGCTCAGGCAAAGGTTTCTCTCAGAAAAGCATGAAGAGTATCACTAATTCCAAAGCAACCTTCACAGGCTTCCATGAACCAGCACATCCTGAATCAGTTGGTGCACACCACCTCCAGTTTTGTAGGGGTAGAGCAACTGGTTTGTGCCCTTTAGATGGCAGCAACTTTCAGAAAGAGGTGAAAACACCTGGATAAGGGAAAAAAAAGATTTAATTCTGGAATTCATGAGATGGATCAAGTGAAGGAGGAGGGCAGGGATAGATCTAAGCATGTTCACACACCCCCAAGGTGTGCATGCTTGGAGGATGCACTACTAGAGCTGGCCAGTAGTGCTCAAGAAATAGAAGTAACACATCCAAAATGATCTGAAGATGTTTGTGGTGCTTTTACAGACACTGCAAAGGAAACTGTTAATCTTGTTCTGCAGATGAGTCAGTGCAGACAAGCTGCTCCCTCAGCAGGACTCAGCCCTGGACCCATCTGGTGTGACAAGGGCCACCAGGCAGCTCCTCAGCGAGGACAGAGGTCCCAGCAGGACACAGGTCCTCTGTCATTGAAACCTTTAAATCAGTCACCCACAATTCAGAAGCTGTGCTCTGCTTTTCTGCAAGTATCCCTGCATTCCTCACACATTCCCACAAGGAAGCTTCTACTACGCTTTCCAAGGGAAACCCAACATCAAACAACACCTGGACACAGTAATCCCAGTTTCTTCTGGAGTGATGAGCCCCAAATTAATCCCTTTCAGCATTCTTCTCCTAAACTGTGATCAAGAAAACACTGCTCTGAAATTTTGCATAGCTGTGGGTGCAGAGTGATGTGATGCTCTGCCTTACAACACACCCCACTGCATCTGCCCCTTATCTCTCCTTCACAGAAACAAGGTGAGGATCACAAGTCTTCCCAGAGGTGTGAAGTAAGAGGGGAAAACCTGAAACAAACAGCAGGGAGTTGCTCTAGCAAGTACCCCCCAACTTGCACTTCCCCTGAGCTGGTAGAGAAAGGGTGCATCAGGTAAACAGCTCAAAGCTGGTTGAAAGGAAGGCACAGATCATAGAATCATAGAATTGTAGGGGTTGGAAGGGACCTCAAGAGCTCATGGAGTCCAACCCCCCTGCCAAAGCAGGCTCCCTAGGACATATCACTCAGATAGTTGTCCAGAGAGTCTTGAATCTCTCCAGAGAAGGAGACTCCACACCCCCTGGGCAGCCTGGCCCAGGGCTCCCTCACCCTCACTGGGGAAAAGTTCTTCCCCAGGTTGGTGTGGAACTCCCTGTGCTCCAACTTGCAGCCATTGCCCCTTGTCCTGTCCCCACAGACACTGAAAAGGGGCTGGCCATTTCCCCCTGCATCCCCTGCAGACTAAAGTCTAATTATAGACTTTAATTAGGTCCCCCCTTAGTCTTCTCTTCTCAAGGCTGAAGAGTCCCAACTCACTCAGCCTATCCTCATAGGGGAGATGCTCCAGGCCCCTAATCATCTTCGTAGCCTCCTCTGGGCTCTCTCCAGGAGATCCCTGTCTTTTTTATCCCAGGGAGCCCAGCACTGGACACATCACTCCAGGTGGGGCCTGACCAGGGCAGAGTAGAGGGGGAGGATCCCCTCCTGTGACCTGCTGGCCACACTCCTCCTGATGCCCCCCAGGATCCCATTGTCTCTCTCAGCCCCCAGTGCACACTGCTGGCTCATAGCCACCCTGTCATATACCAGGACCCCCAGGTCCTTCTCCACAGAGCCCATCATTTCCAAGAGCATCCAGAGGTGTGTGTTACCAACCATGGCATCTCCTGAGCTGGAGTTTGCTTAGCAAAAGGTTAAGCCCCATTGAGATGCTGGGCTTCCAGAGTCAAGTCCCTCCCCAAATCACACACTGGACTTCAGATATTCCATATTCAGAGGGGCCAAATCAGGGCATTTGGATCCAATTAGTTTTCCTAATCTGTACCTGAAAGTCAGCCAGGGCTGAAGCTGTCCCAGCTGCACATACAGCTTCAAGCAGGAAAAGCACAAGGCCCTGAGGCATCTTGTATTTCACAATAGTGCTGTTCTTCCTTCCAAAAGGAGGAAAAAAAAAGAAAAAAGAAAAAAAATCACTTGGGTAAGCACTCTGAAGCTTTCCTTCTAAGCAAAACTGATCACTCCTCCCTTGGAGCAACTATGCCTTCTCCCCTCTCCAATCATGCATTAGCAACCCCCATTGTAAATGTAGTAGAAATCAGAGCTTCCCATGACACAATAAATTTAATTTTATTTTTTTTTTAAGGTGCAAAGAAACTTGAGGCTGCAGAGAAGCAGTGGGCTCACACAGCCACCCCCCTACCCCACTGCAAACACTTCCCTTGCCACAGCCAGGAGCTGAGTGGGGAGGAATGTCACACCCTGCCGCAGCGGACACAGGCAGCAGCGTTGGAGCCAGCTCCCAGGCTCTGGCTGTCCCACTCCAGCACCAGCCCAGCTGGGCTGTAAACACACCCAAGGTCCCAGCACACTTGGAAATCCCTCAATCTGATGTTTTGGGGAGGGAAAGGTTTCTTTTTCCCAGTTTTACCAGCTCCTCCTCCTGTTAGGTTCACACCCTGAGGTCAGAGCCTACGGGCAAGGCAGAATAAGATTATTTCCATAGCTATTTTGCATCCCAGATGCAGAAGCCCAACACTCCCATTTCAGCACAGCCAGGACAAGCTCTCCTGGGCTGCTGAGGGCAGCAGCAGCCACAGGCAGGCCTCACACCACACACAGCCATGAAGCACTGCCAGCACACCCAAGTGATGTGGCAGCCCAGACTGCTGCTTCCCCCGGAGAGAGTTTGATTAGGAGCCTCTGTCATACCACTCTTCCCATTCAGTTATCACCATCTAGTGAGCAAAGGTCAGAGGACACAGCAGCAGGCAATAGAAAGGAAAGAAGCCATGTATCTCCTGCTCTTTCATTACTGGAAGTGAAGGGAGTTTGTGGAGCCCAGCCAAGGATTTCACCCATCTGGGTCTTGCTTTGGATCTGAAGGTTTGAGTCAAACCCTCTCAGCCTTTGGGCAGAGGGAAGACCAGAGCCTGGCTCCTAAGCCCAGATACCCAGTATTAGCCCCAAGTGTTATCTAAGGAGTGAGGGCTGGAGGGGCAGGACAGGCTAACAGAAGAGCCCCAGCTGCCTCCAGCTGGCCCACGGTCACCCCAGAATAATTTAGAGCAAACCCCAGGCCACCTTCAGAATGAGGAAAATAAGTCAGAGCATCTCTATGTCCTGATCATGCTTCAATTCCTTTTTAACATTACTTTTGGATCTGTTTTTCTGCTACATAAACTTTGAAATGAACAGAGCCTTCTCTTCCAGCCAGGGCTGTGCTGAACTCACCCCAGACTTTACTTACTCCAGTTCTATCCCAGACAGACCCCAGAGGCACCCAAGGAAGTGAGGGCCTGTAGCTTATCCAGCATGTCACTAATCAAACATCTGCTTTCCATGTTCCCCTGGGCAGGGCTCCAAGTGCATAACATATACATCTGTCCATCTGTCTCCATACAGCACATTCCATTGGTCTCCTCCAAGGCTGCTCACCACTGACTCCAGCAACACTTGGTGGGGTCGAGTAAAAACCAGCTCTCCAAGAAACACAGCCCATCCCCTGGGACAAAGGAAGCCTACAAAACAAAAGCTACAAGTGGAGCATCTCCACCCTTCAAGCAGGGCTGCAGAGCAGCTCAACCTCACCAGTCAAAATTAGCAGAGCCATAATGAGCAGCCTCTCCACACAGCAGCATCCCTGCCATCTCACTGGAGCAGGCAGCCCTGATACAGCCCTTCCACCTGGGAGGGACCAGAACTGTCTGCAGGCTGATGCACAGGCAGGGCTGGGGACCCAGGGGAAGCGAGCACTCAGCCTGCAGCCAGCCCCCCCTCGAGATGCCTGGAGCCCGACTGCATCTCAGCAAGTCCTTTGGCTTTGGGGCAGCCTAAACTCCCTGTGATCCCCAGTGTGGGGGAGCCCATGGGGTTATTCAAGCCCCACACTTCTAGTGATGAAGAATGATTGAGTCCCAGCAAGCTGGCAAGTTTCTCACAGCCCAGAGCAGCAAGGTAGGGACACCCAAACCACAGGCAGGGATCCCACACCCAGCCAGTCACAGGGGCTTCGACTTGGTAGCAGCCACACCGGGGGCTCTGTGACCCTTGGGGTCCCTTCCAACCCAGACCAGTCCATGATTCTATGATCACCGTTATTCCTGTT
>VZTU01015288.1:75670-86458 GCA_013400835.1 Zapornia atra
GTCCCCCAGCCTGCATCCTTGTTGCCCTCCTGCCCCAGTTACAGGCCAGAGCCCACCTGCACTGATCCAGCCTCCAGACTGGGGATGGAGCAGGATCCAAGCAGAGTCCCCAGCCCCGTCTCTCTCCAAGCCAGATCCTAATCAAACCAACCTCTCAGGCATGACCCTGCACCCTAAAAACCAGGAGAAACCAAAGGCTCACATACCAAAGAGCTGTGCAAGAGGACAGCTGCCCAGGGGGGTGTGGAGTCTCCTTCTCTGGAGGTATTCATAGACCCATCTGGACACCAACCTGTGTGACCTGTCCTAGGGAGCTGCTCTGGCAGGGGGGTTGGACCCCATGAGCTCTGGAGGCCCCTTCCAGCCCCTGTGATTCTGTGACCCCAGCCTGATGGCTTTCCTCAGCTGGCACCCATGGGACCATGGTGTGTGGCCACAGTGCAGCCCTAAGGGATGAATCAGTGTTGGTTGGCACTGCTGTGCTGCCTCCCAGCCCCAACCACAGCCTCAGGCAACAGGCATGGGCACCCCATTCTGTGACATTCAGTTTTTTCCCTCATCCAAAGTGATTTTTCAGGTGAGGTTTTGGGGTGGGACCTCTGACCACAGGTGGGTGTGGGCACCTCCAGCCCCATGGGCTCTCAGATGCTGGGAAACCCCTAAGACCAGAAACAGTTGTGATGGGCAGTTCAAATTCCTTCTGAAACAGGGTTCAGAGGGGAGGGAGGGCTCCAACAAAAGCAAAATATAATCCAGCTGCTACTTAAATGCCACTTTACTGGAGCTTTAAACCATGTGGCAAGGGAACAGATGACAAGCAGGGAAGGTCCCACAGGGTAGAGGATCTAATGGGGGGAAAAGTCACACAAAGTGTCAAAAAAAGGGCTGGACTCAACATCAGGACACTCAGGAGGAAACCATGAGTAATGGTCTCAGCAACCAAACCCTCATTTAATCTGTAAACATAATAGTAGGGATGAGCAAGTATGTCCTGTGGCAGGAGAGCTCCATGACTCATGGACTCCAGTGGTCACCATGGAGTTGTTTACACACTGCCTGGGATTGACAAAAAGGGAGGAAAAGAAATAAAAATCTAAAGAACCTGCCCAAAATGAACCAAATCAAAGGAAGTTTGCACAAGCTGGAAGCACAGAGAACACCTCAGCAGAATCACAGACTCACAGGGGTTGGAAGGGGCCTCCAGAGCTCATGGGGTCCAACCCCCCTGCCAGAGCAGCTCCCCAGCTCATATTGCACAGGGCGGCGTCCAGACGGGGCTGGAATCTCTCCAGAGAAGGAGACTCCACACCCCCTGGGCAGCCTGTCCCAGGGCTCCCTCACCCTCACTGGGGAAAAGTTCTTCCCCAGGTTGCTGTGGAACTTCATGTGCTCCAACTTGCAGCCATTGCCCCTTGTCCTGTCCCCACAGACACTGAAAAGGGGCTGGCCATTTCCCCCTGCATCCCATCCTTCAGATATTGATAAACATTGATCAGATCCCCTCTCAGTCTTCTTTTCTCCAGGCTGAACAGCCCCAGCTCACCCAGCCTTTCCTCACAGGGGAGATGCTCCAGGCCCTTCATCATCCTTGTAGCCTCCTCTGGACTCTCTCCAGGAGATCCCTGTCTTTTGTATCCCAGGGAGCCCAGCACTGGACACAACACTCCAGGTGGGGCCTGACCAGGGCAGAGCAGAGGGGGAGGATCCCCTCCTGTGACCTGCTGGCCAGAGAGTGGTGAGGGGCTGGAACAGGCTGCCCAGAGAGGGGGTGGGTGCCCCGTCCCTGGGGGTGTTCAAGGCCAGGTTGGATGGGGCCCTGGGCAACCTTGTGTAGCTCCAGGCCTGGAGGTTGGTGGCCCTGCCTGTGGCAGGGGGGTTGGAGCTCTGTGATCCTTGGGGTCCTTTCCAACCCAGACCAGTCTGTGATTCTATGATTCTAAAGACCAGGATCACAGAGATAAGTAGCTGAAGAGCATCAGTGTGGCCTTTACTGAGGCAAGTCCCACCTGGCAAATGCTGAAGCTCTTTGAAATGTGTAGCAAGCAGCTGAGGTATGAGATATCTGGCATTAACAGCCATTAATCAGAGCATTTATAAATTAATACTTTGTGAAATAATCCAAACCAAAGGAGGTGTTAATCAGTGGAGCACTCTGCAGCAGGCCACTGTGGATACTGAACATCTGCATGGTCTCAGAAAGGAACCAGCCCAATTAACAGCAGCAAAATCCTCCAGGTACCATAGAGAGAGCCCCAAAGCTGCAGAGGAACAAAGGTGTTCCTGGAGCATGGCCACGGGGCAGGGATTTCCATGTACCCTTTGCTAGGGGAATTAGACAAACCCTGGGTTGGATGGGCTCAGTCTGACCCAGGGAGCTGTTCTCACAGCTTGGAGACCCAGCCAGGAGCACCTGGACCTGCTGAAGGAAGGGGCTGCCCAAAGGCACCCAGGGGTGATGCCTGCCCCTGAGGAACAAGAGCTGAAACTCAAGCAGCTGAGCCCTGCAGCCTGAGGCTGAGCAGTGGAAACCAGAGCAGCGCTTCCCCAGCATCAGCTGCCCCAAGCCACACTGGGAGGACAGGAAGGAACTGGAACTGCACTTGGGCTGATAATGCTGGGCCCATGTGTCCTCAGTGGTATAAAACCCCTGCTATCAGTCCAACAGAAATAGCATTTCCTTCCCTCTGCCCTTCTCCTCTCTTATCAGGGCAGGGGGGGTGCTCCTGGGCTGCTGGGTGGGAAGGGATGCCCACTCCCCCCCTGGGGCTGTGTGCAGGGCAAGGCAGGAGGGAAGCACGAAGCTCCTTCCTGCCAGGAGCCCTGGAGGCAGCAGTCAGGTCCTGGCTGGCATCCAGCTTCCTTGCCTGCATCCCCACTCCCCCTGGCCCTCCCAAAGGTCACTCTCCATTAGTCACTGCAGCTTTTTGTTTAGGAAATGCCAGCTGGGATGTCCTGCCTCTGCCAAGCAGCTCCAACAGACCTTTCCCTGCAGCACCCTGGGCCCAGCAAGTCCCCAAGGAAACTCTGGAGGAAAAGACAAGAGGCTCCAAGTGCTTGGGTCACCCACGGGCACCCAGCACCCCTCCTCTGCCCCACAGTTCTCCAGCCAGGGAAGGGGAGATACACCTGACAGGGAAACACCCACCTGTAAAGCTATTGTGGTTTGAGACTGTTCAGAGGGATGGCAGCTCTGTGGTAAGGCATGGGGCCTCAAAAATCATTGGTCCTGCACCTGAATTCAGCATCCTCCCAGGGACACCAGCACCCAGGTCAGTGTGCCCTCACAAGGCTCCTCAAGAAAAGCACATCCAGAGTGAGAGTGGTGTGCACCCTGCATGCTCCCCATCACCAGACCACAGCCAGTCAGGCCAAGCCAGGAACCACCACACACATCTTCCCTGAGGGTGCCCTGTGAAACCCAGCACAGACAGCTGCTCTCTCACTTTCACACAGGCACCTGGGGGGTTCTGATGGACAACAAACTTCACATGAGGCAGCAGTGGCTCTGGCAGCTCAGAAAGTCAATGGGATCCTGGGCTCCATCAGCAGAGGGGTGGCAGCAGGGACAGGGAGGGGATTGTCCCTCTCTGCTCTGCCCTGGGAGGCCCCAGCTGGAGTCCTGTGTCCAGAGCTGGGGCCCCAATACAAGAGAGATGTGGGGCTGTTGGAGAGGGGTCAGAGGAGCCACGAGGATGCTCAGAGGGCTGGAGCAGCTGCCCTACAAAGAGAGGCTGAGGGAGCTGGGCTGGGTCAGCCTGGAGAAGAGAAGGCTGTGGGGGGACCTCACTGCAGCCTGCCAGTCCCTGAAGGGAGCAGAGACACAGGAGGGGAATCAGCTTGTTAAAAGGGCAGAGACTGGCAGAACAAGGGGGATGGAGTGAAGCTCCCTGCCATGGGCTTTTTGGGGAAAGACCTCCATATTTCCATGATGAGGAAGGTTGTTGTGGGCTTGTTCTGTTGGGCCAGTCCTGAGAAGGGTAGACAAGGGCAGGACAAGGGGGAATTGATTGAAACTAAAGGAGGGAAGAGTTAAATTGGATATTGTGGGGAAGTTCTTTACAGAAAGAGTGGTGAGGGGCTGGAACAGGCTGCCCAGAGAGGGGGTGGATGCCCCATCCCTGGGGGTGTTCAAGGCCAGGCTGGATGGGGCCCTGGGCAACCTTGTGTAGCTCCAGGCCTGGAGGTTGGTGGCCCTGCCTGTGGCAGGGGGGTTGGAGCTCTGTGACCCTTGGGGTCCCTTCCAACCCAGACCAGTCTGTGACTCTGCAGAGTGAACACTCTCAGTGTGCTTTCACAAGGCTCCTCAAGAAAAGCACATCCAGAGGATTTCCCCATTCTGTGGCAGCTCCCAGTGCCTTCTGCACAAGAAACCACAGCAGACACTGGGAAAGCATCAAGAGAGACTCACACCCAAGTGGAGCAGCAATCAGGCATTTGGTTCTGATCCATGACATGGAGAAACACAACAAAACACCAGCTTCTCCAAAGCTGAAAGACTGAACCTTTGCCAAGAGGCTAAAAATAAGCTAGAGTGCACTATATTTAAAGCCACATACCTATAAATACCCCTGTTCTTGGGTAAATAAACAGCAGCTTCTAGAAAAGCACTCTCTGCTTTCCAGCAGCTTGAGGGGAGCTTTGGCAGCAGGAGAGTAATTAAGTCCAAATCTTTCAACACATTAAGCCAACCACATCATGGCTGGGGTGGTGCTGGAGTCAGTGCCACCCCTCCAGCAGCAGCAGCAAACCAGGGGCTTGCTGGAGCAGAAAGGATTTCCCTTCCATCAAGCTGTACAGGCCAGATGCTGCACTTGCCCATCACCATGTGATACAGAAGCACTCTGAGCTCAGTGACTGACTGAGTTGTGCCTGTTTCCCTTCATTCCTTTGAAAGAAACCACCCATCCCATGTACATGGGGACCAGATGTTCCCACTACACAGTGGCAGGAGCACTGATGGCAATATGCTGCTTTCCAGGAGCAAGCCAGGGACCTGGGGAGAGCTCAGGAGTCTCTCATGCACCCCAGACAGCCTTAGGGAGTGACAGTTACTCCAGCTCTGCACAGCAACAACTCCAGGGTGCTTACAGAGAAAGTGTTTGCACAGGCAAGACTACTGGAGACCCCTGGGGGAAAGGAAGGGTGCCAGAGCTCATTCAGCAGCAGCATCTCACTTGCCACATGATTCTAACAGGGCTTGTCAGGGACACAGGATGTAAACAGAGCTCAGCTGTGGATCACAGAGGGATGGCTGCTCTAGTCAAACAAAGCTTTACTTTAATTTCAACTGTATAAATAGGTTTGTACAAGAGGAAGGTACCAATCCAAACAGTGAAACAAGGCTACAGCTCCCAGGTGTTGCTGGAGCTACAGCCCAGGTACAGGGAGAGAATCCTCCTACCAAATCCCACAATTTACAAGGTTCAAAAAGAAACCACATCCTTCATTTACACCACCTCAGCCCAAGGGTAGGGCCACTCCACGAGCACAACCTGCCTTGCCCAGAAGCACGTGCTGAGGAGGCACCGCTCCCTGCCACAGCTCTGGCCAGCCAGGGCTCTGCCAGCCTACCAAAGGCTTTCTCCAGCCCTGAGTGGGGAGCAGGGCTCAAGGACAGTGTCCAGCGTGGATCTGGGAAGCCTCAAACCCTGCAGTGATGTTCCTCCTGCCCCTGTGCCAAGGGGCTGGTGCCTGCAGATCCCAGCACCCTGCCCCTCCTGCCCAGGGAAAGGCCCCCACGTGCCAGCGCTCACCCTGCCTCTGCCCCTGGCACCCTGCCTGCAGGCAGCCTTCCTCAGAGCCTGGCTGTTCCCCTGCACCCAGGCCTACAGGGAAAGGGGGACCCTGCCATTCATCCAGGGGCTGAGGTGTCAGATCAGGGAGAGCAGCTGCTCAGGAGTCGCCTCCTGCAGCCCCCAGGACAATCTGCCCTGTGAGCCAAGAGCAGGGACTGCTTCAGGAGTCCTTCCCTGCAGCACCTCAGCACCAGCCAGCTCACAGCATGAGAGAGATTTGCATCCCAGGCAGCACCATCTACACTCCACAGCCACTTCTGTTACACTTCCAAGGGAAAAACAGCCACAGCAAAGTCCAAGAGTGAAATCAGCTGAGTCACCAACTGCTGGGGGGAGTCAGGGGCTCCTGGATAACAAGGCTCCAGTTGTGCAGGGTTTTTCTGAAGGACAGCCAGCCAGTGTCATGCATCCAGTAGTTCTAAGCCTGTAGGAGAGTCACCTGGGATACCTGTTTCATTAAAGTTTAGGCAAATTCATTCTGATCAACCAAACCAAGGAAAGGACTGACACACAACCTGCCAGTGGGAAATGGAATCCAGGTTGCTCAGAGCAGCAGCCTGCACTCTTGCACAGTTTATTGACTTCTTTTCATTCACACCTCACGTGTGCAGCTCCCCAAACTCAGGGTCAGAGCAACATCTCTGCTGCCCAGCATGAGGGATCCAGTCTGGCTTGAGGCTTCTGCCACACTCAGGATGCTGCCTGGTTCTCTTCAGCCACAGTCTGCAGAAGGCAAAGGGAGAAAGGTTGTACAGGAGAACTGCCATCGTGTGGGGAAGGGCAGCACTTTGACAGGGACTGAGCCTGGGCCAGGCCTCTCCTGAACAGCCACAGTGGTAAAAGCTCCCAGAAGCAAAGCCAGCTGCAGAGGAGCACAGTGCTGGCACAGGCTGCCAGCAAAGGCTGAGCAATCCCACTAACAGAGCAACTGCAGCAACGAGCTGTGACCCTGTGGCAGCCAGACCACCCATCCCCAGAGCCCCCTCCTAGTGCAGGACACTCAGGAACTTCAGGGACAGCAGAGGTTGAAGGGCAGCCCAGAAGGGGAACAGGGCAGGGCTGTGCTCACTGCTGCAGGAGGGAGGAAAACCCAGTGCTGGGCTGGGGAAGGGGCTCTGGCAGAGGGTTGGGTGGGAGAGAGCAGCCCCTTTGCCAAGAGGCTGCAGCCTGAAGCACAACAGGGCAACAGCCCTCCAGGCACGTGGCTTTGTGGCCAGCACAAGCCAAAGAGGCAGCACTGATCCTCATGGGTCCCTTCCAACTCCTGTACTCCATGGTTAATTTAACAGGGCATTACCCAGGAGCAGCAGTTCAGGAAAGACTCATCACTGTCACCACATCCACCATGCTCCTTCTGTCCAAAACACCAGCTGCACCCAGCAGCTCCCATGGCACCAGCAAAGGACACAAGCTCATGACACAAAGGCTGCAAACCAGCTGGGTGCCAATTAATGACCAAACTCCTCTGTGGCTTTGCTACAGGGGAGCCAGGTCACAGGGCAGCCAGAGGTGACAGGTCCCTCTGCACAACTCCCAGCAACAGCTTTTTCAGTCATTTTTTGCTCAGTGAGGAGGCTGATGGACAGAAACAAACATCACTGGTGGATTCCCAGCCCCCTGGAAGCCTTACCTGCCTCAGGAACTGCTTCCCAAGGTAGCTGGTTGCCATGCTTGTCAAGTTCTTTCTGCTGCCAACTTTACACCTGATGTAGCCATACAGGTTGGCTCCCTGGAGCACCACACCCATCACAACCACTGCCTGTGGCACAGGAAAGCACAGTGGGTACTTTAGGCCACTGTGCCTGTAGCACAGCAGATCTGGTGCTGCCCCCAGGAGCCACTCACCAGCCACTTCACTTTGAAAGAGAAGAGAGCACTGAAAGCAAATACCACCCAGATCATGGGGCAGGTGATGAGACCCAGCCAGAAGATTCGGGACTCTGCCTCTGAGGAGGTTCTGCTCCCTGGTGCTGACACCTAGACACAGAAAGGACACAGAGGTTAACAGCCTGCTCCATGGTACAGATCACACTGCCACCAACAACACTCCAGAATCTACAAGCCTCCAGGTTCTTGCATCCTCACAGCAGTACCAGGTGCTTTTCAGATCATGTTCTGCATCACAAAGGTCTTCCTGCAACAGATGACCTTCCTGTTTCAGGCACCCTTTTGCCAGTGTTCTCCTGGAAGCAGTGAAGGCAGCAGCACCAAATCCTGCCAGAATGCTTGGGGCTAAAACCCCAGGAACCTTGGGAAACACTAGTTACTGCACAGTGCAGGTACAAGGGCACAAACAGCCAAGCAGCTCATGTCTTCTGCCTCCAAGTCACTGCACTGCTGACCAGAACACCCCTGATCCCAGCTCTGGACAAGCTAAACACTGACACTGGCATCAGAGTAATTTTTTGCTTGCACACACAGAGGTCTGATTCACACCACACCCCTGATCTGTAGTCCTTCCAGAGCAGATGATCTCAAGTGAGCACTCACTTCTTCCTCTGCCCATTAAAAAGTCTGGACTGGGTTAATGACTTAGGGGTAAATTTACAGCATCACCAGCAGGTCGTTTACTTTCCCCCCTCCTCCACCAATGTGTTCTAGCTTTTCCAAACTAGCATGGTTCTGAGAGAGAAAGGGCCTGTAGTGAGGGTGCAAACTCAGCTGGAGAAAGGTTTGGGGTCAAGGCCCAACGCTGCTGCAGGCTTCCCAGTGACCACAGGGAATTATCCTCTCCTCACTCCAGATCTGCATACTGTGAGCTCCACACAGAGATAAGAGATGGGACCAAAAGATACATCTGTGAGCAGGGATACTACAAACTTTGCAGTAGCCTAATGAACACAAAGGCACAGTCACAGCTGTGAGGAACACCAGGTAGGTTTCCTTCTACTTCCAATCATTTTGTACAGGAGATAAAAGCAACCAAATTCACACCAGCAAACTTGTAGAGGCTGCTGGCATGAAACAAGAACCTTTACTGCATTTTGTGTAGAACTTTGACACTGCTGGCACCAAGCCAGATCAATACATCCTGGGAATTTGTAAATAACTCAGCAAAGAGCTCCTTCAGTGCCTGTATGAAACCAGCACAGACACAGGTCTGTGCCTGGATGCAATGTCAACGCTGCACAATGTACCCTCACAAGCAGAGGCACTAATTCACAGGAAATTATATCCTGCTTCATAAAACACAGTTAAAAAATGGGGGGAAAAAAAAAAGGTAACAAAGGGAATTTACCTTCCTGGCTTCAAACACCCAGTGGCTTCTCCCATCATCATCCACCTGGTTCCACCAGCGAAGGCCAACCATCAGCCGTCCTGTCACATTCTGAAACAGACGAACAGCAACAAGCTTCACATCTTCTGCTCCAAGAAACCACAGCCCAAAGCTCAGCTGCTTGGGGTGCTGCTGTCACTGCTGCTCAATTTGCCTCACAGCTGGGAAAACAAGATTATAGAGCTCTTGGATCTGCAACAGTCTTATTTCCTGCTAGGTCCAGCACAATACCAGGTCACTGAGAGGCATATTGCTGGTGATTTGAAAGGGAGCTGATAACAAAGCTTGTGCTACTTTAAAAGGGAAACCCAATACATCATCTCCTTTTGATTTTCAAAAGGATATCAGCTTTAGTATGTTGTACCATGTTGCAACACATCAGAGGACTTGAGAATATTTTGGGTGTAAGTCAGTGGGGAGGCACAAAGTTACTGCTTGTGTGACATGAACACTGCCCCCTTCAATTGTTCTTACCCAGGGAGATGGAGACCACAAACAGCTGAAGAGGAACTCACCTTTACAGCCCAGAAGTCGCACGACAAGAGGAGGATAATGGTCACCATGCAGGCAATGAAGCTGCTAGTTAGGAGCTCGCAGAGCAGGTAGACAGCTATGGCACTGACTCGGAAGAATAAGTGGAAAAACGATGCCACTGGGTGCCTGGAATGAAGCACAGGACAGTCACAGCTCTTTCACACCAGACTCAAGCAGGGAAATGACATGGCAAAGGTGATCTCCCACCAACTCACAGGATCAGCAATGGGAACATGAGCCCAGGGTGCAGCAACTGCTGGAAACACAGGGAGTAAACTCATCAGAAGGCAGAGGCGTTCTGTGTGCAGCCACATACCACATGCAAACAGCATTGGGGGTGGAGGGAGACAGGGACTTTGACCTGGGGGTCCATGCAATCAGTTTTTATGGGGTGAATTTAAAGGGTTTGACAGAGGAAAGATCCTGGGGTGGAAAAACAATAGTTACATTTCTCTACTTGTCCTTCTTTCCACAGTCTCCAGGTCTGACACGGGCAGCACAGAGCCAGGTGCACTGCAGCACCAGATGTGGGCTCTGGTTGGGGCAGGAGGTTGGGCAGAGCAAAGAGGGAGACAGCCAGAGGTGGCAGACAGCTGGGCAGCACCAAATGTGCTCATGAACGAGGACAGGGCAGAGAGAACAGAGCAGCCCAGAGCCAGCACCAGGCACGCTGAGAACCTCACGGTCCAGGAGCCACCGGCTCCCTGACAGCAGGGGACAAGCACACCCAGAAGCCAACACAGAGCTCTCCCAGTTCCAGCTGAGGTTCTGGAATGGCCCGTGACCCTCTGCTCCCTCCAGGCAGAGAGGCACTGACAGGCAATGCTGTGATGGCGCCTGACTGCTCCTCCTCCCTCCCGCTCCACCCGGGACTCACCTGCACACTCCCCACAGCCACTCACCTTATCTTCGACTGCTTCGATCTCCGGGACAGATCATCATCTGCATCGAAGAGAGACACATCCTCAATGTCCTCGCTGCTGCCCTGAGGGGAACAGGTGCCGAGTGACACGGGAGAGGCCAGTCTGCTCCGGCGGCCCCGGGCGCTGCGGCGGCGCCTCAGGCCGGAGCGAACTGGGGAGGGGCTGAGGGGCACCCGCACCCCGCAGGGACGCTGCGGGCAGCAGAGCCCGCTGCAGCTGCTCGGCACGCTGGGGCTCCCGGGGGCGCCCCGGGCTCCTC
>VZTU01015292.1:0-12523 GCA_013400835.1 Zapornia atra
AACTAATAGAAAGTTTGTTAAAGTGGCAGATACAGAGTTTGAGATTGCTTTGATAAATGCACCCTCTGACATAGCTCTAATACATGAGTCTGATTATTATTAAAATGCTAGCAAAATACTATACTGGGTATTCTCACCAAAGAAGTGGAATTACAATTGCTTACCGAGAAAGTGTCTCTGTAGAGAAGGCACATAGACTGCCCACTGACTCTTCAGGGTCTTGTATTTCTTCTCTCATTGCTAGGGTTACATTCCTCATTATCTTTTATACCCAACCTTATCTGTTCCCTCACAGGGGTGATGTTTAACATGATTTGGGTGGAGAGTTGAGTACTATAGTCATATACATTTAGCATATAAGCATGTACTACTTTTTGCTTATTAGCATATTTAGGGCTGTCAGCTTTAATATTAATTTTGCATGAATGAAGCAAAAGTCTCACTCTGGGCACCATGGCCTTCAAAATTCTGTGTAGAAACCATCTATCTATTTATTCCACAGTGTCTGGCCAAAATTCCGTCCTGTAAGATTCCCTCCTTCAGCTGCTTCTCACACTAACGTTGCAGATCTCCATCCAGAATGTTTGAGAGATAAGCAGGCACCATATTTTTAACCCCTTAAGTGTAATTTCCACAAAGGGAAGAGCTTAACTGGGACTCCTGGGCCCATGGGAAAGGATGATGGTCCCAAGTGAAGCTGATCAGAGCCTTGATATTTATTCTGTCTCAGGTTACTGAAAGATACTTGGATTTTGTGTACATATGTTACGTCGTTTTTTGAACGGTGATAGCTGCAGTACTGTGCAGACCCTGCAGGTTGTTCCACTCAGTATCTGGTTTATGAAACCTAGAAGTAAGCAGTCATGCTCTCTTAACCTTTACTACATCATTCATTTTTTAATCTCTGAACTGATAGGTCAGAAATACCTTCATGTGAAGTTCCATAGGATCATAGCTACCATTTGTAACCAGGTGACCTCTACCTTCAAAATACCTTATAAAGCACCATGAAGGAGTGTTCACACCACTAGATTAAGTCATTTGGTTTAGTTTAAAGCATTTAACTTGGACTTTAAACTGTCCTTTGAAAAAGAACTATTTAAAAGAAATTTAAAAGTTTATGCAACTGTCTAGTTTGCTTCTTCATTGCATGGCACAATCTTATAGAAATGTATATATAGATGCTGTGTAGTGTTTTGGTCAATTAGAATGTTATTACACTATGGTAAATTTCTAGTTATTAAAGCATCTTCTAAATTGGATGCAAGTGGTACTGAGTGCACGCAAAACTCATTTTATTGATATTGATAGTGACTTTCATTTTCTTTTTAAAAATATAATTGTACCACTTTGTCATCTGCTGAAATGAAATTAAGTCTATTATATTTGAAATATTTAAAAGGGTCATTAAATTACCATTACATTGTCATTTTCCAAAGATGTGTAAAACACATTTCCTGCTCCCGAAATGTTTGCAAGTTTAATGTGCTACAGACCATGCACAAAACAAAGGACTAAGAGAGTATATTTCTAATTCAAGTTTATAAACCCAGATTAAATGCCTAAATTACATTGCCACTACAGAACACCTTCTTGAATGTTCATTCCTCTTGGAGCAGCATTAGCAATTAAATTAAATTCCATTAATTAAATCTGCATATACTCAATGCAGAGAACTATTTGCATATTCTCTGCTAATTTTTCTGGCCAACTACCAATGCTGAAAAACATAAATATGTTTAAGTAGTTATTGCTGCCAATGAAGGACTTGTGCTTTATTCTGTTTAAAAACTATTATCTTTACCCTGTGGCATGTTAGCTCCTTAAACTGATGGCACATTCTTTTAACATGTCTAGTAAGTGTTGATCTACTTACTCCAACAAATCATTATGAGCTTAGTAGCAGAACTTGTTCATCTGTGACCTGTTGTTTAAAAAACAAAAAGAGTACACACACACATATTTCTAGTATATAGTATACAAAAACCTTCAATTTAAATTTTGTATGTGGTTTTTGATCTCAGCTTTCCCCTCCCCCCACCCCCATTTAGTAATGGTCAACCATTCTGTCATTTACCTGGAAGCAAACTTTAGTTTTCACTGATATATTTCAAGTGAAAAAGTCTCTGAAAGTCATAGTACTGTCACTAGAAAATCCACTGTGATATTAGAGAGATCTAATTTATAAGAGCATAACTTCATAATCTGAACCAGGAAAGTTAAGAGGTTGTCAGAAAGATTGAAAGATGACAAAAGGAAACAATATCTGGTCTTATCAAAGAGCCTCAGCTAGTGAGAGAGTTGTCATTGAACTGAGACTTCATGAAAAACTGAGCAGTTCAAAAAAGATAATTGGATTATTGTGAACTTGAAAGAGTGTTGAAAAGATAATAGGAATGAAAGAAGTCTGCAGCTTGTATAAAAAAGAACTCTTCAGTTGATTTGTTTAAATTCTAAACTAGAATGAGTTTCAATCTTACAGTAAGGTATGGAAATGTAAAAATATGTTCTTATATAGAAGAACCAGGTAGCTGAATAGCTTTGCAATCTGTGAAAGATACCTGTCAGCAGGTTGGGAATTCCTTGTATTGACTAGAAAACTTCTTCAAGAAAAGACCAAAATTTAAATTGCCACCCTGCTTGCAAATTTAGCTAAATTCCAACTGGGTGCTTATTCAAGGTCCAGACTACATAGACCTATTAATTAACTTGCTACCAGATACTCTGTAATAGGTACCTCTCAGTCTAGATCGTTGCAGCTCTTCCACTTGTATGGACAATTAGGTATTTATTTCAGCAGGGATTTCAGTCTTCTCTTTCATGTGAATATTCAAAGTTCACCCAGTTAGGTACTATTCTTCTTTATTTTTTCAGCTTTACTTTAAAATGCAAAAAAATATTTTCTCATTCACAAATTTCTTATTAATATTTTTTGCAACAATGTTTTTTGAGTCTGATCTTGTGAGTTTGTTGTAATGAACTCTAAGCATCTTTAAAATATGCAGTTAAATTTTGTGAAAGTAAATTCACAGCATCTGAGTAATATTACAGTTGAATAATTAATTAGTTTCTCTTTCAAACATTTGGATCACCTTAATAAGAAAACAACATATTCTCTGTGTTATACACAATTCCCCTTTTTTGTAAATTGATTAAATTGTAAAGAAACTATTTTGCCTGAATTAAATTTAATTCCTTAAACCAGAAATATTTAACAATGTGGACCTCTTGGAAGCTATGTTTAAAACAATTTTAGTCATTGATAGGTCTTTGCAGAATATAGTCCAGAGGCTCATAGACCTGTGTGTTAGTAAAGACTGCAATTTGATAGAAGCTTGAGATGAATTACATGACTACTTTTCACTGTTCAGTATTTAACTTTTTGCTAAACTGCTGAACTGTTATGCTTATTGTGACAACTGCCAGCACTCTTACCTGATGCACTGTAAAGTTCTTTCCCTAACTTGTTACTAACATAACAACAGCGTGGTGTCTTCAACCAGCCTGGGAAAAAACTCCAAAATGCCCTTATATCATGTGAAATTATTTTAAGAATATAAAATATATATTACATTTTATTTCTGTGATAAATGCAATATTTGAATTTTTAATAAGCAGCTTAACATTTTAATAGATTAATGAGTAGACCCATATTCAGATTTTATTTTTTTTTAAAGTAATCATTTTTATCTACGGAATTTCAATGTGGTGATAGAATTTGCTCTTTTTTTTGTCTTTTTAGGTATTTAATTAATTAATGTTGAAGCTATATCCTTATCAGCTAATGAAAGTAAACTTTATGAAAGTACCTTTTTCCTCTGAAAGAAATGATGCCTACATTCATTGAATTCCTGTTGAATTCTATTAACCCGTCATATGTTCTCTTTAAAGTAGATCTATTTTAGTCAAATTTTCCTCTCTTAATGAATAAATAGGAAAAGCCAAAATGAAAAAGTTTGGGTATAGTGATGATTGAAAAGTTAAAAAAAGAGAACATGTAATAGTCATTGAAGCCTTAATGAGAAAATCATTATTAAAGCTTAAAAATTGGCAGTATTAGAAAAAAAAAAAGGACTCTGTGGCTACAGACATCCTTATCCCAAGTCAATATAAACCATGTGGAATGCAGGAAACTGAAGTACTTAATTTCATAAACAACATTTTAAAAAAAATAATCTCTATGGGGTTTCTAACTGCCAGCCTGGCTGCCATAGAAAATCTAGAGGATTCTAGGTCATTTCTCTGCTGTAAACTGTTGAACAGAAGCTTTGAATTAAAAATCCTTCTTGTCACCAATTCTGCTGCCTACAACAGAATAGCAGCACAAAACCAGTATGATAAATTTTAAATTGTAAAGGAGGAATGGTGCAAGTCCTTTCAGTTTTCAAGTGCCAAGAGTGCCAGGCCTTTGCCTCCGTGGCAGCCTGGAGCCTTGTATTTTTATCTCCTATAATCTGCTTGTGTGGATGGCACAGGAGCTGTGATATCTGGGAGCATTTGCTCAAGCTGACAAACTCCAATAGAAGTGGGCTTGTAAAAGACATAGGATAGGGAGCTAGAGGTAGTCCTTAAAATCTTCATTTTACCTTCCAACTTCTATTTCAATTATATTTTTTCTTTACCATTTTATCTCCAGCCTATATTTGGACACACCTACAAAAATGAAAATACTGACATGTAAAGTTAGCGACACCACTCTCCCCATTTACCAGTTTGTTCATAACCATGCTGCCTTAGCTCAACCTCTGTTTCTGTGGAAAGCAGGCTTTGAGCTGGTGGTGTGCCCTTCAATTAGCACAGTATGGTTTAGTTTGCACAGGGAATTTAGGGTAGTATTTGAGATGCACCAAATAAAGCTTTCTAGCACAGTAGCAAGGTAGAAATGTAAATATAGTCTGTATGCAAAGCAGACTATGTCAATCTCCTTCTTAGGATAAGTGGTTTATTTAAGATATGCATGGCTGGAATAGCCTCTTTATAGAGGTGACTAGAGGGAATTCTGCTTATATTAGTCAGTGACAATGATGGACACTTTTTTAGGACAGTATAGTACAATTAACCTCAATCAAGCTGGAGATAAAGCCAGATAAAGCTGAAACAAAAGAAGAAAAAATTAAGAGTAAATTAATTGATATGCTGCATATATTCTATTTGCTGTTTGTCCTGCTTCTGGATTATAGGATTTCCCCTTCATGTTATATCTGGACAACAATCAAACTCTGCTGGTTGGTTCAGGCATAGTTGCCTACAAATTGCAACTGAGAGCAAGGGTGAAATCCACCCTCCAATTTGGAATGACTGACCACAAGTCAGGATAACTGAAAGATACCTCTTGTTTGGACAGAAAAAGTATGTCAGGATATTCATCAGTCAGTATCATGGAAACAAAACTTCTCTACCTCATTATTAGTCCTTTCACAGAATACAAAAAGCAAGGAAATATCCCCTAATTCAAACTGGCAGCTACACAATGCTCCAGAAGGCCACAGGACTTAAAGGAACTTCTTACTGTTAGTTCATTTGTGCAGCTCCCAATTAATGTGAAGTGCATGGGTGAATTGAAATCAGGATTATAGCCTAATTTTACTGACACTTGCACAGTGTATAGCTTCTGCTGCACAGAAAGCACACAAAAAATAGTGTTAAATCTATGTCAATGATAATAAACGTATATATAAAGTGGATTTTTTTTTTTAAATGTAATTCACCTCTTTTACAGGAAAGGGACTGAAAACAATCTAGGTCACAATTTTTGCTTTTTCTTGACTTCAGCCTCAGTTGGTTTTTAGAAAATATAATGGAATGAAAGAATACTACATTATTGTATATCACATTTCATAGCTTTCCATGGATATTATTCTTATTAGGTTTATTATTAGATATTCATTAATTTCTTATAATTTTTTTCATAGTGAACGTATAATTTCTTAGTCATTTATATGTTAAAAAAAAGAACTCATGAACTGAAACAGAAAGCTTTGTTCCAAAGACAATTATCTCAAGGAACTGCATTCATTTTGGCATCTGAAGTCATGTTTCTTCATATGACTTGTGGTTTATAAAGCCATTAAACATGCTCTTATTTCTAGATGTCCAGCAGTCACCCCTGTCAAAAATATAGAGGTCAAAATGTATTTTCATACATCACAAAGAAGTGAGATTGACTTCTGACAGGCATATCTGATGAAGACTGAAAGTGTATATCTAATTATATAGGATGCGGTACAGCCATATTCAATTTAATGCAGATTAATCAGCAAATCCTATCTACAGTGTCTGTAGTGGTTATTTTCATAGATGTAATGACTGGGAGGGGAAGATTTGTAATCTGCTCTACTTGGTGTGTAGCTGGATGAGTTTCTTCAGTTTCATTTGTGAACAACTTAAAACCTGCATTACATGTAGAAAAACTTAATGTGTGAAATAAAAGTTTCACTCATGGAAATAAAGGAAAAAAACCAACAATCAAACAACCTAAACCCAAAACTGGGAAATGCTCAGAGGCACTGTGGATGGCCCATCCCTGGAAGTGTTCAAGGCCAGCTTAGATTGGGCCTTGGGCAACCTGGTCTACTGGAGGGTGTCCCTGCCCATGGTGGGGTGGAGGGGGAATTGGAACTAGATGGTCTTTGAGCACCCTTCCAACTCCCTGAAAGTGTTCAAGGCTAGCTTAGATTGGGCCTTGGACAACCTGGTCTACTGGAGGGTGTCCCTGCCCATGGTGGGGTGGAGGGGGAATTGGAACTAGATGGTCTTTGAGCACCCTTCCAACTCAAATCAATCTATGATTCTATGATTCTTTGAAAATAACATGGGCAAAACTTGTATTTTACTTTAGGCAAATGATGTTAAGGATTGTTATTACAGAATTGATTATGGATTGTATTCATTCCCTTGTGTGATAATTGCTGGAGGTAACTTAGAAATTAAATTTATGTTCACTTCGAGGGTGAAGTGCAACTAGTTTGCTGACAGTCCATTCCACAGAAGTTACCTAGGTTGGCAACATCAGGGGAACTTCATGTGCAAATGCTGAGAGAGCAGTACATGGAGGGTGGAGTGGAGAAACCCCTTTAATCACAGTTGTTTACAATATTTCTATCTGACAGTGAGCTAATTACTACTTCTCTTTTACTGTAGGTGAAGGGAAACAAAGCACGAGCCACCCAACTTGGTTTATATAACCTCATTCTAAAGCTGATGCAATTCACTAAGCTGATTATTCTTTAAAGATAATATTTTCTACTAATTATAAATGGCATGCAGATGAACGTTTCATAGATATCTACAATATATATGGCTGCATTTATAATAATCATCTGTTGTCCTGGAAAGTCAGCTTCACAATGAAATAAAAATGTTCAGCAGAGATTTCACCGAACAGTTCATGAACATTTAAACTAGGGAAGCTCAGTTTGGGTTGTCAGCAGAGTTGATGATCATTACAGTTTAAACTTCTCCAGCAAATTGTATGTACTGTATAGTACAGCCTGCTGCATTGTGCTATTTCCAAACCCAACGCATTCTCTAGTGTTTCTCCTTTCTCTGAATCTTTTTGAGATTTCAAGAGATGTATATTATGGTACATGGAGAAAAGAAATAAAATTAGCAGCTTTGTTAATTATAAATTAGTTGCTGATTGGGAAACTGGTGGGGAAAAATGTTGGTTAGCAGTCCTGTTGCTTTTATTTCTTGGTCCACAGGAGGCTGGTTCTGAAAGCATTCTGGATACTTTCCAGCTTTTAAAGTTCTGAATTTGTGTGTAAAGGGGTATAAGTTTAAAAGAAATTTTGGTCTTATAGTTTTGACTCATACAACTGTTTTTTTCAATTTTTATTTAAAAGAGGATATTAATATTAATGTTAATGTAATTTAGCACATTAAAATTCAGGGAAGTGACTGGAAGTTGGTTATCTGTTGAATAAATAGTCAGTAAATATATTTTAATTCACAGTAAAAAACCCAAATGCTAAGTCAGAAAAAGTCATGTTTACTTAAGCTGAGTAGTAAAATGCTCAACCCCACAGTCTTCCTATTTTAGTTGCAGAGAAAGTAATGTAGAATCTGGTTAGATGCTACTGAAACAGACAAATCTCTAATAGTATAGGCATAGTCATACATTGTATCAGCTTGGACCCATGCCAGCTACCTTTATGTATCTACAGTAAATGTATCTATTATGTGACCTAGACACTGCAAGTTTCCTTTTTCATTTTTAGGAGAAAGATGAATGCTTGAAGAATGCAATGTAACTTGGTCTGTGTTAGTCGCTTACATCGGAAAGGCAGAGTCCTACCCTGGTGTCTTAGCTGCAGTCTTGCGGCAACCCAGAGTTTATATTCTATCCAAATGATGTCAAGACAAAATCCCACAATTATCTCTTTCCTCCACACAGAGTGCTTAGCAATGAAACAAACAAAAAAAAAGCTATTATTCCATAAATACAATTTTAAAAGTTTACGAAAGGGCCCTGATCTCTTCTTATGCTACTGTTAACAGTGATTCCCAGAGTCCTCTGTCAGAGAAGGCCTTTCCTCCATCCACATCACACCTTCCTCTTGTAACTGCACCAAAATGACAGAGAAAACAGTGATCCTAGCTTGAGCTTTGTATGAATAGCTCCAGGGTTTTTAATTAACAAAGATCCTGATTAGAGCAGATGGAAAGGCGTTTATGCAGCACTGACTGAATCATCACAGATGTGCATATACTAGTAAACCAACTATGTCTACCTAATGGGTGGAGACCCAAGCAGATTATACAATTGTAGAATCATTGAGCTTGGAAAAGACCTCCAAGATCATCTAGTCCAACTGCACCCCTACTACCCAGAGATGATCATCTCTGCCTTTTAATTGTCTGAGTATTATTCCCTGTCATGTTTTCTGCTGGTATTAATTAGTGCCTTGATGCAACTCCCAAGTTTGATGTGGGGGATCACATGTATAGATAAGGTTATCATGGTTTGTGAACCGTATTGTGAACAACAGGACTGAGAACCAGTCTTGCCACTGGTTCTCAGGGGTAGAGACTGATTGCTGAACTATTTCTTTACCAGCATAATCATAACCTCAACCTTCCAGGGGACATACGTATAAAAAGCACACCTTGTGTATAGCTTTGTGAGCTAATTCTTTATGTTCCCATTTTCAACATCTGATTCTATGAACTATCTTTCCTTGGCCCTTAATGTTGCCATGTAGCTAAGACATGGAATGCAGATTTTTATATTTTTACCTTGGAAGATGGGTGTTTAAAAATAAGGCAACACAGGATTTGGCAATTTATTGACTCTTAGATCAGCATTGGATTTATACTCAACCCCACTGAAGACAACCAGTTAACAATTTCAAAATGATGGCAGAAAAAAAAAAAAATGAAAAAAAGACTTTTATTATGGGTTTTAGCAGTGGAGAAAATCATTTCAAAGCAGCGTCTTGGACAGGAGATAAAGTATCATTATCTTAAGATGAAGGGCTTTTAGGAATTGGTTTAACAGGAACAGTCCTTAAACAACTAAGAAAGCTGCATCTTTATCCTGTGAAAAAAGGAGCAGGTACATGACCAGCTGAGAAAAAGAACCCTTTAGGAAAAAAGATAATATTTTAAAGCATATGGTAGATTGGCATATTTGAAAGTGATTTGTAATTCATAGCTTGAGTTAATTAATATGTTTCTAGGTCATTAGAAAGCTTTGCTTTGTCTGTTAAGTTTCACATGATATCCATGAAACATAAAAGAACAAACAATTGCTGGTGTAGTGTCACAAATCAATTGGAGGCTGCTTAATAATCTTAATTTCATGCAAATCACCGCTACTAGTGAGTGAATAATGCTTTGAGATAACCATAATTGTTTAATAAATAATCTCTTTAATTTCAAAATTTGTGTTGTTATATACAAAGCTACCAGATGGCATCTTAAAATACATCTAACTCTGTTGATCCGAGGTTTAAAAAAACAAGTTTTAGGATTTTCATGACATGTCACTTCTAACCTTAGACTTTTGATTTCTCAACTTATTCAAGAGATGACTGTTTATATGGCAGACATATAAAAAGAAACTGGAAAGAGGTAAATGAATGGGTGAAGGAAAATTAGATGCTAACCGCAGAGAAATAACTGAATATTATCTTAAGATTTTAATCTGTATCAGGCAAAATCTGGCATAATTTGAAATTCATAGAAATGCAAAATATTCTACAAATCAGTGATGTTGTTTATATTAATTTTTCCTATGCCCAGGAGCAATTGCCCTAATTTGAAATCAATAGATCTACATTATTTCAAATTTACTGCAGCATTGATTAGATCTTCGCTTCACTGTTTAACATGATGAATAATATAAATATTATGCAGCGTAATTCCAATCAGTGTCTTGAAATATATAAAGATCTGCATGATCAGTAATATTGCAAATCCCAAGCTCTGCAGCAAATGAAGGAAAAAATTAAAGAAACGAGGTTTGCACATTATCAGGTTTGCACATTACCACAGTACCATTATTTCTTCCATCACCAAAATTACTTCTAATCTTGAAAGCATCACAAAATACTGACAAATATAACCAATTTACCCTTCCTCCGCTTCTTCTTGCAGGAAAGAGGACATTGTGACTTCTTTCACTCATGCAATTAGATAAAGTAGACCCCAACTGCCCCTTTCCTGCCTCTGAGATTAATTTAGGAAGTTTCTGCATAGTAGAAGTAATCAAAAACAAGGACTAATGCTAATTAACATCAAAGAAAAATATGGACAGACAGACAGACTACAGTAATATGCCAAAGATTCACTTCTGTTGCTCCTGCAACCAATCACTCATGCTGTAATCATATTTTACATCCTATTAAACATACTTGGAACATGGAAACATTTTTGTGAGACAGTAGAAATAGCCCCTACATCAGAGAAAAATACAGTGTGCCCTCAAAATCTCTTGTTGCCTGTAGAAACCTTCCTGTCTGTGGCAGCAGGATGAATAGCAAGCTGCAGTGAATAGTGTCCTGATGACAGAGAGCACTAACATCAACCCTATGTAAGTCTCAATCTATATACAAAATCTCACAGATTGCCAGTAGAAGATATTTTGACCAAAAATAAATGTTTTTGAAAGCAAAACAATTGAAAGCCAAAATGCAGGGTATAAGCCCCAAATCAACTCTGAATTGAGTAAAAAGTAACTCTGAGTTCTAGGAAGATGTAATTATCAATTCAAATGCATCAGCAAATAACAAATACAACAATTCAAATAACAAAGTAAAACCTACTTTTTTTCCAGGTAAATATTCTTCAAATGAAAATCAATTTGAAATAGTTTGATTTTAATCAAAATAATGATCTCCTTAAGAAATGGTCAAATTCATAGATAAGCAATATTTTATGTAATGAAAATGATTGAGATAATAATATATCAGTGTATGACGCATACATTGATAAAGTTAATTAACAATTCAGAGTCTTATCCAAATATGTTTCATGATCAGATATATTTAAATCATTAATTGAATCTACTTGCTGTGGTGTGCCATGACTACATCACAACCTTTAACTTCATGGAATGTTTCTTCAGAACTAACTTTTTCAGGTTATTTAAAAAAACAAAAGAAAACAGTATATACAAAACAGTATTCCTATTTCATATTTACCATGAAAAATACTTTCCTGCAAAATAGTGGATTACTTACCGTTATTTGGATGTCTTTTAAAAAGGTGCCTTGTATTTTCCATTGTTTATAAACAGATTCTTTTTCCTTTTTCCAATTTTAATGAGAAAGTTCTTTATGAAAGCTTTAGAATGTTTTATAGGCTATATACACTTTCAGAGATGATCTTGAAGATTTGACAATGTAATGCAAGGTAATGTTTGTGCCTTTTATTACCTTGTCTAACTAGGGCTATTACAGTGAAAAACTGTAGATAGCTCAGGCTTAGTGAGATTTTTTCCTAGGAAATAGGGAACTGTTTTAACCTCTCAGAGAGCGCATTTATGAAACGGGCCATGCCACTTTCGGCGTATCTTAGTTACTGTCACCAGAAAAGGAGTATACCTTTTCAAGCTAGTGGAATGAAACTTCAATGCTTTTATGATAAAGACTTCTTCCTGCTTCCCCCAATCTGAGTTAGACCAAACACTGGACATGAGGGGACTTCTCTCTCTTCTGGTCCCAAGGATTCTGCTGTTGACAGCAAATGAAGGACATATTTTTCCAGAGCAGCCATGGTACAGTGCAAGGACTGTACCCATTCTGACTTTGAGGTAGTACTTCTGGAGTAAATGAGGATGCAGTTGCAGAAACTCATTGTCTCTTACAGAAGCTGGAATATGATTAGTAAAAAGAGAATATTATGGTCATCAGTTCATTAGCACCTTTCCACCAAAAGTGATGGCTTAATGCTGAAAATATTTTTTTGACCATCAATTGGTATTTTGTGGGTTTTTTTTTTCTCCTTACACATTTCTCCTTACACATTCAAGTAAAAATTGTTTTCGTGATTGAACATGTCAGATACAGACCTGAGGATA
>VZTU01015294.1:0-17684 GCA_013400835.1 Zapornia atra
CCAGACCAGTCTGTGACTCTATGTATAATAATTTTAATACAACACTCTCTTCAGAAAAGCTTCTGCACAATCACACTGCAAATCTGACAATCTACTGATCATCATTCAATCTGCTCTGTGGAATGCTGCTTTTTTTCACTGTTTATAAACTAAGTTGTCCAATTTAAAAACAAATCCAATCTCCTTGTCCAGCCTCACCACCTTCCCTACCAGGATTTCTCCAGAAAGCAACAGGAAACCTCCCTGAAAATTAACTGGAACCATTTCACATGCTGCAATAATATTTCACCTCCACTCATCTGTTTCTACAAGGACATTTTTTACAGTTCCTTACAGTGAACAATGTTGAAAAGGGGATTTAGAGCTTACTAAATGTAGCAGGAAAATACACAGTGATATATAGAAGTGTTTATATTCTAATTGAGTATCAACAGTTGTTCCAGGCAATCAAGCAGATCAATTAGCTTTGATTATTATGAGGACCCCTGAAGAAACCAAAGCTTAACCAGCTCTTAAAGAGTTCAAGAACTAAAAGGATTTAAATAGAAATCATTAAGAAAAGGAGCTAATGTGGTCTTCAAAAGAAGACACCTTGCCAACATTACAAAAAGCAGGTAAAAGGAACTGAGAGATGTCATGACACATGGCATGGGGTCCCTTCCAACCCAGACCATTCTATGAGTCTATGGCAGAAAATGAAATAATTCCTTTGGAAATGGCAATGGGATGTGGTTCTGTCATGCCATTGTATCAGCAAAACTGAGTAGCTTAAGCCAAAATGATGATGTTAGTACTAAAACATGGAGAAGTGAAGCTCTAAGAGTGACTACCACCTTCTTTCTCTAGTGCAAAGGGAAAACAATTCCCATGAGCAATAAAGTCTCTGCCAGAGAAAGGAAGGCATTGTCCAAGGAAGCTAGATATACAGGAGAAACAGTAAAAGTAAATCCACTAAGCCTGTAAATCTATAAATGGAATCCTATAGAATGGTCTGGGTTGGAAGGGACCCCAAGGAGCTCTATGATCCTAGGATCATAGAGCTCCTTGGGGTCCCTTCCAACCCAGACCATTCTATGATTCTATCACCAAAAAATTCCAGTATCCCTGGGATTCCTAAATCCCATATGAAATTGAAGTTAACAAACTAGCTCCACAGTCACCATGAAACCCCTAAACTCCTTAGTTAGATACAAGGCTTCCCTAAATTTGAACTTTATACACAGGAGGTGAAAAGTAAGTTTCTTTTGATAAAACCCTTTCTCCCCTCAGGCTTTCTCAACCTTATCTCAACCATATCAGAACTGACTGTGGTTGCAAGCACACCACAGGTTTTACCACTCTGTGAATGCTGGTGATGAAACACAAGTGATTTCAGCTCACACTTGTCTGAGATGACAAAAGGGAGCAGAAAGCAAATCTGGAGGGAGGGCAGAAGGAGAAGCCCACTTTACCAAACCCACCATCAAAACCCCTCAACCCACCCCTCCCAAACCCAAAAAAAAACCCCAACAAACCTTAAAAAAGAAAATGAAACCAGCACATCAGCCTTTCCCAACAGTTTAGTAAGAGCACTTTATAACACCACAAATCAAATCAGTGCAGCTCTCTGTTGTGATAACCTCTTAAAACATCTGTACAGAAGCTCAGCTTTGCAGTGAGAGATGTTTGACTCAGTTTTTAGTCCTCAAAGACACAAGGTCTACACTTTCTCCTTTGGGTACCAACCCCAAAACAGAACCTTTGAGTATTGATATGCAGCCTTAGTGTCTCACACTCAACTGCAAATGGTTTGTGTAGTATACAGCTTCTATTTTGTTGTTTGCATTTTAAACCAAAACCAAAAAACCCCCAAAAACCAGCAGGGAGAAGGAAAGCAGACTCACCTTTGCCTGCAGGCTGTGGGACTGCAAATCCAGGTAGTAGGAAAGGTACTCCAGTGGTAACACCAGCTGGCTTTAATTCATTGACACCGTATGTTGTTAGGGAGGTTATCAAATTCACCAAGTCCTTCAAAGCATCCTTAGATTCAGCCTCTTTTGCCTGTTCTAATCTAAAGGAAATACAACAAGATGAAGTTAGCATCACTAATTTGCTTCAGCTCAAATCCCTTTAGTGAGATATCCCTTCCATTTTCCTCTATTAATTCAGAGACCACACTTTTCCTGCCCCCTTCCTGAAGTATTTGACATGTTCTCTGTTCATATTTCATACCATTAAGTCAGTCAAACATTACTGGATTTATGAGAGCATGATTTATATGCCACAGAAATTCACCTAATAAATCTTTCCTTGAACACTACAGGCTGCTAAAAAGCACCACAGACATGAAAATTACTTTTCAAATCCTCTTACTGACACAATAGGAAAATACCTAGATAGTCTGTCATTAAATAAATCCATAATTAACTTGCTAGAGTATATCTGGCACTTTGAGAGCTAGTATTTTATGCTAATGAAATGGTATCTTGGTAGAAGCACACAATGCAATATCTTTATCAGAACACCTTTGACACCAGAGGATGCTGACATCCCATTCCAACCAGTTTCCTGCAAGCTACCACACCATCATCAGACCAAGCCCTAAAACTGACTCTAAATGCTAGAACCACCCTAGCTTTCCTTCCACTTCCCCAAAAATTAAGCCAGTTTAATTGCTAACTCTATAGTCTCTCTAGATCTTAGGAGAGAGATGGGGGACCACAGTCTCCTATCCAGCTCACATTCCATCTGTGAATCTTTCTTCTTGCTGACAAGTGCTGGTGGAAGCCCTGTGAAACAGCTCATCCTGCACAGAATCACAGAATGCTCTGGGTTGTGACCCCAGGGATCACAGAGCTCCAACCCCCTGCCACAGGCAGGGACACCAACCTCCAAGCCTGGAGCTACACAAGGTTACCCAGGGCCCCAACCACCCTGGCCTTGAACAGCCCCAGGGATGGGGCACCCACCCCCTCTCTGGGCAGCCCCTTCCAGCCCCTCACCCCTCTCTCTGCAAAGAACTTCCCCTTAAGATCTCCTCTAATCCTTCCCTCCTCCAGCTTCACTCCAGTCCCCTTGTCCTGCCAGTCTCTGCCCTGGAACAAGCTGATTCCCCTCCTGTGTCTTTGCTCCCTTCAGGGACTGGCAGGCTGCAATGAGGTCCCCCCCCAGCCTTCTCTTCTCCAGGCTGAACCAGCCCGGCTCCCTCAGCCTCTCTGCATGCCCCATCTTCTCTGTCTGCCATGTGTCTGAGTCTCCCTTTACAGAAACACTTCTCTCACCCACTGTGATTCTACTGACACTCCACACACTCTGTCCCTGTGTGTCACTGAGGTCAAATTCCATCCTCATCCCTTCGGTCCTCACACACCTCCTGCAATTTCTTAGCATGTCACCTTCTTCACACATCCTTGTGTGTTACCAGCTCCAAAGACTTTCTCCTCTGCAGCTTGATGCCCAGCATCCAGATCTCATACCCCACATCTTCACAGTAGTGCCACAGAGCTGAACAAGTCTCTGTCAGGAGGTTTGAGCCAAAACTTGTCCAGGGAGAAATTCATGTCTGACTGATACACAAGCTTGTCCAGGATGACTTTTTTGAAACAAACCATGTTTTCACAGAATCACCAGGTTGGAAAAGGCCTTGAAAATTATCAAGTCCAACTGTCCCTGTCCTGTGCTAAACCATACCCCTGAGCACCTCATCTCCCCTCTGTTAAACACCCCCAGGGGTGGGGACTCAGCCCCCTCCCTGGGCAGCCTGTGCCACAGCCCCACAACTCTGCCAGGGAAGAACTTTGCCCTCCCAGCTGAGCTGACCCTGCCCTGGCCCAGCTTGAGCCCATTGCCCCTCGTCCCATCTCCTGTCCCCTGGCTGAAGAGACCCTCGCCCACCTCTCTGCACCCTCCTGGCAGGGCAGGGGAGGTGGGGAGAAGGTCTCCCCTCAGCCTCCTCTTCTCCAGGCTATTTTTTTATTTGAAGATTAAATAAACTCAAACTCTTCCAAGAAGCACCAAGACATATGGCCATGAATACAGCAGTCAGGTTATGACCCATCTTCCCTCCCCTCTGCAACACACAAATCACTAGCAAACACATCACATGTTGGAGCACATTGCTCACCTCATCTCTGCAAGAGCCTCAGCAAGAGCCACCATGGGAAGAAGTGAGGACAACACATTCCTGTGCTGTTCACCTCTACTGATGTCAGCTGAAGAGCTCAGGCACTCTCCTTGTTCAAGACACACAACCCCCCAGTGTTCAGTGTAAAGGAGCAGCAAGCTCAGGAGGTGCTTTGTTTTACACAGCTCATCTACAGAGGCTCACTTCCGTACCTGAAAATTAAACTGCTAATGACAGCATGTTCCCCTCAAATCCCACCTAAGCTCTGGCTGACTGTTTCTGGAAGGCAACTGAGTGGGAACTGCACTGCTTTGAATGAGTGAGTTAGTAAATAACATACTCAAACCCATCATTTATACCACAAGAATGATATCCATTCCTTTACAGGTGCTTTACCTTTTGTAGCACTGAAGATAATTTACCAAGCATTTAAATTATGATTAAGAATTTTAAATGCTGTGTCTTTGTCTGACCTCCATTTAAAACAAACAAAACACCCCCCCAAAAAACATACTATGGAGTAGAAAAGTTAGTTAACAAGTTTGAGTACCAAACCCCAGCATCCTAGCACCCAAACTGAATGGCTTGAAAGAGGGAGACAACATGAACACTTGTCATGAACAGCACTGATTTGAAGCATCTCTGACCAAAGTGTACATCAGAAAGTTAAACAATGTAGTTTCACACACTGAGAGAAGCAAGTAACTTCATGGTTTGGTCCTACTATCTTCATTTTAGAATAATCTAGAAGCACTTCTTTGTTCAAACCTATCCTATATTGAGAAAGCTTTTTGGAAATAACTCACAGGGATCTGTCTGCACTCCTTCAAACACTTCTGCATACCTGAGGAGGAGGTCACAGAGGAAGTTGTATCCTTGCCATATCCTAAAATCATCCAGCAGAGTTTGGGATACATCACTGGAGTCTTTGAGAAAACAGGAAAGTCCAGCAAACATCTCAACTATTTCTAGGGGAGAGAGGTCATCAGACTGCTGCATGTTCTGAACACAGGTGGACAAACATTCCTTTTCTGAAAAGAATCACAGATTTAGGATTTTATTGACATTAATCACAGGAAGAAGTATAATTAGCACAAGAATCACAGCAGTAAGGTAACTTGTTGAACTACCCTTTATCACAATATCACAGAGCACTTGGAGATAAGCAGCTTTAGATCTGAAGCTTTCTCAAGTGGCTTTAGATCTGAAGCTTAAAATCTATTTGCCAATCCCTCCTTTTCATAATCTTTCCTCTTGTAAGACTCTGCAGATAA
This sequence comes from Zapornia atra, assembly GCA_013400835.1. NCBI lineage: Eukaryota > Metazoa > Chordata > Aves > Gruiformes > Rallidae > Zapornia > Zapornia atra. Next base: position 5,377 of record VZTU01015294.1, read on the forward strand.
CCACTGGTTTTCACCTAAAAAGTCTGGCCATAAGAATACAAAGATCATTAGAACAACATTAAATAATTCTAATCCATCTTTTTCCTTTCAAAACACAAAGTTATATAAAGCACTGAATTTAAACTGTTACTGGTGTCATGTCAAACCCTACACACAGAACCCTGTGGTGCTGCTATGGTCAGCATTCCTTTGGCTGGCATGTTCATCCCTATGGGAGACAGACAGCTGATCTCATTGTACATACAGCTCACACTGCAGCAGCTCACTGGTCAGCTGCAAAAAGCTTTCCCAGATCTAGAGTCAGGTTTTAGGTTGCACTCCTGTTTTGAAGATGTTCCCATCAATTACCTACTGTTTTAACTTCACAGCATGTGGGAGACAAGAGCCAATCTTTCTGCCTAGGCTGATAAGAAAATTGCCCAGAGATCAAATCAAAGCTTGAGATGAGTGCAAGGATGCTCCTCTGCATACCATACAACAGCTTAATGTACTGAGATGAGCCTCACAGAATCCCAAGGTTGGAAAAGCCATTTAAGACCACTGAGTCCAACCGTCCCTGTCCTGTGCTGACCCACATCCCTGAGCACCTCATCTCCCCAGCTGTTAAACACCCCCAGGGGTGGGGACTCAGCCCCCTCCCTGGGCAGCCTGTGCCACAGCCCCACAACTCTGCCAGGGAAGAACTTTGCCCTCCCAGCTGAGCTGACCCTGCCCTGGCCCAGCTTGAGCCCATTGCCCCTCGTCCCATCTCCTGTCCCCTGGCTGCAGAGACCCTCGCCCACCTCTCTGCACCCTCCTGGCAGGGCAGGGGAGGTGGGGAGAAGGTCTCCCCTCAGCCTCCTCTTCTCCAGGCTCAACACCCCCAGCTCCCTCAGCTGCTCCTCAGAGGATTTGCCCTCCAGCCCCTTCCCCAGCCTGGTTGCCCTTCTCTGGACTCACTCCAGGACCTCCATGTCCTTCTTATGGTGAGGAGCCCAGTAACCAGCCTCTTGACACATTGTTATCTCAAGTCAGGTTCATTTTTAAAATCAACAAGCAAGAGGGAATGGGAATGCCAACTGGTTTTCTTTGTAGGATTTTATTTCACTTAGAATCACAGACTGGTCTGGGTTGGGAGGGACCCCAAGGATCATACAGTTCCAACCCCCTGCCACAGGCAGGGTGACACTTTTAAAGAACCTAGAGCATCTTTTGACACACCAGCCTTGCTCCTCTGGGGATCCAGACCATGGAGAAGTGACAATGGTAGGACTGCAATATGCAAACAACACAATCAAAACCCAGTTCTTTTCTTTGCTGTGCTTCATAACATTTATTCTCATGTGCACATACACCTTCTCCACACATTACAAACCCACAATGCTGTTAAGGATGCAGGCAAAATACTTCCCACCTTTGAAGCCCTATCTGAAAATATTAAACTGCTGCCTGTCCTGCTCCCAAGTGATGTTGCACCTTCACATCTTGCTGACTGGAACTGGAAACACACTGCTAGCACAAGGAGTTTTCTGTGAAGTATGTGGGAGCAGGGTGACTTATTACATAAACTGTCCAAATGGTTCTGTGGAGCCTTGTAACTCCTCACTATCCAGGGTGTGAGGAAATGGGGGGGGGTTCTTTTCCCCCCTCTCCCTGTAGGTGTATGCTACTCAAGTGTATGAAGATGTTAGTTTGCTTCAACAGCTGGTCCAATTTAAAAGCTACCACTGCTGCTGTGTGGGCCCACAGTCTAAAGGCCTAAATATAACATTAGAAACATATTCTAACAGATTTCTTACCTCAGATCCTACACCCCTAAACACCTGTGCACTTCTACACTACTGCAACACAAGTATTTTGTATGCAAAGCCTCCCAGGCAGCTCACAACCTCTCCAACCCTGGTTTTCATCTCACTTTGTTCTTGCAACCAGCTCAGTAGCTGCTCTTGCTAAGGAGCCCATAACCAGTCCCTTGTAAAGGTAGAATCCTAGAATCATACTACGGCATGGGTTGGAAGGGACCCCAAGGATCACAGAGCTCCAACCCCCCTGCCACAGGCAGGGCCACCAACCTCCAGGCCTGGAGCTACACAAGGTTGCCCAGGGCCCCATCCAACCTGGCCTTGAACACCCCCAGGGATGGGCCATCCACCACCTCTCTGGGCAGCCTGTTCCAGCCCCTCACCACTCTCTCTGTAAAAAACTTCCCCCTAATATCTAATCTAACCCTTCCTGCCTTTAGCTTTAATCCATCCCCCTTGTCCTGCCATTGTCTGTCCTTTTAAAAAGCTGATTCCCCTCCTGCTTATAAGCTCCCTTCAGGGCCTGGCAGGCTGCAATGAGGTCCCCCCACAGCCTTCTCTTCTCCAGGCTGACCCAGCCCAGCTCCCTCAGCCTCTCTTTGTAGGGCAGCTGCTCCAGCCCTCTGAGCATCCTCGTGGCTCCTCTGACCCCTCTCCAACAGCCCCACATCTCTCTTGCATTGGGGGCCCCAGCTCTGGACATAGGACTCCAGCTGGGGCCTCCCCAGGGCAGAGCAGAGAGGGACAATCCCCTCCCTGTCCCTGCTGCCACCCCTCTGCTGATGGAGCCCAGGATCCCATTGGCCTTGCCAGCTGCCAGAGGCACTGCTGGCTCAGGGGAAGTTTCTCCCCCACCACAATCCCCAGGCCCTTCTCAGCAGGGCTGCTCCCCAGGAGCTCTTCTCCCAGGCTGTCTCTGTGTCTGGGATTCTTCCAGCCCAAGTGCCACCCCTGACCCTTGGCAGTGTTGAACTCATTAGTTTCCCCCAGGCCCATCTTTCCAGCCTGTCCAGATCCCTCTGGATGGCTCCTTTCCTTCTAGGTACATGATTTATAAAGTACTACTTGTAACCAGCTAAAGAAATCCTCCTGCATGCTACAGTTTGCATGCCTGCCACTGTCAGGATGCTGTGTGGCAGCCTCAGTCATTTGGGGCTCTCAGGCTGGATAGAGCCCATGAGATGCTTTCATTTTGGCCTTCAGGATGTGCACGACCTGCAGTGTGTAAGCTGCATGGCAAGGCAGGGAAGACAAGGGCCTGGGAGAAGCAGCCCAGCTTGGCTCATGGTCAGCAATCTAGTCAGCCAACAGAGGAAACGTAGAGGCTGCAAACCCATCCAGCAGCCAGGCTCCTTCCCAGCTTGTCCCAAAACCTCCAGAGCTGGCTGTGACACAGGCTCTAAGGCAGGCTACATGGAAGCTTCCTAGGAGCATTGGTACTGAGAGACTGCTTCCTTTGGGCATAGGCTAAGCAGCTAAGCTTAGTCTATTAGTCTCAGCTAAGCAAAGGAGAGCTGCCCTCAGCCAAGCCCTAGGGACAGCGTCCTTGGCTTGGGGACCCTGCAGGGAAACTGGGCTAGACCATGGGAGCCAGTTGTCTGCTCCATCAGTCAGCACTTGGAGGTTGCACTCAAGTATTCCTCTGCCCATACACCAATTCCTGGTGCCTCTATGACTCTGATTTTGCCATTAGCAGGGCATGTCACCCCCAATGCCCTGAACAAAGTACATTCCAAACCAGTGGTGGTTATCAGAGTTTTGCCCTGACTCTCCTGCAACAGCAAGATGTCTGGGAGAAAGACTCCTCTTCACCATACCCATATCAGCTCTCCCCAGTCTGTACAGTGCACCAGTATTTACCAGAGGGCAGCAGCTTTCATGGGCTTCTAATAGCCCAAACTACAAGAGCAGAACACATGGAGCTGGTTCCTCTTCAAACCAGCTTCCTCAGATGTCTCTACACTTTTCTTTCCAGCTAGAGTGGTACCCAGACTAACAGCTGTGAATGGGGCATTGCTAACTTGCTTCACACCTCTAAAACAACTAATTCCTGTTAAGAATTAACACCCACAGCTAAAATGCCCCACTTAGGCATCTTCCCAGTGAGTATTTTTCAATACAGGCAGTTCCTGGAGCTGCTGACAGCCTTTCCTTTTGGACACCAGTCTCACCACACAAGTCCTCTGAGATTTTACCTGTCTGGAAAATCCCTACATGTACAAACTAAGAAAACTGGGAAAGAACAACAGGAAAACACCCTTAAGACAAAAAAAAACCAACCCCAAAAATACCCTAATGACTAATGCTGGCTAAAGGCACATACCATGAATGTATTTCACTACGTTGACACTAAGGCCATGACGAGATATGGTCATTAGCACTTCCCCTGCACTCTTCCTCCAAGGCAGATTATAGGGAGGGCACCATGAGGTTATTGCACTGAAGAGAAGCTGGAGATCATCCTTCTGAGCCAGTTCTTCAGCTGGGGACACAAAGCTGCACAATTTTACTAGGATCTGAAATAAGAAGTCGTGACACATCGAGCATTAATGCCTGTAGCACTGCTGGTTTCACCTAGACTCAGTAAAAGCAAAGCATTCTGAATGGAAGAACACACACATTTTGTCCCATCTCCCATGTCCTGGCTGAAGAGACCATCCCCCACCTCTCTGCACCCTCCTGGCAGGGCAGGGGAGGTGGGGAGAAGGTCTCCCCTCAGCTTCCTCTTCTCCAGGCTCAACCCCCCCAGCTCCCTCAGCTGCTCCTCAGAGGATTTGCCCTCCAGCCCCTTCCCCAGCCTGGTTGCCCTTCTCTGGACTCGCTCCAGGACCTCCATGTCCTTCTTATGGTGAGGAGCCCAGAACTGGACCCAGCACTCGAGGTGCAGCCTCCCCAGTGCCCAGTACAGGGGCACAATCACCAACCTGGACCTACTGGCCACACTATTTTTGATACAAGCCAGGATGCCATTGGCTTTCCCAGCCAAACAGGCACGTTCTTGTCAGGGCAGACAGCAGGCCTGCCCGCGGCCTAGCTCTCTTCTCCCAAGATTTAGGCCCTGACAACATTCTTCTGTTCCCATGAGAGAGGAGAAGTTCCTCATGCTCTGAGGATCTTAATAATCACATTCTCAAAACACAGCAGCCTTGTTGATAGGGGTACAGGCTGCCCTAAACTAAGAAGCAGTTATGGGAAGGGATTTGGGAGTAATGGAACATATTAGGAACCAACCATAATAAGATGATCAAAACCAGCAGGGGTGCAGATGTTTTTAGGCATTAAAGGTAAACTAACAACATTTTGCTTTATCAGAACTCCTTATAATTACTAACCAATCAATACAGTGGGTGTAACCAATGAGCAGTTGTTCAGCTGGCCACGTTTGCAGTAATAAAGGTCTAGAATCTGGGTGATTTCACCTAATAAAATGGCTTCACCTAAAATTCATATCAAATTGCCTGTTGCTCTCTGCTGGTCACTATACATTCTCATATAGAGACTGTCACTGGGCAGACACCATGGTTAGGAACTGCAGGAATAAGGCTCACCTTTATTTCTGTAGTGCAGGTACAAAATGCCTCTCAAATATGATACTATAAATCTCAGCACCACCTCTAAAACCCTGAAGGATGTTGATGGCTGACAGACCTCTACAGTTTCATGTAAGTGGCTACAACAACTCGATCCAGAGATGCACCCCATTTGCACATGGAAACTGGTAGTAGGACTATTGACCCCCTTCCAACAGTAACTGTCAGCTCCTAAAATTCTCATCAGAGGAAGGCAAGGGAATTTTTCTGCAAGATCTCCAACTGAAACTTCAGAAAGCAGGAGCAGGTCAGATGGAGTTCCTGGTCTCCCTGTGAAATAGGGGGGCTAATAGTAACCACACTCTCAGACAGCTCCCATATTTCCAATTCTTTGTTTCTGGATTCATAGTTTATTTCCACAAAGGGAAAAGAGCATATGTTAAATTAAGTGGTTATTATCAATAGTAAATAGTTTTTACTATGTCTATTTCAATCAGCAGTTAGATTAAACCACAGTAACAGTCAACATTATCAAGCAGCTGTGCAGAAGTTGGATGAACTTGTGTGAAAATTTAACCTCACTTGTGCTTGCAGGAAAACCCAGCTTAATCTGAGCCATAAGAATCAAAGAAGAGCAAAACCTAGTTCAAGTGAGAAGCTCCTGGACTTCATTTCCCTTCTTCTGTGAATTCCAGGACCTCCTTTACCTTCCTTACCTGTACAAAGACTTTCTGTAGCAGCGCGCGGCGCTCTGCGAGAGGTAGTTCATTCTGTGCTCCTCCAACTACCTCAGGCACATGTGGAAGGTCAAAAAACAGATATAGACATTTAACAAGTGTGGAAGGCACTGACATTGTAGTCATGCAGTCCACAGTTTTCTGAGGAAAGAGAAGAAAGGGCAAAAAATCAGGTCAGCATATTGCTATATTCTACAAGTGATGCTCCTGTGATGTGGTTGACTCAAACACTCTTCTCTCCCACCCTTTGGTGAGGTGTCCACATGGCAGTACAGAGTCACCATCTTTTCTTGAATCCCAGACAGGTTTGGGTTGGAAGGGACCTCAAAGATCATCTCATGTCAACCCCTTGCCATCAGGAGAAACACCCTTCACTTGCCCAAAGCCACATCCAACCTGGACTTGAGCCCTGCCAGGGATCCAGGGGGAAACACAACCTCTCTGGGCACCCTGTGCCAGGGCCTCCCCACCCTCACAAGGAAGAATTTCTCCCTAATATCTAATCTAGATCTACCTAAACCACAACCTTAAGGCACATTTACATGACAGTAACATGTAACAGCCACAGTTTGGAGCAGTCAGTGCACAGGACAGAAACAAAACCTGCCAGTCTCTGCCAAGAGAAGCATACAAGTTCATTACAAGACCTTCAGCTAAGCTCTCATTAGCTATCTGTTCTTTGTAGCATGAGAAACAGGAGTGGGAGGAAGACTACTCAATTTATGCTCTCACTTGGCATGAAGGTATAAGCAGGTGTAAGGAGTAAGGCAGTAGCAAACATGAAAGCATCAGTGAGGAGAAAAGACAAAGCGGAGGCTGGTGATGTCCCTCTCTGCTCTGCCCTCCTGAGGCCCCAGCTGGAGTCCTGTGTCCAGAGCTGGGGCCCCCAATGCAAGAGAGATGTGGGGCTGTTGGAGAGGGGTCAGAGGAGCCACGAGGATGCTCAGAGGGCTGGAGCAGCTGCCCTACAAAGAGAGGCTGAGGGAGCTGGGCTGGGTCAGCCTGGAGAAGAGAAGGCTGTGGGGGGACCTCATTGCAGCCTGCCAGTCCCTGAAGGGAGCTTATAAGCAGGAGGGGATTCAGCTTTTTAAAAGGATAGATAATGGCAGGACAAGGGGGATGGATTAAAACTAAAGGAGGGAAGGTTTAGATTAGATCTTAGGGGGAAGTTTTTTCCAGAGAGAGTGGTGAGGGGCTGGAAGGGGCTGCCCAGAGAAGTACTGGATGCCCCGTCCCTGGGGGTGTTCAAGGCCAGGTTGGATGGGGCCCTGGGCAACCTTGTGTAGCTCCAGGCCTGAAGGTTGGTGGCCCTGCCTGTGGCAGGGGGGTTGGAGCTCTGTGATCCTTGGGGTCCCTTCCAACCCAGACCATTCTATGATTCTGTGACGTACTGAACACAGAGAAGATGATGTGCTGAAGCAGAGGCAGATGAGAATAGAAGGGACAAACTCCCCAGCTGTCCAGTAGGATTAGCTCTCTGATGGTTGGCAGCACCAAAAGCAGAGGCAGTAAAGATTCAGGGTACCACCTGCTCCTCACTGCTGCTGGCTTTGCTGTACACAACTGCTGCTGCCCTCCTTGAATGGGGAGCCCAAGTCCAAAGTCTGGGCGCTTCAGGTGTTGCAGGGGACATGCAGGGCACGGGGCACCAAGCAGCAGCATGCAAGGGAAGCCTCTGGGCAGCAGCACAAGCTGCATGCAGAATTCAAAAGAAATTAAAGCTCCAAAACTATTCATTTTTTAGGCAACTGAAACCACAAGGAGCTAAAGCTGTATTTCTGTGGCAGGGTAACAGATCCTACCATGGAAAGTGGAATATAATTGTAACTTGTAGGCTGTGTTCATGCAATTTGTTATTGTCTTGCTTTTGACAGTCCCACCCCACTGTTTATTTTCATCTCACTGTTTCAGACTCACCTGTCCTGATGAAGCTAGTAAATTGATTGTGGTGAGCAGCATCCAACCTCTACTTGCTTCTTCACTTTGATTGACCTCCAGAAACTGGACTATGGCACGACTCGCAGCCTCTGTAGGGTGAAGGGGTGGAAGGGGGTGGGAGGGCAGTTAAACAAATGCAGTAAGAATCCAGTCTGACAGCCTGCAGAAGGGAATGCATCCTCTCAGCAGCCCCAAGCATGAATTCATTGCTTCAGCACTACTTGAGAAGAGGGCTAGGCTTAGGTCTACACTCTCCAGACACACATTCCAGTCTTATACACACACACACACACCTGACTTGGACACTTGCAAGGCTGTAAAATGTATGTTCTTAAGTCAAGCATCATCCTTTAAAGAGGCTGATAGATTTCAGTAACATGCAGCAACTTTTGTTTGAGTGTTTTGGCTTTAGCAAATACAACATCCTCTTTTTTCCAGAGATGTGAAGTCACCATCACTTAGTGGGCTCAGTGGGGAAAGGCTGATACTCAGTTTCTGAAAAGCTGCCCCACACTGAAACAACAGCATGGAGGGTAACTGGAAGAGACTGGAAGCAAGGGGAGGCTCAGAAAGACAAAAGGAACCAAAAAATAGGAAGAAAAAGTAACTTTAAGACTAAAATCAGCAATTACCACATCCCCATCCTATATTTTTTGGAAAATAGATGTGCTAACAATTTAAGGATGATTTTTAGAATCCAGGGACACTTCTGGAATCAGATCCTATTCTGTATCAGTCAGAGCTAAAGATAAATATTCAGCCTAGCAAACAAGTTATCAACCTCAATAAATAACTCAGCAGAAAATGCAGTCTGAATACACACTTAGCTTAAGAAACCTCTAATGATGACTGTCCACTGCCCTTAACAGAAATCTAAAGCAATTTTTCATCTCTACCTGCACATCAATCAGCTTCAGTGCTTTTAGAGTCAGAAAAAGAAGGTGCATAGTATTGCTTAAAAAGGGAATTACAAGGGAATTACTAACAGAGGAATAAAGCAGCAACTGAAGAAAAAAAATCCTATTTTAATCTTGGTTTGTTTGCTTTACCTGCTGTCCAGATTCCCCAGCACATACCTGTGAAGGGGGTTTGTTCTGAAGTAAATATATTTTATATGAAAAAATACTTTTAGCATGAATTATGCTGCAAAGATCATTTTCTGGAGCACCAGACTGTAAGCTGAGCTGGACTAGCAAACCTACAAAGTGGATGATCCAAGAAGATACCTATAGTTATATGCTTTACATTCATAACTAACTTCTCCCAACAGACTCTACCACCACACAGAGCCAGAGCCATTGGCTGGTGAGTCAATACAGCAAAAACCAAGGTGTAAAGAAATGCTTTATCAACCAGAGGACACGTGGTAGATGAAGCAATTACCCCCTCCACACAATGCTCCTTAGAGCATGTGTGGAATGCTGCATCCAGTTTCAGTCCCAATGTAACACAGGGAAGACAATGATCAACCAGGAGTTCAGCCAAGGGCTGCTGAGATCATAGGATCATAGAATGGCCTGGGTTGGAAGGGATCCCAAGGATCAGAGAGCTCCAACCCCCCTGCCACAGGCAGGGCCACCAACCTCCAGGCCTGGAGCTACACAAGGTTGCCCAGGGCCCCAGCCAACCTGGCCTTCAACACCCCCAGGGATGGGGCACCCACCCCCTCTCTGGGCAGCCCCTTCCAGCCCCTCACCACTCTCTCTGCAAAGAACTTCCCCCCAATCTCTCCTCTCACCCTTCCCTCCTCCAGCTTCACTCCATCCCCCTTGTCCTGCCAGTCTCTGCCCTGGAACAAGCTGATTCCCCTCCTGTGTCTCTGCTCCCTTCAGGGACTGGCAGGCTGCAATGAGGTCCCCCCACAGCCTTCTCTTCTCCAGGCTGACCCAGCCCAGCTCCCTCAGCCTCTCTTTGTAGGGCAGGTGCTCCAGCCCTCTGAGCATCTCTGTGGCTCCTCTGGCCCCTCTCCAACAAGATGTTTGAGCTTGGAGCATGGATCCTGAGAGGAGAGGCTGAGGCACTGATCCTGAGGCTGAGGAACCAGGGCTGGCTCAGCTGAGCAGCAGCCTCAGGACACACGGTGGGGGAAAGTCAGGGCCAGGCTCCTCACAGCACTGCATGGCTGCAGGGTAAGAGGCAACAAGAGAGGTTCAGATCTCATATAATGAGAAATTTCCCCCCCCACCCCAAGGACAGAGATGCACAGAAATGGGGTCCAGAGGAGAGGCTGTGCTGTCTTCAGCCCTAAAGGGTTTCAAGACACCAGAGGATCGAGCCCTGCATAATCTGGTCCCATGCCATAGTTAGTTTGGCTGTGAACAGGAGGTCAGACAAGAGACCTCTCTTATTCCACTGTGTCTCACAAGGAAACAAGTCTGTCTGATGCCTATCTCAGGGGGTTTTCATGTCACCTGTGCTGGTGCCAGTTTCATTCCCCCCCAGCTCACAGAGGATGTGTTTTGCTCTAAATCCCAGAAATCCTTCTATAAGCATAATCCTAGGGGGAAAAAAGAGGTATGTATTTAAGGTAAAAATCCAGATTTGGTTAATTTGTGCAATGGCTCTTTTCCTGCTTTTTTTTGCAGCCTTATTCTGGGTTTTGTGCAGACCATTGGCTTTTCCAATCCTGGTGCTGAAGTAAGGAGAGGCACCTACCCAATCCCTGCATGAGACTGACAGAGATAAAATGAAGCTTTATATACCAAGGGGAAAGGTAGGGCAGTTTTCAAACTGCACACAAACACAGACATGCAGCATCTTCCCACAATGCTGACCTGAAGTGTTACAGGATCACAGAGTGTTAAGAGCTGGAAGGGACCTGGAAAGATCATCCAGTCCAACCTCCTGCCAGAGCAGGATCATCCAGACTAAACCCCACAGGGACACATCCAGGTGGGTTTGGATGTCTCCAGAGAAGGAGACTCCCCAGCCTCTCTGGGCAGCCTGTCCCAGGGCTCCCTCACCCTCATGGTGAAAAAGTTTCTCCTTAAAAAAAAGCACCTGGTGGGTAGTTTGTTTCCCAAAACCATCAGTGAGAAACACTGGCTGGATGGTTGGATGTTCAGCCTGGAGAAAAGAAGGCTGAGAGGGGAACGGATCAATGGGGATCAATAGCTGAAGGGTGGCACACAGGGGGACATGGGCAGCCTCTGCTCAGTGTCTGTGGGGACAGGACAAGGGGCCATGGCCTCAAGTTGGAGCAGGGGAAGTTCCACCCCAATGTGGGGCAGAACTTCTTCCCGGTGAGGGTGAGGGAGCCCTGGGACAGGCTGCCCAGGGGGTGTGGAGTCTCCTTCTCTGGAGAGATTCCAGCCCTGACCTGTCCTAGGGATCCTGCTTTGGCAGGGGCTTGGACCCCATGGGCTCTGGAGGCCCCTTCCAACCCCTGTGATTCTATGATTCTCTTTCTACGTGACCACAGAGAGAGCTAGGCAATCAGTTTGTGACTGTACCCAGGTACAACATGTGCCACACAGGGTGTTCACAGCCTCCTTTGGACACAGTCTCCAAAAGCTACTGGTGGAACACAGGTTCTTTTAGTCATCTTCAGAAGTGAGACTCAGGGGTTAAGGATGTGCTTCCGAAGAAGCTGTCACGCTGCCGGCATCCTGAACGGCATCGCAGCTGAACACTAGAAATAGCAGCTTCAAAACTGTCACTCTTAATTAAGCACCACCTAAAACACAGACAGCATTTTAAAGTGCAGGAAGAAGTTCTCTTGTCATCTGCTCAGAGCAAATTTGATAGCACTATCATTTAAGATTAATTTCTATCATCAGCACTAGTCTTAATTTACGTCTTGTACCTTTTGCTCTGGGTTGGACGTGTTCAAGGCACCTTTTAAATACAACATCCTCCATGTGCCCCATCCAAATGTTCTCAGCCCTTCAACTCCTGCAGAATCATAGAATGGCATGGGTTGGAAGGGACCCCAAGGATCACAGAGCTCCAACCCCCCTGCCACAGGCAGGGCCACCAACCTCCAGGCCTGGAGCTACACAAGGTTGCCCAGGGCCCCAGCCAACCTGGCCTGGAACACCCCCAGGGACGGGGCATCCACCCCTTCTCTGGGCAGCCCCTTCCAGCCCCTCATCACTCTCTCTGGAAAAAACTTCCCCCTAATATCTAATCTAACCCTTCCTTCCTTTAGTTTTAATCCATCCCCCTTGTCCTGCCATTATCTGCTCTTTTAAAAAGCTGCATCCCCTCCTGCTTATAAGCTCCCTTCAGGGACTGGCAGGCTGCAATGAGGTCCCCCCACAGCCTTCTCTTCTCCAGGCTGAACCAGCCCAGCTCCCTCAGCCTCTCTTTGTAGGGCAGCT
>VZTU01015298.1:0-41493 GCA_013400835.1 Zapornia atra
TTCCACATCTTTCTTGTATTGCTTTGTATGGGAAGACTCAACTGAGAGGTCAAGTTATTGTTTTTGTTGAAGCACAGCCTTGACTTGCCATGATGCAGAAGAGACTTCTCATAAACATTTGAATACTTGTGCTCATGCCCAAAAAAACTTCCTGGCATAAAGCATCATTTGTGACAACTTTTCCTCTAACTTCATGTATTTCCTTTCTAATGATGCGGATTAGTTTTATAGACATTGTTTAAGTCTACTTCATCAGACAGATGGGAAGTGCCTTGCAATATCCCGCTGTAGGTATGCATAATCATTTAGGGAAACTGAGGCAGCAGAGGATGAGACCTTAAAGTAAGTCTGCAGCATACACTGAAACTAGAGCACTCTGTCTCCAAAGTGATCTTGGCTTTCAACCTGTGCTATAGCTCATAATACTTCCACATCATTCGCCACAGCCCATTTTCCACTCAAATTTCATCTAATAACTCATCATTCACCTTGAAACATCTCCTTGGAAAAATCATACATGTTTTTGCTCACAGAATTACTTGATACTCCCCTTCCCACATTAAGAATAAATATGCCCTAATGTCACACTCATTGAAGAGCTGCATTGAAGGTGCCCTGCCCTTTACATAACTTATTTTGCTTTCCATGTGCACAAACACCTTCTAAATCAAAAACCCAAATGTTTTTGTAGAACTGCCCTCTGAGTCCCGTAACAGCACTCAGTCATGGTAACTGTGGTGGGAGCTGATGGGGTTCCTCTCATGCAGCAAGACTTACTTCCTCTGCTGTTTATGGCCCTTCTGCGCAGATGAGCCCTACTGAATCCAGTGGCAGTGAAAAAATTTTCAAACAAAATTGTTGCTGGAATCTCAGCTGAAAAGCAGCTTCCCAGAGTAAAAAAAGGTGTCATGGCATTGGGATGGAAGGAAAGCATAGTAATGTCAGTGCCATTGTCCTACATGCAGTATGTGAACCAAGCTGAAAATCAATTTGATTTAAGTTCATTTAAGAAAACTTGAATTCAAAGTTACTTAAAAATAGATGAGAGTCCTTAAAACCTGTACTCAAGGGGGGTACAGTGAAAAAGAGGCTGTGTCCACCAAGCAGAATCCAGGCTCTCCCAAACCTGGGTTCAGAAAGGGCACAAGTACCTTTTGATTTCTTTTCCTGGCTGCATCCCTGTGAGTGCCCTGCAGAATACAGTGCTTCTCTTTTGTAACCTGTTCTGCACTGTCACGCCTTTCCCCAGTTCTCCTGCTCTGTGAGCAAATAACGCAGTATGAATTTGGGGAGAATACCTCCCAAACAAGCATCTGCTTCATTTAATGCAGAAGGGAGCACCTCTGTGCAGAGGAGGCCATCACAGACAGACACTTACTTTTCCTCTGACAGCTCCTGCGGTCTCTGTCCGGATCATGTCCTCACCACACCATGTGGTCAGGTTGCTAGCCCTGATTACTGCCCACTGCTGTCAACACCTCCCCAGCCAGGTGGCAATGACATCTGCAGAAGGCCTGTTTAGCTTTAATAAAACACAGCCTACTTTTACAAAGCTGCCAGCCTGGAGTGATACAGCAACAACTGCCAAAAAGCCTAAGCTTATTCTAATATTTCGAACCTGTAATACCTGAGCTTCAAGGTTCACATGAGTGGCAGTGATGTATTAGTGAGCCTTTCTCGTCCATTTTTAACGCCTTCAGAGCTCTGTTGCTATCTCAGTGGAGATGAGATACAGAATTGCAAACCACTGATCTTCCTAAAGTGCTGCCTGGTGGGAATTACATGGGCTGCACAATGTCTTCTCTCAGGAAATTTCATAACTGGAAGCCAGATACAAAACAGAAGCCAATCTTATGACAGAGGGAAAACCACAATTATGCTGCTGCTCACATTCACGTCCCTGCTCATGCACCCAATAGCCGAGTAGTTGTTTATAGCACAGCTACTTCTTTATTCTATTACCATAAATACACTGGACAGAAAAGACAAGGGAGCTTGCTCCCATGCATGCCTTTCCCCGCCCAGCACGAAGCGGCTGATGATTTGTATCGATCGGGCCGAACGCGGTAAAGGTTGCGATTGCACTTCTTCAGCTCCCAGATTCAGAGGTTTATGGATCCCCGTCACAAAGCACGTTAATAAAATCAGCAGAAGTTTATGTATTGCTGCTCCCAGCACTGGGTTAGCAGCATAGAGCTGCCAGGGACAGGCCATCTGCCACAGAGGAAGCATCAAAACAGAGCCGTTTCTAGAGAACAATTTCTGTATCTAGAGAAAAGGGAGGAAAAGCTGGGAAATAAGAGACTGGTTTGCAAAAAGGAAAGAAATAGCTGATGTCCTATTTTTCTGGCCTTTACCCAAATCAGGTTTTAATTTGATACTTTCAAAAGGCTGACCTTGATCCTAGTCAAGACATGCTGTATGCCAGAATCCTTTCTTTTAAGCTTCTAATGTTCTCCTGCAATTCGTGCAGAGCTTGTTGATGCCTGGCACCGTGGCTGAGAGCACAGCCAAGGCAGAGATGTGCTAAGGGCACTTTTCCTACCTCACCCCACAATCCACCTACTAGCAGGTGGCAGAAAATCACCCTTCTGCCCCCGAATCCCCAAACTACCTAGCACTCAGCTTGAGCAGCATACTGAACCACATTCACCCAGGCAAAGCCTAGAGTTCTTCTAACAAGATAGTCACCAGGACACAAGTGATTTGGGAAAGGGATCACAGGTAGTGCGAGACTGTAGGAAGGAGACCTAACACACAGCAGCAGTGGGGTCAAGAAAGCAGGGAGGAGGCAGTCCCAGTCCAACAGGACATGGCGGATTAAGAGGGAAGGTAAAACCTGTGAAAATGAGACATGCATTAATGCAGTCAGAGTTTATCCCAGCTGAAACTCTCCTTAGCTCGTCATGGAGACACAGCAGGACAGGGCACTGGCATGTGGTCTGAATATTCTTTATGGGTTCACTCAACAACCCCCTTAGCAGAGAGGTTTTTCACATCCCTGTAAGTGTTCTGCAGCAGCCTGTCCCGTTGGCTGCTGGTCAAGCCTCTCTCCAAAGCACATCTGCACATTCTACATTGTTTTCAAAAATTTTAGAAACAAAGAGGTTTCTGCCTTGATTTCAAGAGACCAGGACATCCGATTGGTTCAGATTTGTCACAGGCCCCTCTATTTATCCACTGCCTAGAGCAATGAAAACTGTCCCCCAAAGACTACAAAACTCATTATTAATTGGAGTTGTATGTGCACTAGCAGGGATTTTGGTGCCAGAACTCCCCCTTGTCTCCACTGGGTCAGAGCAGAGGCTGGTTTAAACTAAGTAAAAAAATTATCATCCTGCTGCAAATTATTTGAACTATTACTGCTTTTTTTGGCCAGGAAGGAGGGAGTATCTTTTCAGTTGAGTTATTTGCATAAAATAATTAGACTTTGGTGTATATTTTCCTCCCAGTGCAAGTACGTAATTTGCATCAATATTAATAGGAAGCTCTCTATCCCCACTCATTGAAAGGAGGCTGTACCCCAGGGACCAAGAAAGGCTAAACCCTAAGTATGCTTTTGCTTATCACCGAAGATTTCCATACACTCCTGTAAGCTGCTATGCTCATTTTATACTTCTAGTTCTTCCTGGTTTATTTCCATCGAGACAAATGTTTAGCAAATTGTGGAAGAAAATTATTTGCTCATGCTTCACACAGGAGGCAATCAAAAATGATGCATGCAAATTCTATGGAAATCGCTCTTTGTGTCCAAACTTTGGGACCCGATTCAAGTTATGGTTTGCACAGAATAAAAACTTAACAGAAAAGCTTCCTCGATGAAATGACACTTCTCTGGTATGAGAAGCGATGAGTTAACACTAACTGCAGTGCTAATGCTAACAAGCAGTGCCTGCTACGCACACGCCCAGGAGCTCTTGGTAGTTCAAGCCTGCCAGCACTAACCTGTGTCACGGCAAGCACTGAAGAAGTGCCTTGAGACTACCTGGACTTCACCCAGCAACACAAGGGAGATCTGGGGGAATAAGCTCCTCCAGCAGAAGGCCTGACTTTACAGCAGTTTGAACAGCTGCCTAGAGTGGGACATAAAGTCTGCATGCCTTGGGGTACTGCAGTCTGAAGAAGCATAGAACATCCAGTGTCAAGTGATAGAATGATGGACTTGGCGAGCTGTTGACAACTCAATGACATCAGCAATGATGTCCTTTGTTCTGGGCCTTTCCTTTAAGAGCAAGGTGAGTTGTACCTATGAATGACCACCACAAAAGGAAATGACGAACAATGAAGCTCTGCCAAAGATACATCAGAGTTACGTAAGGGATGAAACTGCCAAAGCCTTGGCACAAGATGTCATTTTAGGAAACTGAGGGTAACAACGGTGTTCTGCAAAATGGGAAAACCTGAACAAAAAGTAGAAAAAAAAAAAAAAGAAAAGAACATGAAGAGGACTGAATATTACCATCCTCTCTACTTGGCAGGGCCCATCATCATTCTTCACTTCCCTGTCAGGAAGGGCCAACCCAGTTTGAGTTATTCCCTCTTGTTTCATCTCACTACGTGTCACCCCAGACTGAACTGCTAATGAGATCAGGGAAAAGCTCTGGTTTAGAAACATTTTATAAAATGCAATCATACTCCCTATCCCAACATCCTCTATCACCACAACAAGTGAAGTGGGAATAGTGAGAAAGGAACAAACAGTGAGGACAGAAGAATACCTGAACTCAGGCACACCACTGAGAAAAACATCAGGTGAAACCACCACAGTGCAACAACAGAGCACATTTGGTATTAGCTCCTTGGCTGAGATTCAATTCTCCAGAAGTGCAAAGACACAGATTCCACCTCCTCTTGCCCAAGGGTAAATACAGACTCACTCCATTCATTTCAGTGAAATTACTTCAGATTTTCACTGCTGCAAATTGGAGAAGCGTCTATCTCTTGTGTTTAACACCATCCCTGTGAGGAGAAAAACTGTTAAAAGCCTTCCTCTAGTTGAACTCAAGTTCAAACTTGCTTGGCTGAACTTGTGAGCAAAAATTATTAATCTTTACTTCAGAAAAGAATGTCTGTTTCCAAAGAAGTAACCAAATCAGAATACACAACTCACGGGTGAGGGAAAGATTCTGAGATATTGAGGGGGAATGAGTAAGTAGGGGTGCCCAAAGGAGGCGCATACCGTGAAGTCAGAGCAGCACACAGAGCTCAGGCTCTGCAAGAAGCAATGGCACACAGGCATGGCCTGGAGACTTTCTAGCATAGGTGTGCTGCTGGAGCCACTCTCATAAGTGGTGGTTCACAGCTGCCTCCTCTCCAGCATTTCCAGCTTGGACCATGTGGAGGGTCAACATAAATGCCTGTGTCCAGTTCCACAAAAATACAGTAAGAATCCCAGTGTGATCTCCACCTGGGTCATGCTTTTTCACGTGCTTCTTCTCTATTGATTTAAGCCAGGTACCCTCTTCTTCCACAGGTGATGCAAACTGTCCAGGGGAATTTCTCTTCCCCTTTATCATAACTCACAAAGCAGGCAACATTCAGAGAGGAAGAAAACACAAGCTCCTTGTACATTCCTTACACAAGCATGTAACTGAGGTCATGGTTTGGACAGGGATGAAGGAAGCAGGTGGTTATTTTGTTTGTTTCTCCTTGAGATCTGTTACGAAAACAGAGTCCTGGAAAGCTACTGTCATGTCCAGTGAAAAAATTATTTGAGGTCCTTATGGAAAATACAAATGAAAAGAAGAAAGTCCCTTTCCTGTTGTCAAACTTCACAACAAAAAATAAAGGCAGAACTGAGAAAAGTTCTCCCCTACTCCCCCCCTCATATGTCCCCTCTTGGTTTAACTCAGGGCTGGACAAAAACCACATCAATCTCAAGGAAATTATTCATCATGTCCTTTGTCAAAATCACTCGTTCCTCTAGTCAAGGTGGGCAGCTGCTCTTTCAATCAGGCAAGACATATTAAAACAGGTTTCAAATCACCTCACAAAGGGGACAAAAACTATTTATCATTTCATTCCACATCTCCAGCTGAGGGTAATGTGCTCAAAGAATTCAGCACCTCAACCTGGAGGCAGTGCTGCAGTTGGGATCAGAGCTAAGAAGATGCCTTGTTCTGCTGTTCTAGCGATGCCCCCAGCACTGAACTGAATGGCGCTAAACATCAGCTTCCTACCTCTAGAGACCCAAGAGAGCTCCTACTTCCATGAGCAAGTACTTTAATAAAAATCATGCAACACAACCTTAATTGCTAAGAAATCCCCATACATCCCTCTGACATACCCTACCTTCCCCAGCTGATCGACACAAGTTTGGGGTCAGCAGCATAGTCTCAAGTAAGTCTAAAGTAGGTCTGAAGCAGCACAAGGACACCCAATTCCATGACTTTCTGCCCCTTTCTACCTGAAAATGCAAAGGTGGGGGCATGTTTGATTTAATTTTGTTTCTGGGAAACGCTGCGCTTGTATATTTTAAGTGTATAAATTGCAGCACAGTCAGTCAAGTAACTTATGCACAGTTTATGCAAAAAAATAGTTGCTTACTAGACAGCAAAAAGATTAAACAGTAAATTAAAGAATGTTTTAGGTTACAGTCTCCTGAGCACACATACCTCTCACTCAAGTCTCTATTAACGCTACAGAGGTAAATGTGTTTCTCCATCTGCTGCTGCTGTTACCCAGGACGAGGAAGTGCCGTCCTGGGAATAGCTGGAATGAGCCATGGGGAAGCAAGGACAGGACCACTAGTGGTGGATTATACCTAGGGACAAATGCCTCCATACAATTCTGCTATTATTTTACGCTTAGATAGCCTCTAGCACTGTAATTTCCCCTGAGCCTCCAGATCATGCATGTGGAAACACTAAATGACAACAGTAATTACAGTTTAAGGTTACTGTCCTTTGTCTAAGTCTTTTGGGCTTCAGAGGATCTGCACTAATCTCTTGTTTTTTTATTTTTTCCCCACTGTTCTCATCTTAGTTTTCTTATTGCCCAGGTGCTGTAAAGACCACAAATGGCTGTAATCCAACCTCTTCTTTTTTTTTCTTTTTTTTTTTTTCCCTTAAGAACAGTAGACTGGGCATCTGGAATTCACTCCACTTTTTTTCTGCTTCACTGTATGACCTTTGGGAAATGTAAAGTCCCACTCAATTTCCAGCATTTGTACAATGGGCATAACCCATATTTGAAACATGCTTTGAAACCTGTAGTTAAAATTATTTCATTACATACTATAAAAGAGTGCAAATTATTTCAGATGGACAGAAGGATCATTTTAGTGGGAGATCTCCAGGTGATTAAATCAACAAAGTAGTCCCCTTGCTCATTGTTGCCTATTTTGTAGGCAGATAGAAAATATTTGGCAAGATTTGACTTTCTAGTTTACTGAATTATTCACTGTTTGCAAGTCAGGTAGGTAATTCACCTTGCACACATGTCTCAAGTACAGTGCTAATAAGAAACAGCACAATGGGTAGATTTTTATGACAAACCTTCTCAAGTAAACAGCTGTCTTTAAGAAAATACATCCTTTCTCTACGTAAAAAATGTTCAGTTTCCACAGAAAATGGCAGGACACCAGTAGACGTCAGTTTGACTCATTCTCTTAAAAGCAATGTCCTTTCTCATACCTTCCAATCTCTATCTGGAATTTGTATTTCTTTCATACACTCAGATGTTCTTCCAAAACTCCACTAACGCATGAAAGTGAAAACATTTCATAATTAAACTCCAAATAGCACTGAGACAGCACATGGCAACTCTGAAATCAAACACAAACCCCATTTTTTCACTAAGGCAAGTTGCTCACTACAGAAAAAGTGCAGAAAAAACATTTTCCCAGGTTTTTCTCCAGTTAGCTTCCTGGAAGTGAAAAAAAAAATTGCTTCTCTATGCCTGAAGTTTTGTTTTATTTCAGGTAATTATAGCTTTAAGAAAGATAAAGCTTCCTCCTTTGGAGGGCTGCATCACTCAGCTCCCATTACCTCCTCAGAACAGGGTTTGAGAAACTGCTGAGCATGCTCTTACCAAGGGAAAAATCTCAGCCTCCTTAGATGTGTTTAGAAAAGGCAGGGTGAGTTGAGCTCCCCCAGAATTGTTTGTAATAATTTCTTCAGGTAGTTTTGGACCACAACGACTTCTGAGACTAACATCCACATGCCCTTCAAAGCAGATGTTCAGCAAACTGTCATTGTTTAGTGAGTTAGTAGTGATAGAAACAGGTACCTTGTGCCAAGCCCCTCTACTTCAACTTTTCAAAATGGTCACGGACCAAAAGCCCCAGGGGAGGTTTTCCAGAGTTATCTGGCATCAGAGAACAAGAGGTTTGCACAGCGACCACAGTGGCACTGCTGCCTTTAAGTTTCTCCTTCACCATTTAAATTCAATTAACAGCAGCAGTGAAGTGAGCAGTGAGTTACCCATTTCTATGAGCAGTAGAAGGCTGTAGTCCTTGTCCATAAGCAGATCCTTGTTTCAGAGATTGTCTCTCACTAGCTATTTTTCCCTTGCATGAAACAGACTTTTCACATTGTGGAAACTGGACTCAGAACTATGGATGTCTGGAAATAGGATGTTCATCTGGGAAGAAGTAAGGAAACTGAAGAAAACAGTCAAAAATGATCAGGAAACAAAATCTTACAGCGGTTCCAATCAGAAACATTGAAAGAAGGTTAAATCCTTTTTTGATCAATACAATCATTTGGCACAGTAAAACATTTGTCCTGAGTCAGTATTTCAAATATGAAAGTTTAGATTCTGGTTCTGTTACTTTATGATTTTACTATCATTAATAAAAAGAGTTGAGGTCTTAAAACACATTTTTTCTTCATGAAAATAATACTAATTAGTTGATTGATGGAAAAATTTGCATAAGTTTTCTTTATAACATGCACTGCACAAGTTCAGGAAGGACCCTTGAAATTTATGAGATAAGAATATGGTTAGATCTGGAGACAAAGAAATAAGAGCAAAATGTGAAGGTTTCCCTTCCCCTTGTCAGAAACTAAATAGTCCAAACAGAAATCCTCTTCCTGTAGTAATCAAGGGAATTATTCCAAGAAAAGCTTGTGTTCCAACACAAATAAAATGGATTCCAATGAACATTTTCCCAGGAGAGCATCACAGTTCAGAAAAAAAAAATAAAAAAATAAAGCAAACACTGTTCAATTACATCAGTATCTCCTGGCCTAAGAGAACCCGCATTTCTGTCCAACCTGACAGAGACTGTTTGTTGCCCCATGGTATCAGCTCCATGAAACGTGAGAGGCAGGCTATTACAAGAATTCAGCTTGTTCAGAGTTGTAAAAAACAGCAGTTGTACCGGCCCCATAAGGTTTATGAAAGTATCTCTCATTTTTAAGACACTCTGCAGATACTGCCTCAAACGTGGCTTCTCCAAGGAGCAGAGGGGCTGGGACAGCAGCTGCCAGCCCGAGAGAGAAAACATCTCCAGGCATCCTCCAGTGGAGGAAGCACACTTTGGACAGAAGTGGTCCAGAAGCTCTGTAGGGGAAAGGCCAGCTGAGTGCCTGGGAAATCAGTGGCCTAACACAGAAGATAGGCTCAGGATTGAGTTTATCTTATTTGCCAGATGACAAAGCCAAGTTAAATGGGAACAAATCAAATCAATCACTCAGCCTGACTCCAAATCAAAACACAGGGTGTCTCCTCACCACAGTGGCTTATTTTATTTTCCAGGTTCTTGATGAGGACACCACCAGTGCATCTCGGGTTCCCCCAAAGAAAAGGAAAAGGAGAGAGTGTGCAGAGGTGGTGAGGAAGAATAGAACCAGCTATTAACGTTCAGCATAGCACTGCAGTGTTACATAAGCTAGAGCCCAGCCGTAATCAGCTTAGCAATACTGCTGTGAGACCAGCAGTATAAAAATAATAATTAGATCTGCCAACTCTGGTTCTTCTCTTAAGACTTCACATTTGCAAGGCTCATGGATCCCTTACTGTGTATTCCTCTGAATGGAAGAGTAATGCTTGGAATTGATAAAGACAAAATGAACGGATACTGGCTATTTACAGTTATGTGATGTTAAGTCTGTACACATAGTAAGAGCAGATTTCTGTTCAGCACTCAGACAGAAAATGGCTAGCAATGTAAAACATGAAGCAGCTTCTCCACAGAAACGTGGCCATTCAGCTCTCACTTCATACAAGCAAAGTTGTAGTACTAACCAGAGACCACTTATCATAGCATGGAGCTGATATTATACAACTAATTAGGAAAAAATAGGTAACGTGGAGATATGAGGGTACTTCTTAGTTCATCCACAGTGTTTTATACTACCTAGTCCTGCCTCCTCCTCAGTATAGGAGTTTACAAGGCCAAGAAGCATTATTCAACTTCACCAACACATGACATATGTATTAGCATTTTAATTACTACTAGCTATTCTCAGCTGTTAGAGGTACCCATTTTGCTGAAAAGCTATGTTCTAATACAGCATCAAATAATTACTGCAGAAAACTATTCCGAAACAATTTAAATCTAAACCTTTAATTTATTTCCATTGTATCTCCAAATACTGCAATCAACTTTCTCTGACCTTTGTAAACCCATTTTTTTTGTATTCATGGAATGCCTCATGCATACAAGCAATGATTTCACAGATGTATTTATAGCTCTTTGTTGGCTTCTGGGCTGCTGAGTTGGTGGCAAAAGAAGCAAAAAAGAAAAAAAAAAGTACTATACTTAAAATACTGCATACACACTTCAAAGATCCAGAAACACGGAGCGCTTGTAGCAACAGCATTTTGGAACAGATTGCAATAAACCCATAGACAGAAATGCTGCACAGAAAGAAAACACTCATCAAATTTTAAACAACCATAAAGTATGTTATTAAATGGCACGAGTGGATGCACTACATAATGCATTTGTTGTGTGATATAGTAGCATATGCCAGCAATCTTTTTAGCTTGATTAGTAGAAAGGTGGAGGGGGTTTATAACGTCACAGCCCTGTGACGCAAGCCATGGCACGGCATGCTCAGATATCCCAGAAAACCACATCAAAAACCACTCCAGTCTCACATTGCTATTGATTTCACTGTACAGCCTTAGCTGCACTGCTTTTTATTTATTGCCAGTGTCACACAGAGTAAGTGGTTCTGGTCATCTAACTGTACACACAAAAACCCAGGCACCATTTTAACAGAAGATTTTCTGAAGTCTAGAAAGAACAGAAATAAACTGTTATAAATCTGCTTTGTTTCATTCTAGGTCTACCATGTCACAGTCTAAAATACATCATATATTATTAGGTATGATATTTTAACTAATTCTATATGCTTCTCAAAGTACACATCAACCAATATATTTCCAATCTTTTGAAAGGGTTTCATAGCTAAACACATACACTTTCTAAACTGGACTTGAAGTTAACCCTACAGATGGGCTTAATGCATGGCAGTCTGGATTCTGCTGTAGCTCTAAACATTGGTGACTTGGGAAAGTAGAACTCTTTTGAACCCCCACATATTTTGCCAGCACCAAGCATCAGTGCGCCCAGGCCATGACTGACTCTTCCAAGCCAACCCCAGCTGTCCTGATCCAACCCCTGACAGGAGGAAGGAAAAGGGTCACAACGTAGGGCCAGGAGATGCTGGTATGATGACAGCCCAGAGAAGGCAAACCCAACCAGTGCCTGCTTTCCTTCCGCTTGCCAACACAGGCTGCAGCTGGCTCCAGATTCCCAAGGGAATAAGGCACGATTATCACGAGCACTACTACATCCCTGGATCCAGTAAATGCTGAGATATTCACGACCTCCAGCAACTGTTAGCTTGGCACATCACAGCACTGCATTTCTTATTCAAAACCAAGCCAACCCCATCCCAAACCAAAGCAAACTTGTGCAGCACACTAGGTTCCAGGTTAATCCAAACTCACTGGCTCACACTGTCCATTCTTCTCAACACTACCAACAAAAACCCCTAAGCCATATATTCTCACCACTACTGCTGATTACATTATAGTATTAAACAGGCCCCACTGAAGATTCAAGGCTGGAAATTGCCCAGACAAATAACAAAGGCAAGGCCTGCTCCACAAAACAGAGACTCTATTCATCAAGGCAGGAAACAAGTGGGAGACAGGAAAAAACAGAGGGAGACTGGGGAGCGATGCTGCAGTCAAGAGAACAGACACCAACAATAAAGCAGAAACTAAACTAATGCCCGTTCAGCAATTTACAGGCAGCACAGTGGAGGCTAAACATGGTCAGCTGTCTCAACAGGTTTTTGTAAAATTACTGAACTTCCCATATGGTTATAAGTATTTTTGAGGGATAAAACTCATGTTATGGCCTTACCCCATGTACCATTTCCAGCAATATGAAAATTATGTAATATGTGACTGGAAGCAACTTCATGAGGTCATCTGAACCATCCCAGGGCCCCAGGGAGGAATCAGCCACCCTGAGTCAGTTATGATCAGTGTCTAACATTGTCTTAAAATCACTGACCATGGGGACCCCACAGCCCCCAGTGGCACCAGGACTGCAGTACATCAGTACTTTTATTTTCAGAAAATTCTCTGTGATGCTGTACAGATTTGTCTTCATTTATAATCTATTATCTTGCAATACATTCATTTCTATTTTTTCCGATCGGAGTAGTTGTAACTCAGCCTGCAATTTCAGTTATACACTATTTCCATAAGAGATGCATACATGTTTGAGTCCAATGTCATTTTGATAGTCTGTTATTTTATGATGCGTGGCTAATGGTGCTTTTTCGTATCATACAAGATTTCCAGCATTCTTTAATGCTGATGTTGATGGACATTTTTTTTCCCCCTCCCTGAAGCTGTCTTTCTAGTTACAAATAGAAATATAATAGATCAATTCAGCTTAGCTTTTGCATTGTGCTAGAGGTAACTGCATTTGCTCCAGCAACAAAATTTTGAAATATTTAATATTCTGCCCTCAGTAGTGTTGTACTATTTTACATTAGAGCTGTATTGCACATCACAAATACAATATACACACACAATCCAGATACCAGCCAGTAACATCACACCTA
This sequence comes from Zapornia atra, assembly GCA_013400835.1. Classification (NCBI taxonomy): domain Eukaryota; kingdom Metazoa; phylum Chordata; class Aves; order Gruiformes; family Rallidae; genus Zapornia; species Zapornia atra. The sequence goes on from VZTU01015298.1 coordinate 13,041, forward strand.
ACATCAGGAATTCAGATTTAGATACTGGGAAATTCTTCTGCATATGCTTTACATACTCTGCAGAGAAGGGGACTACTGTGTCAGCCTAAGTGACAGCTTAAGTATCTGAGTGACTCTAAGCCTCGTTATTTTTTATATCAGAGAGTTCTTTTTATTCTTATTATAGGAACTAACTCCCATGCAATAATCGTGACATCTCAATTAAAGAACAGCTAAATGCTTTATAGTTGGAGCCACTATTGGTCAACTGTGCAAAACCTAGCTGCACAAGGCTTTCTGTGAGCAGTTAATTTCCATCAACCTCTTTCTGGGCACATATAGAGTCTATAAAGGCCAGGGAAAATTAGAAATAAGACTGGCAGACTCACTTTTCAAAAAGTGATCACAGGGAATTTAGCAATCGTGACTTGCAGTGACAAGAGCCACGCTATGTGCACAGCAGCCATGAGCCAAACTTGGTACTTCACTGAATTTCTAACTGCTTTCTTTTGACATTATCCCAAACACAGCACCACTAAGGACTAGTTTATCCTCTGCACTCTGGAGGCACAGCAGTACCCCCTTACTGCTGTCAGCAGTGCAAGAGCAGCAAAGTAATTTCTTAGTAGTGGGAAAACTTTCTTCCTCACTTAGTGGACACTTAAATCTCCTCTTTGTAGCCCTGGTGATTTCTTGTTTGTAACGATGAAGATCATACAACACATGTAGCACATTTCCTATGATTACTTATCTTGTCCTACCAGTTGTGTGACCCTTTCTCTTTCCACAGATGAAGTCCAGGCTGAGTTCCACCTTTCCATGAACTGACTAACCACATCTGATTATTTTTTAAACACTGCTGTAATCTTTGCTGCTTCTTCCTTTTCATTTTCTCAGATAACACCATTTGTGAACTTGTACATTAAATAACCATCCATCGATACCTGCAAAGGGTCTAAATATCATAAAAGCAAAATGCTTCATTTAAGTGTTGAATTTTCTTGGTAATAAGGCACACGTCAGATTATCGAATACATACATATATCTAAATAGAGTTTCCTCAAGAAAGTAAATTGGATTTTTCCTTATAATGCTTGCCAGCAGGCTTCATCACAAATTAGAAATACAAATTCTTAGCAAAGGGCCCTGAGCTGTATGGGAAGGCAAACAAATATTGTTCAAGATGATATCCACCTGGAGAAGTTATTAATATAAGAAGCAGGCCTCCCTCTGTGAACTGGAAGAGACTTATAAAAACCATTCCTCAGATACACTTTATCCAGTGTAAGACGCCTTACACCACAAACAGATAAACCAGGGATCCATTCATGGAAGACACTGCCTGTCTTCTGCACAATATGCTTTATCAGGATGATTTGCAACAAGAACATCTTCAGTTCTTTGGTGAACAAGCTGGCAATGCAGCTTCAACCAACAGTGTGTGGGTTTGAGGGTAGCTGAGTTTTTTTCCAGCATTGGAAAGAAGACATTTCCTCTAATGAGTTTTCCTTGGCTGTTCAATATTTATTACAGGTACTTAAGCAGAGCTTTTATTACTTAATGTTCCATTTCCTTCCAAAAGGATAGCACCAATGCTCATGTAATACTGCCCTATAGTCTCATAAAATGGATGGCAGCTCCAAACTTTTCCTGGGCGTAATCCTACCAGCATGCTAGCCCCATGATACCATATATTAAGGCAAAATGCTAAACAGACTCCATTGGGCAGTCTGTCACCACTACCACCTGCATTACGAATTTACATAAAAGATGAAAACATGAAGAGTTTTCTGTCCTGCAATTTGCTCTTGTCTCTCTATCCTACTACACACATTCATACTTCCCCGCCCCAAGGGTTAGGGCACCCCCTGGTATCAGTATAGGCTGGGGATGAAAGAACTGCAAGCAGCCCTGCTGAGAAGGACCCGGTGGGACTTGTCAATGAAAAGCTGGACACAACCCAGCAATGTCCAGAAAGCCAACTGTATCCTGGGCTGCATCAAAAGAAGCATGGCAAGCAGGTCGAGGGAGGTGATTCTGTCCCTCTACTCTCTCTGGTGAGACCTCACCCAGAGTGCTGCATGCAGCTCTGGGGTCCTCAATACATGAAGGGCACGGAGCTGTGGAGTGAGTCCAGAATTGGTCAGAGGGCCTCTTCTACAAAGACAGGCTAAGAGAATCAAGGTTATTCAGCGTGGAGAAGAGAAGGCTCCAGAGAGACCTTATTGTGGCCTTTTGGTACTCAAATGGGGGCTTCTAAAAAAGACCTGCTGCAACAGTACAAGGGGTAGTGGGCTTAATTTAGATTAGATTAGGGAGTATGGGAGGGAGCTGAGGTGATGAAGGATATGGAAGACTTTGATTTATTTAATTAAAAGCCTAGTTCCTCTGCATTTACAGTCCCCTTTTCTTCCCTTGTCCCTTGACAGAAGCAGTTTGGGAGTGCTGTTATCCCTTGAAAAAGCTAGACTTCTGCCCTCCCCGGACTCTCGTACCAGCACAGGTATCAGCTAAGCCTCCCTTTCTAATCCCCTCCTGCAGCGTAACAATTGCCATCACTGGGATGTTTATTTCCAAAGAAGTCATCATCTAAGTGCCAAACTCACTCTCAGTGGAAGATTTTAATTTCACCTCCCCCCCTCCACACACATATATTTATTCCTCCAACACCAACACAGATGCACTCGCATATAGATACCGGTAATGGGACCCAGCTCTTCTCTGTATATTAAAGCCTCTTTCTTGAGTGGGATTAATCTTGGCAGCTGTCTGACAGGAGAGACTGTGTGGGAGGAAAATGGTTTTATCTAAAACTTGAAAGAAAGCAAACTAATCTTCAAGGGAACAAACTGTGTTTCAACTCTTGCTCCTTCAGGAGAAGACTATTTAATAACAGAAAATACCCAACAACAGCAAAAATACAGAAGTATTGCTCTGAAAGGTAACATAATGACCATGCATTTTTTCTTTCCTTTTACTTATGTGGCCACTTTTCAAAACATTTATAACACAGCTGAGTCTCTCCATAGGAAGACAGGATCTCAGTCAGTTTTGAAAAATCAGAATGAAGCAAACCCTATGTTTTTCTTCTAGCTGTGGTGGAGCAGGAAAGGTCTCCATGTCCCATCCTGCCTGAGACAGGAAACCTAACAAGGCAACACGAGTATCTGCATTTCTGATTCACTTCTCCAGAGCAATCACACTGATGAAACATACCACCGTTCCTCATCATTAAAAACAAATGTTGCTCTTACAGAAGCTGTTATTTCCCAGTGCTTGCAGGAAAGTCTCCCTTGGAAAAGGTCACTTATCTCTAAGGTTGCACTGTGCCCTGCACTTGTTTGGCAGTGTGCTTTGATGCCAACATGGACACCTTGCTCCCAGTCTCTCTAATTTACCCCTGCTCTTCTCCATATCCTCCTCAGCTCCTGGGATGGCTCCAAGCCCAAATCACAACTTTTCTTCTGACTCTGGTCTCTTGTTCCAGCCTGTCTTGCTTATTCTCTTTTCACCTTCATGCTGATGTCCGGTCCCGTCCTATTCAGAGTCCTCATTGGCTTTATGTCGCTCTAGGCCATTGCCCCCTGCTGTCACCCTGCTGGAAGATGCCTGTGCCCACGGGTCATGGCAAGGACTGCCTCCCTGCCTGCAGCTCCAGGGCAAAGTACAGCAGCTACTTAAGTGAAGGTTCCCAAGGCAAACCAAACCTAATGGCTGACCTTTTGGTCTGAGACATTTCAGCTGAAGCAATTAACAGATAAGGGCAGACAAAAATGCCATTTTGCACAGAGAATTCTGGATATCTTACCTCATTAAAAATTCCAGTTTTAACATGTAAAAGTGTTAAAGGGACTTCCTCCTCACCTCCCCCCCCCCCAAAAAAAAAAAACCAACCCCAAAACTAAACCTAATTGGCACTAAAGGTAAATACAGCAAAATAAGAAAACCCAAGTGTACCTGGAAATCATGGAAATTTGCAGTTGACACAACAGAGTTGTCTCTGAGCAAACCTCTCAGCAAGGTTTTCTGTACCTCAGAGAATGTAATTTAAGGAACTAAACAGTCTCCATTTGAATTAGTTTGATTCACTGTGGCATTTGCCATCCTGACAGCAAGGATCCCTGAGTGGGTGGTACGGACAGAAAGAGCCATGGTACTTCACGCACCTTTTCCTTGAGCAGTTCAACAGCACAACGTGCCATATGACACTGTTACACGGGCCTAATAACATCAAATCCATCTTATCTGAGGCTATTCCTCAGAACAGAGATGCAGTTCTTGCTGGATCTCTAGGAAGACATCTTAATACTCCTCCACTCCCATCCCCTTGATGGCAATGAGGATTAGCACACAACTGCTGAGTACTTTTAGCTGTGTATATCCAAATTATTTTGGCAAAACCGTACAGCAAATTTTACAAAACACAGCTTTTTTGAGCATTTTAAAAAGGTATGTGGAGCATGAAAATGATGCAGTAACCTGTTTGCACAGTGCTCTGCCATCTATCTCCCTGGACTCTTGAAAAACTGACGTGGTCCCTCAAGGGACTTACTTGATTAAAGAACATTAATTAATTGAGTGAACATCTGTGCTGTTTTTCAACTAATAATTAAAATTAGCCAGGAATTGTAATCTCCTTAAAAATGAAAAGTATACAGAATAACTGCAGCCCACGTCCCCACAACATTTGGGTAGGGCTAAGCAACTACAGCATTTACCAGAACGGTTCCTGGGAGATTTGAAAGGCCCCATGTTGGAAGTTTGCTTCCTGGCCAGCCTGGCAACAGGAACATTTTATTCTTGGCTTCACGCGTTAACATATTAACCATGACAGTGCTGACAGTTGTTGCTAAGTAAAATTGAATGTAAATGGTCTAGAAAGCTGCCATTAAATTTAGAAATTATTTTTGGAGTTAGAAATTAAGTACTGTCAACACAACTCATGTTTCCACTTATACACAAATATGACAGGAATTTTAATGACTTCTCCAAACTCCATTTGTAAAAGAAAGAATGGAAATGCGAGTAATGATTTTAATTGCTCTCAAGCTGCATTACAAAAGCAACTGACCTATATGGTATCCTAAGAGCTCAAGGACTATCCAGCAGGACAGAGCAAGGAGGAGGGTCAAGTGAGAAATTGTCACATTACACATGGAAATGAAATGTTGTTTCCAAACCCAGTGTAATCCATGAGGTTGGGATACACCCAGGATCATCCTTTTATTGTTTTCTTCCCATGAGAGATAGACTTGGCTATTTAAACACAGGGCTTAATTCCCAGAGATCAAAGGAGGGAGACAAGGAGAGATGGAGACATTGGTATGCAGCACCCAAAAGAAGTGAACGGCAAAAAATAAGATTTCATGGCATGTGACAGAAACAAAGAGTTCAGTCATCTGATATTTGTGGTCTCTGCAGAAGAAAACATCTCTGAACAAGAAGGTAGATTCATTTAAGCTGTTCTTAATAGCACTGCAGCCACTTAGTCTACAGACAGTCAATGCAAGAGCCAGTCTGGAAATAGTGCAGGAGTGCTCAGCCAAGTAATGTGAGGCTGCGGTGAGAACTGGTGCATTCACACAAGTATCACAGGTATTTATAAAATGTTCAGAGGCTTACAGAAATATTTATTTCCAGTACAGGGTCACCTGCACAAAAGCAACCGTATTCAGTAGTTTGCAACATACTCTGTTGTACCCTTATTCTGAAAGGGCTTTTAACAGGAGTGGGTGGTTCAGGGAAATGAAAGACACCCTTCTCAGGACATTTGCTTGCAATCCATTAATTGTAGATGCTTTCTCAATGGTTTACTTTCTGATATCTGCTTAGTAAACAAAACATGGGAAGCCTGAGAATTTCTATCCCGCGCAGGTTGAATGGATTCTTCCTTACAGCCCCCTTCTCTGTACTTGATAGCAGCTTTAGAGAAGGGGACCAGGAAGAGGTACCTCACAGCACTGGAGACCAACAGCAGCCCCCAGGAACCTGCCAGTACTCAGCTCTCAGGATGAAGTGGCATGGGCAGGCAGCACCTGGAAACCTTATTGGTTCACTCACACAGCTCCCAGACTGAGGAGCTACCAGCCACGTGCATCCCAGTTGGACCTAGGCCAAGAGCCACTTGAATTTTCTGCAGAAGTAGGAAAATTAAGCTGGGAATTCATCAGACCTTGCTTGCTCTGGTGTCACAACGCCAATTACAATCGTATTTAACCTATTTTTCTTTTCTTCTTACTCATTTTTTCATTTCCATTGGTGTTCCAGTACTGTAATATCTGGCAGTAAAATCCTCTCTGGAATAAAATTGTTCCCCCCTCTTTTTTGCTCACAGTGCAAAGAGTTTAAATCCTACTGAAGGATTAAAAAATAATCTATTTGCTGCCATGATATCATTCCTCAGGCTTACCTAGTTTCTTTGGACAGTAAATACCACTTTTTGTGCTACCTGGCTCCACTCCAGCCCAGTATTATACTGGAATAAAAACTGTGAAGAAGAAAAAAAAATTGCTAGTGTTATCTCGTAGCCTTCTGCAAAAGCGGCCTTTCCCTCCCCTTGTAGGGGTTTATGCAGCTGAAAACTGAGCACACCATTTACAGACTGAAAAAGCCTCTACAGAAATATTGGTTTGACAGCATACATTCTCTTAGCAACTGGTGTGTACACTATTCCCCAAGAAAAAGTCCCAGTGTGACTGCAGAGAAAGCACCACCATTCACACCACAAGGTACTCTGGGCTGGATGACCAGTGGTCTAACAGGACGCACAGGGGATGATGACTTTGGGAATGTTCCCTAGATGAGCCCTCCCCACAACACAGTGTGCACTGAGATGTCCTGGAATCTCTGGCATCACTGAGTCTTACTGGAGAGAAGATACATCTCAGAGATTTTGCGAGTATTTGTAGAAGTAGAAATAAAAATAAAAGCTAAGGCAGTTTGGGAGGTGTGTCACCAAGCTTGAAACAAGCATGGGGGGGAAAAAACATAGCCATAACCAGAGATTTGATCATCACTGATCTCATAAAAAAAAGAAAACATGATAGGTGCACATAATGATGAAACACTTACCCTGGAATCCTTTTCCAGATGCAGCTTGTGTTGAAGACTGCGTCTTCTCCTGGCCTTGGCAATGCCATTGTGATAAAAGAAGTATCCAGTATCTAAAAAAGGGAGCTGAGGAAGAGAGAGAGAAAGAAAACATCGTGAAGTTATTGACTACTAAGAAGGAAGACATGGAGAACTCTTACTTATGAAGCAAGTTGGGAATCTACATCCAGACTTATGAAGAGTTACACCAAAGGGCACCGAGAACATCACTCCTAAGTTACTTTTGAAAAGTGTGCCCAGCAGCATCAAAGTTATTGGCTACAGATTTACACTGCATAACTTCACTTTTATGTACTTGGTACTATTTTCGCCTAATGTTTAAGGTCAACAGTGCCAATATTTCTGCAGGACTTCCCAAATCACATCAGGATTATTTCCCATTTCCTGAAAAAGCCTGCATAAAAGAAAAAATGAACTGCAAATTATTTGAAACTACAACAAACCATCCGTCAGTGTTGCACAAGTGCTTTTCTGAGCCATTATAATACGCCCCAGCTGATGCCATAAGCAGGAGGCAGAAAGCGGGGTGATTGCCACTCTCAGAAAAATACGGTATTTGTGATTTCTTCTGAATGCCAGGAAAAAGAACATAAGAAGAAGATTAAGAAAACAGACAGTTCACAGTGTCTGGGTGGGAACAGTCTTGTACAGCTTTACCGTCGAAGACATTAAGGCAGCAAGCAAACACCTCCCAAAGGCCTTCCAGCCCCACCTAAGGCCGGTGCCAGGGAAGGAAGATGCATGCCCGTAATTAAACACATCTCTCTCTGCAGGACTGTCCAAGAATGACTGGAAGACTAGCAGACACTGAACTCAGAGAAAGCAAAAGGAGACCAGCATCCCACTTCCAGCAGTCAATTAGAAAGCTCCATTTGCATCTCAAATAATAAAGCTTTTTCCTCATTCCAACTTAATAGGGAGATTCCAGTTAAATGCTTAAATCTAAGCAAGTATTGCACATTTTTAAACTAAGCTTCTCTTTGTAAGACTTCGGGGGGTGGGGGGGGAAGGGCTGCTGTTGGGAAGTTATATGTTAATGCTGTGAACATCTCATCTTCAAAGGTTAGACTACCTTGCATATAAAATATCTACTTAAAAGAGATACTCTTGAACAGCCATGACAGCCTGTTCCTCTCCTTTTTATTATCTCTACTTCATGATAACATAAGCCTCTTAGCAGGAGTTCAAAGTTCTGTACTGAGAAACTGAGACTGACATCTAGATAGAATATTAATTGTGAAAACCTGGGTTGAATAAAGGTAGCAGCATCTTGCTGCCATAAAACAGATTCTGTTCCTGCAAACAGGTATATACAGTTCGCAAATATAATTTTCCTTCTATAAAATCACCTCCTGTTTCATTAAATTTAGCACTATATCTGGTGCAGTTCTGCAAACAGATTTTGGCTTAGATGTGGAGTGGTGTGAAAATGGAAGATTCAGACTGAATTCTAAAAGTCTAAAACATGGCTACATTTTTCTAGAAAGCCCTTTTTTATGTTAATTGAAACATATAATGTTAATGAAATCAAAGCGTTTCATTTTCACTTTTAAAATTCCACTGTATGTGATATGTAATACATAAAAGCAAAATAACTTTTTTAAAAAATCAGAACGTTCTATTCTGATAAAAAGACCTCTTTTTAAGTGTATATAAAAGGTTAATGAGATTCGAACAAAATCATTCTGGTCCCTTGGTGATAATTTTCAGGGCTGACTGGAGCGCTTTCCTGGGCAAATAATCAGAATATTGTGCATCAGGCCAACAGAGGTGCAGAACACAACACTGCTAAGACAGGAGGAGAAATGAGGCCATGAAAGCTCATGGCCACAGAAGTCTCCTTCTCTTCACATCCATTCTCAAAGCCACAGCTCTTAAGCATCAAATTCTACCTGTGTTTAGGGCATTTTTTAAAAATAAAAATCTACTTTTTAAAAGTCAAACCCTGAAATCTTTACCAGCTGGATAATAAGGGATTTTCAGAACACAGAGTTTGGCGATTGATCTGACTGTCCAGGAAATGGCCCGTACCCCATGCTGGATACATTACACATCAAAAGTACACAGGGAAAAAAAAAAAATCTAAATAGCCAGATCAGTTACAGCTTGAAATCCATCCCTCTGTGCTAGCCATTACCATCCATCGCAAGTTGTGGTCCAATTACCTCTCTAATTCTCTCAGTGAAATCAGGCTATTTTCCTTCTTTTTGTCTCACTATCAGCCATTCAAATCAATTCCAGTCAAATACTGATCTTCATGTTCTTCCATTAAGAAAGATTCTTAGCAATTTTAAAGATACTTAGCAGCGCACAACATTTATTCCCTGTTTGTTTATTGTGTAGGGCTAGTTTCTAGTGCTACTTAGAATGAAGCAATATATTCTACAGTGAACTTTTAAAGTTGGTGTCTTCAAGTCTGACCATCAGCAAAATCAATTACTGGTCATACAACAATGACCAGAGTTATGGACAAAATCATGAATAAGTTTGACTGTGTTTATTCCACTCTTTCCACAGATATCCCAGTAATCTTTGGGGAATTTAGATATTCCACAGATCGCCTGGTTTTCACACTCGTTCAGTTAAATTGAGGAGGTACAAACAGCAGGGCACTGGAGCAAGGCAATACCTGAAACGTGACGCGATCCAACGCCATGGATGGTGAATAATTCATAGTAGAAACTGAGCCGTTTGCAGGAAGAATCTAAACTCTCCAGTGAATCCTTAAAATGAACGAGTGTGCACGCAGGAGAAGTCAGATGCCAGCAAAGGGCCTAAAATGTTGCACGCTTTGATAAGGATTTTGCACCAGGATCTGTGAATACCGCAAGCAACCACTGAAGCCCTCCAGTTCTGATAAACCCTGGCTCCTGAGTCAGGAGCATCTCTGCAGCAACCAAGCGGCAGGATGCAGGTAGCTCCCAGCAGGGCCTACATTCCTGCTATTAGCTTCTCCAGGAGGTCTGCTCCCATTTGGAGCTAGAGCACAATAGCAAATAGCAAAATGAGCAGTGCATGTAATGAAGTGAAATGAAAACAGAAGGGCCCCTGTACATAAAAAGACCCTCTAAAGTGTCACTAGCAGTAGCTACTCTGTAATATTCTCTGGAATTGTATTTGAGTGAAATTCCTATTTTAGTAGCAGCAGGCTCTGCATGAGGAACAATGCACTCAGCCTGCTGGCTCAGGTTCCCTCTGTAAGACAGATGCAAAGCTTCCTGCCCTCAGAGAAAAATTAGCAATTGTGTAAGATAACTAATTACTGGAAAGCACTTCAATATTCAAGTGAGGAGGATTATTTAGAGTTAGAAAAGGGTTTGCTATTGCCTTGATGTATAAATATGGTTCAGTACAAAGTAGGACTTTGAGAATCTCAGGAATTACAGGCACTTCGTTGCTGGCAGTATTTGCATGAACCTATTGGTAAGAAATACACACAAGCAAAACCAGAGCCACAAATACCACACAGCAGGTAGAGCAAAAGCTCCTGTATCTGCCTGTCTCCTCCTTTTCTTCAGACTTGCAGCCTTACTAACAATACTACCTAAAGCAAAGACGCAGTCCTGTTTAACCTCCTTCCTGGAAAGGTCATGGACTAGAAAATAGCTTCTAAAAATTCAGTTTTCAACTAAATGGGGGGAGAGAAGGGGATGACCCCGCCCCCCCCCAAGCCCCAGAAAAAAAAAAATGGAAGAGGCTTATCTAGAACATAAAATGGCTAGGATGTACCATTGGGTGTAAAAGGAAGCAGGAAATGCTCCATATTGTGCACAGTTTTAGGACAGATTCCTCTGACTGTGAGGTATCTTGGTTGTTGTCAGACTACTGCTCCACCAGAGAAGTCCAGGTATAATTATTATTGAAACAAAAAGTTAAAGTCATGGTTCCTGCCTTTCCACACTCTCCTCCTTACTTGTGACAATCTTCTTCCAGTGAGAAAAACAACCAGGATGTTTTTCTGTGCTGCCCTTGATGCCATCCATGAGAACAAGGAAGGGCTGGACATCCGCAGCTACAACTCTCCCCTGCCAGACATTGCTTCTGGGTGCACGTTCCCCTGGATTCAAAGGGAGAACGGAGGGGTGGGGGGGGAGAAAGTCTATCACTGAGCCCTGAACTACTGATCTGCTCAGAGAAGGAAAAGTCAGGTGTAAGGCAGCCTGTTTCTCACTGACACCTGATCTAGGACAGGGCAGCACACATTGCTGTCTCAGAGCTGATGGCTCCTATCTCAATTTCTGAGAAGAAAAAAAAAAATTAAAAAAATATCAAACTGCACTTCTTTTTTCACTTCCTTTTTGGTCTTGCCAAAGAATATACGAGAATATACACAGTGGCATCAAATGTAGCTTTGCTTATCTGAAAACAAAGGATATCTATATCAGCTGTAAAGTAGTGCAGGGGTTTACGGAAGAGCAGTCACAGAAACACAATTCAGATGCTGTTCTTCATTCTAAAGCAGCAGCACTGGGGCCACCTTGGGCTTGGCTGACACTGACACCAACCATAAAAGCATCAGCGTCATCTGCCCAGAAGAGCCCATCTGTAATAAAGATATTACAAAACTGAAATAGATGCTAAAAAAAAATCCCAATGATTAGAAATTAATTAAAAATATGCTGAATAAAGCTGCCAGTGGCATCAGCACTTTCCCTGGCTCTCAGTGAGAGGTCCAGCATTCACAGCCTGTCACTACTTTGAAGAGCTAACAAAACACAAAAAAAGGAACTTTGCTTCCCATGCTTATCTTTAACATTAAATGTTACTGGCTTGCTTCAAGGCTCTATCTGTTCTATACATACACCTCACAACCAAATTAAGGTGCCACAGAAAGCTGGCAAACCAATCAGAGGGCACAGCCCTATTTTAAGGGGACTGATCTCTGCCCTGTCTCCCTATGTGATGTTTCATGGTGTATCACGTAACGCAGCATCCCTCCAATACATGGCTAGCTCCTGGGTGCCATTTCCAATGATTTTGCCCCAATACTGTGATATTCTAGAACTGGCTTACATTAATCCATTGTTAGGGAGTCCATAATAACTTTCTTCTGAGCAAAATCTTTTAAAAATACAAGCAAAAGGTGGTTTTATCCCAGGGTCACCTTCTTCAACGATCAGCAAAATCTGCATAAATGCATTTGTCAGTGAAAGAGATTTGCAGAAAGCCCTCACCCAGCCAGGCTGACAAAGACTCTCCTCAGGGCTCCATGCCTGCCTTGGCATGAATACATGGCCAGGAACATGGGGGTTCAAGCAAAAGCTAGTGCTAAAGAAACCCTCTGCCTGCTCTGAGGAAAAACCCCCAACACTCATCTCCCAAATAAAAAAATAATTTTTCAGGTTTGTTTTGTTCTTTTTTTTTTTGTGAAGTACAGCACAAAGCATCTCCCTGCCACAGAGCCCAGCCATCGCTTCTGACTTTAAAAGGGGCCATAGATGTCACAGGTGAGCTCCTTCATCCCATTACTGCTCAGTAATTACATCAACAGAAAACACAGCCTAAACCTGGCACCAGTAAATGTACTTGGAGCCTTCACAGCCCCACAGGCCTAACTCCTTTGGTTGCTGTTACAGTTGAAGCACAACAAAGTGCCTCCCAGCAGAAATTAGAAACCTTTTAGAAACCTTTTCATCCCAGTTTCACCAAATGCACTGAGGATGCTTATAAATATTCAATATGAATTTTTAAACTCTCTTTTTCTCATTTTCCCTCACCCCAATTAGCATTAGAAATCGTTTTACTTTTAAATACACAGATGGGAGCCAAGTCTGAAGTCAAAGCACTTACTCGCTGCAGTGAGGGCAACATAAGAGTAGAGCCAGCTAGAAGCACAGGCAGCCCCAGGCATCGAAATAACACAGAACAAAGCACAAACAAGAAAGGATTAGTCCACACAAACAAGAAAGGATTAGTCCAAATGGCAGTGGAGAAACATGAAATAGCACAGAGGACTAAAGCTGTGCCAGAACTTACCCAACATGAAATCCAGTCTTCTACGTCCTTATGACCCCAGGCAAGCATTTCACACTTTCTCATTAGCATGCTATAATTACTCTGAAGGCTCAGCATAAGGACCCAAACACCCCTGAAGACTGGCACAGGCAGGTCCAGGTCCCAGAGTTATGACTAAGACTTCTTGGCCAGCTTCTCACTACACCTGTGTGTTGTTTAGCTGCCCCCACCAAGGCCTAGTCTGCTCATCTTGACAAATGGAGCTGATGGAGCTGTTAGCCATAGCTTTATCACTCCCAAAATGTAAATGTCATATTAAAATACCATCAGAAGAAAATTCTTGTGAAATCAACTGATTAACATATAGTACAACATTACTCAGAAAAACCCACCTTGGATACATACATGTTTTTAGCTGTTTCATATACTTATCCAACCTTCTCTTAAGGGAGCCAGCAACAGGTGGTGGCAAGAAGGAAGGATTGCATCTACTTGCTTGAGAGATCCAGCGCTCAACAAAAATATTGCAACACGCACAGGAACAATCCTACCTGTTATTGCATACGAAAGAACATGACAGCCTTGCTTTAAAAGTTCTATTCAGTCTTTCTGAAGCCAGCAGAAAAAGTTTCCAATAGTTTCTGAAAGGTGAAATGTCTTTTCCTCTAGAAAAAGCCAAACATGATATCCAAAGACTTTGGAGTATGTATGCCTTTGGATTTTATTTTATCCAAAAGGATAAAACAAAGCCTTTTGTCTCATCCCTTTGGCACGCAGCAACCACAAGGTTCAGCAGTCTTCCCAACAGCTGGACATGAAGGGAATTGTAAATACAGGGAAGTAAATGGAACCAGTTGTGGCCAGCTCTTACGTTTACATGTCCAGTCCATCCACATGGAATTCATCTGAGCTCCCCAAGGCAAAAAGGCAAAAAAAAAAAACCCAAAAAAACCAAAAAAGGAAAAAGGAGGTACTTTCAGAGCACAATTTATCTGACCTGTTGTAGGTGACCATGCTAACACGAGCAGAGCTGAGCCCCAGGAGCAACTCTTTGGCTCCAGCCCATCAGAGGAGCACAGCTGTCTTCATTTAGGTAGATCAGTTCTGATGTTAAAATCCTAGTTCTCATTTTCTCATTGGTTTTGTTCTTTTGTTATCATCACACAGTGCCTCCAGGTGCTTACAAAACACCGCTCCATTGGTTTGGTTTAAGGTTTGCAATATTTGGAATTTGATTTGCAACTGAATGAATCCTAGAGGGTTAACGTTTTATTATATTTATACTGCTGTTAAGTTTGTCACTGAAGAGCTTCATCCTGCAAGCACGTAACAGTCATATAAGTCATCAGCGACAAGATTGTGGATTTGCTGATAGCTTTATCAGTGATTTGGAGAAGCTATTTGAGGCTTTTAAAAGTTATTCTAGTTTATGTGAATGGATCTGTGCATTTGAGAAATTTTATGTTACTCCTCAGTAACCATAAAGCCCATTATCGATTCTACCACATGCGCTGCTGAAAGTAGGATACTTTCCAGATTTAGAGGAAAATGTTCTTCCTTATACACTGGAACTCCCATTGGACCGTCTGGATTCATCTAGATTGTCATTACCTGGAGTAGGTGACTGCTACTGTTTGGTTGACAGCCTGAAGTTAAAGTTTTAGCAATCATCAGTATGTTCTCTTACAGAGACTTTAAGGATCCTGCAAGAAGTGCATCTCAGCCAAGCCCTGGGCACCAGGAGGAATTCTGATGCTCAGCACCCAGGAAAGCCACTATCAGCATCTAACAGTGGTGGCATCATTTTTAGCAGCAACAAATAGCCACTGGGAAAATACAACAGACCACTCCAATTGTTAAGCTATGTGACTCCATAACAACCACAGGCACAACAGGTAAACATACCCATCATTTATGGTATGTTTAATTCCACCAGAAGTTGAATCAATTAAATTTTCTTTAAAAAGACATGAACAGCACCATTTTTTTCCCCACAATTTGGGAGAATTTTACTCATCCTGTTAAAAAGAAAAAAACAAACACCCAGAACAAGGCAAGCAGAAGTTAGACTCCTGATTCTCTTTAGGGGCACTTGCCCCTAGATTTAACCTTCCTAACTTGCTTATGTTAGTAATGACTTCAAGGAATTGCTCCTCAACTGGACAATGTAAATGACATCAGAGTCAGAAAGCCAGCGAGTACTTGAGCCAGTTAACTGTTCATTTACCCTGTGACACACAGTGCATTAAGAATACAGGGGGAAGAAGGATGGTGCCATAAAAGTGGTTTTGCCAGTTCTACATTTTATGACTAAAAGCCAACAAAACTTTTGCAATTTGTGCTTGTCTCCTGCTCAGAGCAAATGAGTTCCTTGGGGTATCCTGCACTCCTACAAGGTTCTTCTGTGTTTCCAAAGCATCTTTCAAGATGATAATACTCTGTGAGAGTTTTCACACTTCAAATAACCTTCTCACCAAGATCTTCCAGGACCGTTTAACTTGTGTTTTCCCTCTCTGCTGTTGCTTCATATGGTAACACTCTGCTGTAGGTCAGTCAGGACTCACAAGACGTGAGTTTCAGCTGTATGAGGTTTAATAAAAGCAAGTGTAGTCTTGCACCTGGGAAGGAATAACTGCATGTATCAGTACAGGCTGGGGTATGACCTGTTGGAGAGGAGCTCTGTGAAGAAGGACCTGGGGGTCCTGATAGATGACAGGTTGGCCATGAGCCAGCAGTGTGCCCTGGTGGCTAAGACAGCCAATGGGACCCTGGAGTGCATCAGGAGGAGTGTGGCCAGCAGGTCAAAGGAGGTGATCCTCCCCCTCTACTCTGCCCTGGTCAGGCCCCACCTGAATATTGCATCCAGTTTTGGGCTCCCTGGTATAAAAAAGACAGGGACCTCCTGGAGAGAGTCCAGCAGAGGGCTATGAAGATGATTAAAGGACTGGACCATTTCCCCTACAAGGATAGGCTGTTCAGCTTGAAGGAGGCTAAGAGGGGATCTTATTAATGTTTATAAATATCTCAAGTGTGGGACACAGGTGAAATGGCCAGCCTCTTTTCAATGGTCTGTGGAGACAGGACAAGGGCAATGGCTTCAAGTTGGAGCACAGGCAGTTCCGCACCAACATGTGGAAGAACTTTTTCACAATGAGGATGACAGCCCTGGGACAGGCTGCCCAGGGAGGTTGTGGAGTCTCCTTCTCTGAAGATATTCAAGACCCGTCTGGATGCCGACCTGTGTGATATGTCCTAGGGAACCTGCTTTGGCAGGGGGGTTGGACCCGATGATCTCTTGAGGTCCCTCCCAACCCCTACAATTCTGTGATCCTAACTACTCCTTGTAGCTTAGCCTTGGCCAACACCATGAGTCTGTTCTTCTAAGATGCTGAGTAGCCCCAGAACCTCCTAACATTAGGAGAATCTCAGGCAATTACAGCTGTAATATTCTTGTTTCAGTTGCCTTGCATGGCAGTCTAGTAAGTACTTGTTTACTTATTTATTAATAGGATTCATTTAATTAATGTTTGCACAGCACTACAGACTGTGCTATAAAGCTGTAAAATGCCAAGTGCCATTGTAAACATATTAATGGGTATATCTACACATGTAATATATATGTATGTAATCAGGTATTTCTTTAGTGACAAATATTTGATAAAGATTTTAATATGTTTAAATAATGATGGAAATCTCTTCTTCATATCAGTACAACTGTCCTACAAAAAACTCCTAAGAAATAGCTTGGTTTAGTTAGAGTCTGCAAATTTAAGTGACCATGGTGTATTTTTAACTGAGCAGGATCAATACTGCTGACAGCAATTAGCAGTGCTAACAAAGGCCGCTTTGCCTGATCCATCTCTCCTTTTAAGCTTGTAACCAAACAGGTTGACTACTATTGTCACACAGGGACCTGGTGTCACATCAGCTCTAAAAACACTGAGGTAAATGCTATGAGATAAAGTTTCCTGTTTTTAAAACAGCATTAAGATGTTGTGTGTCCCAGCCACAAATTACCAGCACTGATAGCTCAAGCATGGAGAAGGCACAAGACACGGCTACTCATCGATACCCTGAATTTCAGCGGAGCACTTCAGCGTTATTTTAAAATCTACATCCACACCGCAAAGTGTGACGGACATAAACACGTGGAAGTGCTCAGCTACTGGAGCACCTACAAGCAGGGTCACAAACTCAAGCTCTAATGAAGTAGTACTGTAAAAGCAGCTCAGACCAAAATTAGTTGGTTACCGACAAGAGCTACTCAAGAAAGCAGAGAAAAAGGTGAATTGCGCTAATGCAGAGATGCCAGCCCTTACCAACACTTAAGGAAGATTTGTCGCTCTCTATTCAAAACCTTTATTCTATTCTTTTTTCTCCAGTCTGTTTAATGCTAGGCTGCCAAGCAATAGCCCATTGACAGAAAGCGCTTCACAGGGAGGTTTCTGTTGTTAGACCACAACTGAATAAGTCTTGCAGTCCCCAGAGCAGCACTCAATTCCTGGAGAGAAATAGGTGCTTTAATGGCAGACAAGCTGATGGGTAACAATTAGAGACAAAATTGTGACACTAAAGTAATGGGCAGGCAGACTGTTTCTTCTTTTCTTTAAGCATAAGATAGTAAGCTTCAGAAGAGCAGGGCACAGAAGCTTTAAGAAAAACATTTTCTGTTGAGTCAAGGGAAAGAAAAATTTGGGACACTGCTGTTTTCTGTATTTTTGTAAAGTTGCTTGACTCTGCTAAGAGAAAGTCATGGACTTCAATCCCTACTATTACAAAACCAGGTCAGAGGCAAATTCTTCCATCACGTATGCCATCGTGAACTGGAGAGAGCTCATCTCGGCCCCGGGACACAAGAGCACAGCTGTCCCTTCACCACCCTTACTGCTCCGGCGGCTTCCAAACCTCCGTATTAGACAGAAGAAAAAGGATGGTCCATATGTGCCTGGCTGCTAGCAATAATGATGAGAAAGGAAAAAAAAATAGTGCTACCACCCTTCCCCTTCCTCCCAGGACCCACCTCATTGACCTTTCAGGCAGCTCTGAAATAAGTCTTTTTACTGTTTGCTACTAACAATAAATGACAGAAGTTTATTGCCGGCAGAAATAGTGGTCAATCCAGTGTGTGCTCATATGTTTTCTTGCTTTTATTACATCAGTCAAGCAAGGCAAATGGAGGTTCTCAACTAACCACTCAGCATGTTTCTGCCTTTAGACCCTGGAATACTGGTTTCCCTACCAAGGTACAATGTATTTTACATGAATAAAATATATATTCAAAAGGAATAAAAAAGGATTTTATAGAGTGTTTTAATTCCCATCAAAGAGAAAAAAAATCCACTTGGTCTTCTATCTGAGTTTTACTCTGAACCATACCTGAATTTTAGGATAAATTGAATGGTTTTACAGCTGAAAGAAGTACGTTTATCTGTGAAGTTTTGGGATTTAAGTGGTAATGTAAAACTTAACAGACTGAAATGGTGCAAAGGCCAAAATTCAGTTGATCCACTGATCCACTAATGTCATTCCACCGATGCTAACATTGCTAATCCAAAAATCAGTCCTGATCCACTAATGTCATTCCACCAATGCTAACAATCCATTTTTCCAAATCTGCAGATTTTTTCAGGTTCTGATTTTTCACCCAAATTCAGAAGTGACTATTTGGTTTTACAGTTGGTTCAGAGTAACTTCTAAATCACTAAACTTAGTTGACACACAGTTCTAAAATTAATTGACACAAGGAAACATGAGGTCCCTGTGGGACGTGGGAATCCACCAGCCATGGTTATAGCTAATTCACCGTGTCTTGGCTGCAGCTAAAAGCCTGAAACAGAAGCTTCTGCTGCACTCAGGGTTGCACAGTACGTGACAAAAAAAGTGCTCACCCACAGAGCGGAATTCAGAAACACACCCCTTCGTTTCACCAGTGTTTCATAAAGACTGAATAGGCAGGCAGGAGAATCCTCTGTCATCAGGAGAGGGGAGGCCATATCCCACCTCTTTTACTACCCACAAGAAGAAGAGATTGACCCATTCAGTACGAGTTTGATATCCAACACCTGTCCAGTAACAATACCAATTTCTCTACTTTAAATAATAGTAATAAAATATATGTATTTGTTGGATTTAATGTTTTCATGTTTGGTTCCATACGAGAAAGCAACTCTGACATTTTACCCTTCCACTCATCAGGTAAGCAAATAATCTAGTTCAGATATGAATATCTGGGACACACTTGCTAACTGGTTTGATGTAAACACTGAGGTCACTCTTTCCATTTGCTTTTTGTGGACAAAGAAGTTAAGAATGTACCATTTACACATAAGTTTTGTTTGAGAAGGTAGGTAATACACGACACAGAACATAATGGCCCAGTTCAGTCCTTCAGTGAGTAAACTAGACCTATCACTACCTAATTTATTTGTTTATAATCCCAGTGTATAAATGGTAATTTGGTTTTTTAGATCCAAGCTTCTGCTACTTTCTGAATAAAGCCAGCGTTCAGCTGAGTTAGACTTCTGAGCTACTGTCATAAATCCAGCACCAAATTGGATTTCACACCGGCTGTCAAACTGCGTGTGGTGGCCATGCAGAACTTCACACACCACACCACCAAATGCACCTCTCTCTGGGATAACACACTCTGTCCCAAAGCACAGCCCAGGGCTGCTGAGCTGGAATTAACTTTCCATTTCAGTGGTATAGGGTTAGCTTCTTCAGTGAACTTCTGAGAGTTAAATGTAGAGCTCGCGTTGATTTACAAGAAGAGCAACACACCAGACTGCTCCAGGTTACTTGGAGAAACCCTGTCTTTGACAAATAGCCGAGCAGTTCGGCTTCCTCCCACCAGAGGCCAGTGATGGATGGAAGCTCTGGGCTGCTCACTGCAATATTTATAGCCACCAAGCAGCCAGCATCCTGCAGAGACATGACCCATTTAATTATTTGAAAAAGTTGAAAAAAAAAAGGGGAAAAAAAAAAAAAAAGAACAGGGTTTCTGACAACTAGGATGGCATTACAGGACAAAGATAAATTTTAGACCCATTAACCGCAGGGCTGAGTTTTGCACTACAGCTCTCCCAGAAACCAGCAACCCATGCACCAGACTGGAACTGCACAGAAGGGTTTCCCATGTGTAATATTTTAATAAGAGCTGGCAGAATTTATCATTCAGTTTAGCCTTTTGGCTTCATTTCCAGCTCACAGGGTTTTCTGTGAGTGCAGATATTTCTCTGGACTAACTGAAACTACCTACCGGATAAATTCTACATAAGATTCAGCAACTACTTTGTAAGTATTACAGCATTTCAAACTTGAGTTGCATGGATTGATTTTAATTGGAATAATGCCAGAGACAGAGGAGGGAAAAGGCCACATGCAAACTTCTACTTCGTTACACCCTGAAGTATTACCAGTTCAACTGTCCCAGGAAGGCTGATGCTCTTCCTTTGTTTTGTTGTTGGGTTTCTTTTGCTTTTTAAATCAACGTGGTCTTTCTGGGAAAAGCTCTGGTTTAAATTAAATTTCTGCTAATAATGCCCTGACTTGGAATGAGTTAAACACTGTAATACTCCTGCACTGGTAGTAACAGTGCTGCAGTTGGGTTTGTTTTCCCATTTTAACCACAGCAGTTCAGTTACAGCAGTAGATTTCTAAGAGTGGGTAGGGTTTATATCTTGTCACCCATCTTATTTTATGAGAAAGATAGAAGGCTATCTTCCACCTTCACACAAAGGTTGTTTCTTCTAAAAGATAACATAAATTCAAGTGCCCCACCATGCACCTCAGTGCTCTTCTGAAGAAGCGAAACCCAGCAGTACTGTCAGTCCTGAGGACCATTTACCTGCTGATAAACAAATGCTACGGATGCCACAGGTTCTCAGGTGGACCCTTGGCAAGTAGGGAGTGAACTGACAATTTCTTTTGGCCCAGTGTTTCAATCTAGATTTCAACTCCCAAGCTAGAAACAAAATGCTCTACCTCATTCAGAGTAACCTAAACCACCTAGTTCCAGTTGTAGGTCCATCTGGTGATACCAAAACCCAAGCCTTCAAGGCAGGGTACTACGAAAGCATTTACCATCAGGTCTGGGGACAAATTCAACTTTGGTGTAGGCAGTAACAACAGATATCCATGTTGGCTCTTAGATATAGCTCTCAGACTGCTCTTAACACATGGAAAACCTATTCAGGGGAATGAGAGCTTCAAACAGAGCCCCAGACACAGCCACAGCATATGGGATCCCAATGGCAATGAGTATATCCGTATGTTGCAGAGTCCAGAAATAGCCTGAAAGTCATCTGCAAGAAAGCTATGTGGGCAGAAGGAAGGAGATCCCAGGCTGACAGCAGGACAGTGGTACCATACTAATGGTTGTTGTTTATCTGATATTAAAGTAACACCTTTGACTATAAATTCCATAGCACAGGTCTGAAATAGCTAAGGAAGTGGTAGACTTGAAGCAAAGGGAACTTCAAGAGAAAGTCAGACATCCGTTTCATATAAAACCAATCTCTCTTGGTACAAATCCTGAACCTCAGTTGTGTGGCAGAGAACTGTCCACACACCATCATGATTCTTTTACACAAAGGTGCAAGAAGAAAAATAATTGGGGAGCTGAGGTGACTACAGACAGTACTTTGAAGGGATTTCACAGAAAAAGGAAAATGAGAACCACCAGAGTTAGGAGAAACAGTATAGGGCAACAGGCTGTTTCCTACCACAAAAAAAGCAATGAAGAACTTGTGATGGTCCTGACAGTGGTTCCCCAACCCAAAAGTTCTCTCTGGAGCAGGGGCTCTAGAAAAGAAGCTAGCTCTGGTCAGGTGGTGTCCAGGCAGCCTGTGGCAGAGATAAGCCTGAGTGAGCTGTTCCTGCTCCGCTGGTTCTGGCAAGGTGGGTAAAGGAACAGGTGGCACCCCCCAGTATCCACACTTTCAGCACTGATGCTCCTCAGCTGCTTAAGCCCATCAGACCTGGAGCTACTTCATGGAGCAGAAAGCTGTGCCTGATGCCTTCATACCACACTGCAACAAGTTTTCATCAGGTGAGCACTCTGGGCTAGACAGCAGGAGACAGGCTAGTACACCCCATGTTCAGTTCTGGTGTGCTGGGATCACAGCATTACAGAAATGCTGTTCACTTCTCATGTCTTCCCTATTTTTCTCCTTGACACCGGCAAACTAAATATAAAGTAAATGAAAACAATAACTGCACATCCCCAATTGGGCAGCATCATCAAAAACACAAGTGAAAGAGGATGTGTTGTAGCACGTTTCCTGGGTCTCTACCACATGTTCAGTTTCACCAGTGAGTTGAAGCAATATGGAATAAACAAAATTATAAATGCAGGGAGCTTTATAAATAGCCAGAATTTCATATCTTTGTGTTTACTGAGCTACAGCTCAGTAAACAAAACTTGTCTGTAAAGGTAAGGTTTAATGTGCGTGTTTTGCCAAGGAACAGAACTGCATCATGTATTCAAAACAGTAATAGAGCAATTACAGCAGGGTTCTACAGTACAGGAGTCTGACCTTCTTGTTTTACACTCAAGTAATAAATGCTATGAAAATCTGACAAGGTAATTATTTTATACCTCAAACAGAACACTCACCACCAACAAGCAGTCGGTTTGAGTCTCTGGTAGAGAAGGAGCTCTACAGAAACTGGGTTAGGGATGTACTTCAGCCTGAGGTTTACATTCTTCTTTTTGTTGACAGTTTACAGGTTTCAGATGTGTGAGTACATTTAAGTAATGGGGGATTTTTCTATGCTCTGAGTTAGCCAGTTACAGTGTTTAACTCCAGGGCTTTCTCTGCATCCAAGGCAGAATACAAAATTAAAAAATAAACATCAAGAAAGGATAATTTTGCAAGTATTTCCACATATAAGGCAACCTCTACTATTGCAGGGAAATGCATTTAATTCCACTTGTCTCAAGTGTAAATAGTAGCAAACGGGATTTCCCAGTCTGTGCCCAGTGATTCGTCTGGGCTACCCACAAGGAGCGGGTGTGGATCCCTCCAAATGCAGATGGCTGCTCTCTCTGCATCTCCCTTTTTTTCTGGGAAAGGAAGCTCTCCATCACCACCCAGCAGTGTCCCTTACCACTGCAGGATCAAACTCTTCCCAACAGTTAATTGCTTTTTCCCTCCAATTTAAACATATGAGCTCAGCCTATCTCCTGAAAACTGAAAGATTCTGTTATGGTGAGACCACCTATTGAAATCTCAGTACTCACACAATTACTACTCACATGGATTTTACTGTTTCTTACCTCAGCAATACAACATTGCAACAGTGAAATCTAGGAAATTAAAGTCTTGCTTTCCTCAAAAAACTTACATTGTATCTTCCATTTCTAAGAGGTTTTTCTGTCTCCATAACACAGGATTATTTTTGCCAACAAACATCCTTTCCCCTAGGCCAGCATAAAACACAAAGCTCATTAATTATTAAAGACATATTAGCGCACGGAAACACTGCAGTCTTGAGGCTTGCTCTCAAGTCCTTGCACTCCAGCGGGGCCACGCGGGGAGATCCGGGCCTCTGCCTCCTCTTCGCCTGGGATGCTCCATCGCTTCCACATCTGTTTCACACGTCTGCACCCTCCGTGCTGCCTTCACCCAGCCAGAAGTAAAACTGTGAGGAGCACTTGTGTTAGCAGCATGTGTGAAGGCAACAGGGGCACGTTTATTGGTAAAGCATCGACCACTGCATACGTGCACAAATTGCCTGGTCAGTGTTTATGCACACAGGGTCAGCCAGGAGCCTGGCTAAGAATTCCCCCTTCTTTCTTCTTCTTTGCTCTATGCATAGGCATTAGGGGGAAAGGAACAAGAAACATACATATGTATATAAACACACATACCTCTCAGCACACATACAGGCCCACACCTGCAACCAGCAATTTTACGGGCACAGAATCCCACCCATCCATCACAGTCCATTCTGGACATGCAGAAGTGTATCCTGGCACCTCAAATACCAAGGTAGGCAAACAGCTCTTCTCCAGATTTAGGGGCTGATATACACATGAAGGGATTTTCAGGGCTTTAGTGTGTGGACCCCAGGATGAAATTTTCAGGATCCCTGAAGGAAATCCTGGCAAAGAGCCCCCAAAACTTGAAACCCATTATTCTGCCTCCTGGACAGCTCTCCACACCACAACTCCCAACTAACAGGCTCCCAGCCTAGATGCTGAAGTTGACTGCCACAGGAAGCGGCTGGCTTCTTTACCTGTTAAGTTTTGCTTTCAGTAAGTCTGTATTTATACAATGTAAGAAAAACTAACCAAACAGGTTCCCAGCGTTTCAACCAGAAAGCTTGGTCCTCAACCAGCAGCCTCCTAAGCATAAATGGGAACCAGAAAAGTCACAGCTGTGAGAGGTACTTTGGGTTTCACAAGATTTAGAGGGAGAGGTAATTAGATGATACATCAAGGAAAAAACATACCAGCTTTAGGGAACATAAAATTCATGGTTTGAAATCCTTGGTTCTCCTTTTAAAATCTGAGGCCACTGAATGACAATTGTTTAAAATCCTTCACCTCAGTGCTATCAGAAGTGGGATATTTAGCTATGGTGGCATTTTGTACATTGTCTCGGTCTCAGTGTTGTTGATGAAATGGAAAGAGATGTCTAAATCCTGGTCTCCAATTAGAAGACCTTTCCAAATGCTTCTTCCAGCTCCCCTTGTTAGAAATGAATTAAGAATTGCAAGGCAAGGTCAGAAAGCAGCTTTTGCCAGCTTGCATTAAGAAATGTATCCCAGTGGCAGCCATGCCAGGAGGCAGATAGAGTAAAGAGAGATAAAGATGCTTCTTTTGCAGTTCTCACAGTTTAACATGTAGCTATTAGGGGGACATCCTCACGACTCCTGAAAGCTTTAAGATGGGAAGGCTAACCATTTCAAGAAAAGAATATGCTCTATCACAGTATCTGTTTCACCAGGAATGTAGAGAATCAATTTTAGCAGGTATAAATTGATTGAAAAATTACAAGCATTAGGAAAAAAATAAATCAAAGGGCACAACCAGAGTCACAAAGAGGTCTGCATTCTGGAGTAATTCAGGGAAGGTTAAACAAAATTTGAACAGTATTTTTGAGACTCTGTCTCATATCAGGATCCTAGATTTAAAACATAGGCAACTGTTTACCTAAGCACAAAGCCCTTTTTAACTCATCAAGCACTGAATTTCATGTACACATTGTAGCCCACCTGAAGTCTTGAGCCGGTTGCAGAATGATGGTAGGAAGCATGGCCAAAGAATCAATTAGAAAGCACATCACACAGTTCATAACATCAATCTTCAAGGCAACGCTTTCTCTTGGATTTCTGCAGAAATCTGCTGCTAAGTAGATGTAATATGCACTTGCTCAGAGATTGTTTGTTATTAGGAAAAATGCATACACTAGAAATATGTAATTTAAAAATCAGCTCCCATAAAGTGGTGCTAAAAGAGGCCTGTGATACACAGCGTGCATAAAAGAAATCCCTCTCATACACATCTGAAATCCACACACAGAAAAAAGCTGCATCTGCCCTTGTGCAGATTCCCCAGCGGGAAAGTCCCTGCGCTGAAACAGAGGTGATTATTTTCAGAAAACAGCTCTTCTCTGACATGGGGAAAGGTAACTGAATCTCGTTTAAGTAAATATTATCCAAACAGCTTGTGTAACGGATGTATGCAAAGATCACATCTTCTTGTGGTATAATCTGGTTGGGTTTTTTTTCTGGTATCTTTTGAATATTTCATTAGACAGCATATCTACACATGGTACTTTCCCCTGAGAGTTTCCCACTAAGGGCTCTGTTTCTATACACACACATGGCCACGTTCAACTTTCTGCACTGTCGTTATCACCATGAAAGCTGAGTCTGCAGACTGTAAGCAGAGATGCTAGACAAGCCTGATGAAAGCAAAACAGATTAGGAGACTCTTCGGTTCAGTAATACTGAAGAGACACTGGGGTAGATGGCACAAGCTTTTATGAACTATCGACACCCAAGCCAGGTTACAGATTCCCCCTGCAAAAGGCAGATTATTATCAGCCTCTCAGGGATTAACCTCAGATACAGACAGCTAAATGCCAAACCCTGCCAACTTTCCCTGTTCCCTAAAATTACTGCCTTGCAGAGAGTAGGGTGCTATTTCCTCCTGCATTTGTGGAGGAGGGGTGGGAGGCTTTCGAGCTTTTCAGGGACTGAGATGATGTAACCTAGAAACCTCTTGGGACGGCATGTGCTCTGTACAGGAGCCACCGTCACCATCTGCCCCCCCACACCGGGAGCACACGCACATCACACCACAGCTCTGCTAGGCTTCGTTCCTAGAGACGCTCGTGTCCATGGGAAGCACCCCCCCCCATCCCCCTGGCCCATATCCCGCTCCCGCAGCATGTACTGGAAAGCAGGTACTCTCCTCTCACACACCCGTGGGACTTCCCTACAGCTCTCTGCAGAGATAAGCTACAAGATACAGATTTTGCATGGAATCAATGTCTCCTAATGTGCCCGAAGCACCCTGGGGAGAGGCATGGTGGAGGTGAGAGGATTGTAACAGCCCAGAATTTCTTCATCCACCAAATCCTCTCTCTCCCTGTTTCTCCCCAGGTGGGTCGCAGGATCATTTGAAAGCATCTAGCAAAACTATCATGAAATTGAGCTACGCAGAAAAGTACCCTTCCCTCCTTGTAAGGCTTTATCAGTCATATATCCCCAGGACAGGAAGGAGGGAGTGGGAAAAGGACAGGAATAAAAAGGGGAAACTGTTGACCAAAGAGCGGTACCTAAGTTTCACATAACAAGACCTAATCCCAGCAATGGATCCTTTCCCAAGGGCATCACCAGCCCAGCTCTGTTGCTATCAGGACAAGGCTGTGAGCCCAAAACAAAAGCATCTTATCAGCAGCAGGAGTAGGCTGTGGTCAAAGCAACAAAGATCTTGTCCTCATTTCTCTAACCAGCTCCCACTGGATTTGAGACAAGGCAGCCAGAGGGAGGGAGTCTCATTTCATATGCCTTTTTCTTTTTTTTTTTAATTTTTTTTTAATTAAATCAAGATCTTAAACCATTTCACTCATCCAAGTTCGGGGTGCCATTCTCATTCATTTCCTTTCAAGTAGGATCAGGGTCTCATTGCATAACTACTGTGGAAAAAGAAAAACCCCAAACAAGTAGCAGCAGCAATGCTCACAGCTCACTTTCCCTCCACACTCCTCCAAGCCAAGCGCTGCCTGGGCATTAAAGTCTGCCAGGTACTGTACTGACTAGAGCACTCTATTAGCCTCTCCCTGTCTTCACCCCAAATATGACAGTACCCCAAAATATCTAGGGGTCTGTTACTTGAATGAAAGAGATTTCTAGTGGAGCTGTGAAGAGACTCCCTGCTGCTGTGTCTACCTCAGATTTCCCGGGACCTCAGGAGCAAAAACAATCTCCAATGGCACTTTAAGTTTCCCAGCTTACATTCATTAGCGATAAGCACTGATTGCTTGTCATGCTTAATATTAAGCAGCTTCTTCAGCCTGCAGGCATCCTGTTTCTCTATGAGATTAATAGGAATATTAAGAAGCCACCGCCTCACAAACTTGAGCGTCCAAACCCCAATAAAACCTTCCATTTAAACTGTGGGGGAAGCTTCTCCATGGAGATGAGGCTGTAATTATTTTTTTAAGTGCTGGGAGCAGTTTCAATTGCAGGCGTGCGCAGGAAGCCCTGGGCGGCTCCAGCCGGTCCTGCGCCCAGCCCGAACTCCCGAGCCCCGCAGGATGGGCGCTCAATTGGAGGATGTTTACATAGTAAGTCAAAAGGCACCGAGCTACCAAGTGGGAAACTCCTCTGCTTCCCAGTCCAATAAAATCGCCCTTCTGGGCCGCTGCTGAGAAGCACTCGCAATGGCCCTTTACCACCGCTCCTCCTAAAATCCCCTCGGAAAGGAGGGGGATTAACGCGGGGACAGCCGGGGCTCACCCCGCTCCGACCCTTCTCCCCAGGTAAGTCGCAGGCAGGACCGCGGCGGGGGCGGCCCCGCGCCTCCGGGATGTTCGCGGGAGGACGCCGTATGCCCTCAGCGCAACGTGAAGGGCACCGCACCTCCCCAGCGCCCCGAGCCTGCGGGGGGCTTACCTTCCGCACCCCACCGAAGCCGTGCTCCGCCGCCACCCGCTCGGCCTCCGCCTGGCCCCCGCCGTGCAGCTCCACTAAGAAATGGTTGGTGTAGACGGCTCCCCGGGCCGGGGCGAAGCGGCAGAGACAGGAGAGGAGCTGGGCAGCGGGGTCCGGGCGGGCTGCGGGGGGCTGCTCCGGGGCGCGAGTGTGAGAGAGCGTGTGTGTGCGCGCTGGCAGCTCCGCATTCCCAGCCCCTCCTCGCCTCTCATTCAGCGGCGGCCGGAGGGAAAGCACC